>BLSH010447964.1:820745-868825 GCA_018402905.1 Glandirana rugosa | reverse complement strand
GGGTGGGCACGGATGGGTGAGCATGGATGTATGGGTGACAGATGGGTGGGCATGTATGTATGGGTGACAGATGGGTGGGCATGTATGTATGTATGTGTGACAGATGGGTGGGCATGTATGTATGTGTGACAGATGGGTGGGCATGTATGAGTGTGTATGGGTGATCAGGGGGTCCCTGCCTGTCACATAGCGGTGCTGTGGGCACTTCAGATCCTGCCCACAGCACCGCTGCATCTCCTCTCTCCCCCCTCTCCCCCCTCCCCTGTCACACTGCACCGATCGGTGCGGAGAGGGGGGAGACAAGCTGGCACTTCCGCCGGCTTGTTTACATGTGATGCTCCGTCATTTGACGGAGCGATCACATGGTAAACGGCCGCTCCAAGCGGCCATTTACCGGGATCCGTGATGCGCCGGGTCTCCTAGACCCGGCGGTCACGGATGCTCCCAGGTGCGCGCCCCAGGGGGAGCGCGATTGTGGGAGGACGTTATATAACGTCCTCCCACAACAATGGGTGCCACTTGCCGACGTGTAACTACGTTACACGGTCGGCAAGTGGTTAAGCATTGTCTGGGAGTTCATCGATCTCTGTAAGACCCCTTTCACACTGGGACACTTTTCAGGCGCTTTAGTGCTAAAAATAGTGCCTGGAAAACTCTGAAGCAGCCAGCGCTTTTAACCCCTTGTTAACCCCTTCTTAGGGGTTAAAAGCGCCCGCTGCTACCCGAATAGCGGTAAAGCCCCGCTAAAAATAGCTCGAAAGTAGCCTGAGATAAAAAAAATCCTTACTTTTTTTCTGCTGTCCAGTGTTTTAATCGAATTTGCATTAAAATCAAGCAGTATATAAGAAACGATTGTTAACGTTAGCTTGTTATGCTTGCATTTTTACGTCTCAAAAGCTTTTGCTCAGATTATCCTGATTATAAATCATTAAACTGATGTTTATAAATTCTTTGGATTGCGTTTATTTTTTGTATAAAAAATGCAGTTTTATTTTTCTTCCCTGCAAACAAACATGAATTTTTTACTTAGTAGTTTCTCAGGGCTGTAAACAGCTGTACTTAGGCATATCAGTCAGACGTGCTTTTGCAAAGCTGTGAAAATTCAATATTGTAATATTTTTTGTCTGGGAAACGTGACATCCTCCTTGATCAGATTAGATGGAATTTTTTTAAATTCTTTTTATAGTTTTAATGGGCAGGAATGTTAGGTTGAGCAGATGTAATCTGTTACCTGACTATCCTGTTCTGGAGGAGTCAGGGGAGTAAAAAAAGAACCTTTAAATTTAACATTTAATTGTGCAGTAGATATACATATTGACATACTTTTCCATGGGTCACCTCGGTTTTTATCATTACAGGGGCCTTATTTACTAAAATTGAGCTCATGTTGCAATGGAAGGTTAGCAGCATTCAATGCCATTGGCAAATATTGATTGGCAGATTATGATGTATTCCAGTATGGCTTCGCTCAGTGGTCAATCTCTGTGATGTAGCCTTGTATTGTGGATGTACAACAATATATATATATATATATATATATATATATATATATATATATACATACTACATATTTATTATAATTTATATATATATATATATATATATATATATTGGTTTAATTGCTTACTCTTAACGTACAATTTGTTCAGTGCATATGGAATGTGTTTTTTTTTTTTTTTACACCGTTAATAAAAGCAGCAAAGCAGATTTAAATAAGAAATGGCTACCAGTGGTAACAAGTGTCAGTATGTCTACTCAGAATGTGTACATACGTGCAGTTGCATAATTCCTTGAATTGTGAAAATGTTTTTTTTTTTTAGTTGAATATATAAATTTAGAAAAAATCATGAAAATTCAATCAGATCTACATGCAAATATTCATGAGAAACAGAATGTGACTAAATCAGATTCTCCTGACTTGCTGTCGTAAAGCAGTGTTGGGCACATGCATGTGTATATGCTTAAAAAGTCATTACTCACCAGTTTATATAAGCATAATGGTTAGAACTTTCAAATAGTGGGTCCAAACCTGCTGCGGTGAGATGTACTTTGCAAGAGAAGGGTTAAAGCAGTGGTTCTCAACTCCGGTCCTCGGGACCCACTAACAGGCCAGGTTTGCAGGATAACTGATATACATCACAGGTGATATCATTTGCTGCTCAGTGATTGCAGTATTCTAGTCTGCATCTCCCCAAGGGAATACTTAAAATCTGGCCTGTTGGTCCGGAGTTGAGAACCACTGGGTTAAAGAAAAGTGAAAACCTTAGTTCCAATACTTGCTATGTTTAGGCACCAGGTCAATGATCTTGAAGGTAGGACATTTAAGCACTTTAAAAAGTCATGTAAGGCTACGGATTACGATTGCATGCTGGTGCAGAGTAAAGCTCAATGGATGTGCAGTTTTAATATGGCTCTTTCCAATGTCTTTTGTAATGTCTTTTGATTTTATTGTTTTTAGATTGTTTATATGATTTATTGTGTTGTTTGTTGATTGTCTTCCTTTATATTGTTATTGAACAATTGTCATTATTGTTTAAGAACTTATATATTCACCTGATCAATGGATTTTACTGCAACAGTTTGGTTTGTAAAATCATCTCGTTATGTTTGTTTTAAATACTGATTTTTCCTTGCACACTACCTTTTACAGCACCTGTAACATTATTGACATTATTGACTGCTGAATGCCTTCCCACAGCATAGACAGCATCCATTATTCCTGGCTTTGGGACCTGTTGCTAGTGTTTGTTATTATCATTGACTCATGCCACATTTATCTTGGCATGATTGACTGAAGAGTCAGGATATACCGCTAAGGACGCAGTCGTTTTTCTGAGCCATGGTATATGATTCTGACTAGATTTATTTATTATTACATGAGCCATTTGATGGTACATTTAATTGACTTCCTGCTTTCCTCATTTATGTTTTGTGTTACCAAGGCTTTGAAAGTTTCTCCTTTTGTTTTAAGCTATTATCTTAAGTGTATCCTGCCTATCCCAACCATATTACTGGAAAAGCATTCTGACTTCACACAGTAGGCAGTGGCTTCATGTGTTGGTGAGAAAAAAATGTATATGGATCATTAGTGCTGCCATGGTACCAAGGGCAGCTATCATTTTCTACAGTATGCATAAAACCTATATGTAGCCACTTAAGCCAGCCATAGACAGTTTGAATCTTAACTGGTTCGGCAGAGACCAGCCGAGATTTGAACCATTTATGGGCAGGCAGAATGTACCCAAGTTGATCAATCGATCAACTTGGTTAAAACCAGCCTGTCAAATTTTGCTTTCGCTTTTTGCTTTTGCTAGCGGCAACAGAGAACAATGGCTCAGTGGGAGGCATTCCCCCATCAACACTGACTGTGTTGATGGAGGAATCAAGCGATTTTCTTTCTGCAACCATCTAAAGCCAGCTTTAGCCAATGCCTAGGCACAGGGATCAGCCTAGCACCAAAGACATGGAGCATTGCTGATTGAAAAGAGGCCAGATTAGACATTATTATAACGCAAGGTGCCTTTTTTGACAAAATGTAATTTGTTGTTATGTGCCATTTATGATATTTTTTTCTGGTTTTCTTTGGATCTTGAGAAATAGATCAAACCCTTGTTGCTGCTAGTAATGGTTTATTTATGTTGTACAAGTAAATGGCATCTTGGAAATTTAAGGTGCTGGTAATTATTGTATTCTGTTATTATATGCAATAAAGTGTGTGCTTAATAAATTCAATTTATCTTCTCTTCTTTGGGCAAGGTTTTTAAATTCCAAGTTTTAAGTATATATTAGCTGAGGTATGGACAGCACAAGTGTTCAGAATTTATCATCAGTGGTGGCCAACTTTTTAGATAGAGGCCTCAAGGTCAGCCCTAACATATCCTAATGACAGCACCTTGGTGCATAAAACATATACCTATTATTGGAATGTCTTGAATAATATTCATTAAAGGAGTTGTAAAGGCAGAAGGTTTTTTACCTTAATGCATTGTATGCATTAAGATAAAAAACCTTCTGTGTGCAGAAGCCTCCCCAGCATGCCCTAATTAGTTACCTGAGCCCCTTCTCTCTCCAGCGATGTCCACAAGTGTCTAAGCTGTCCAGGATACTCCTCCTGATTGGCTGAGACAGAGCAGCGGCGCCATTGGCTCCCGTGGCTGTTAATCAAAGTCAGTCAGCCAATCAGAGGAGAGAGGGGGCGGGATCGGGTTCAGGGTCTGAATGGACACACGGAGCTCTGACCCGGCTCAGGTGGTCCCATAGAAAGCTGCAGGCTGAGGGGGCACTGGATAGGAGGGAGGGGGCAGGAGCAGCAAAAAGGCACCTGAGAAGAGGAGGATTCAGGCTGCTCTGTGCAAAACCAACTGCACAGAGGAGGTAAGTATAACAAAACTTTACAATCACTTTAATTAGCATTGTTGAAGAATGTATACCCATTTCCGCAGTGTTACACATTGTTTGGTAGCAGGGAATGACAGTCACTTGTCTTCATGCACCCTACCAGATTACTTTGCACCACACCCTTCACCCAACCTCAGGGGCTTGTGTTGCATTTGGGTAATTTGTACTTGACTCTCAGCAGGAAAGCCCACAAACTAATCATGGCCAGTACTGGAAGTATCTTTAGGCAAAGTTAGTGCTGCCTTGCACATACAAGAAAAGCTATGTAAGGCTTACTGACTACTGATTGGGAATCTCCCTTGCACCGGCAGAATTCCAACTTGTGCTTGGTGTGATAGGTTGTGCCCTGAAGGGAAGTTAGTTTGTGGCTGTTGGTGTACAAAAACAGCTTTGCCCAGCACAAGTTAATGTGAAAAGATTAACAGTTCACAGTCTTTTTTTTTTCTTTTTCTTGCTGGTGCTCAGCATGCCAAGCTCAGCCAGTGCTTCACACGGCCAACATAGTCAAAGACAGGGGCTATGTGTTGGGCACCAGGGACTATGCAATGTTATGCTATTCCTTGTGATCATCCCATCATTCTATGCTTCTTCTGAGGTTGGACAGGAATAAACATGTAGTTGTTCTCTACGAAAATACAGATAGAAATCTATGGAGCTGTGTATAACATTTTTCTGTAACAGAGTATGCGTTATCACTGTCAGGTACCACAAACATATATGTACACCAAACTCTGACTACTCCTAAAAATGTTTGATTAGTAGTACATTGAAATCATAGGTGTTTTATTAAGGAAATACAATGGTCACACATCAATTGTAGTTATCAGTTACACCTTGTTTCCAGGGGCAACACAAAATCTTTTGAAGAATTTGAAGATATTTCTCGTTCCTGTGAATATCCCAAAATTCAAAAATTGTCTGAGCATATTAGTGTGGTTTTTAAATTGTTAAACACTTGGTTGCCAGAAAAAAAAGAAAATCACTAGATGTGGGCAATTCTAATACTAGATTTTTTTAGAAGTTTTGTAAAAATAGATAACCGAGAGTCTTAAATTGTTTCCTAACACACCATGATTATGAGAGCAGGAAGGTGAATTTGAACCATATGAGTTTTTGGGATTTTGAGAAACAATTTACAATTTTAGGAGTTGGAGGAGCTTCTTTATTTTGTCTGATATGTGGGAGGTAAGGATGGTGAATAAACTTAGGAGACACTGGTATAGAAGTAGAACCTACTGCCTCAGTTATCAGTAGAACAGTAGGACAAAAACTCAAATTTTGATTCATTCATAGCTGTTTTTATTCACTTGGAGCAATGGTCTCCAAACTCCCCGGGTGCCGAATACAGCCTTTTGCTTGCTCTTATCTGGCCCTTGGAGCATTATTCCTTCCACTATTGCTGACATAGTTCTTGCCACTGGCATCAACAATAGGGTGCTAATCCTCCCATTGACAACAAAAGATGGGGTACTATTTCTCCTGTTGACAAGCAAATGATGGGGCACTATTCCTCCCATGGATACAAATGACGGGGCACTATTCCTCCCATGGATACCAACGATGGAGCACAATTTTTCCCCCTAATACCAATTATGGAGCATTGTTTTCTTTCACTGATGCCAGGACATTTTCTTCCCCCACTGGCCACATTGTTGCCCCCCTAAAGTTAAACAGGTCCATTGTTTAGAAAGTTTGATGACCCCTGGCTTAGAGCATAAGTTGAGGAAGATGCTGCCTGGGATCTGTGATGCTTTTATACTTTTACTGTATACTTTTAGATTTATACTTTTACTGTACTTATACTTCCAACTCTTTGGGTACTCATAGGCATCTCCCTATTCAGTCTCTTCCAGGTGGACCTAGTAACCGTCTGTCATCTATGGTACCTTTAAATACCTCCAGTTGAGCTGGGTTAGGACCAACCTTGTCGGATCACTAGTCTTCCCATAAGTATGAGCTAGTGCCAGATCTGTAATCCTGTAGTCTCCTCTCTCCTCTAACATTAAGTTAAGGTTCCCATAGACCTCCGCGGGTGGTCAGATAAAAGAAACAAACAGATCAGGATAGAAATATGAAAGCTGTTGTTTCTAGTTTGTGTCCAGGTTTTTTATTCTGACACGCTCCTGCGCTGCACATCCAGCTTTTTGTAGCCTGGGGGTGGAAGGAACATCTCGCCACACTGTCTGTGAGTGTCTTTCTATGTTTCAGTGTGTATTGACATTAAATTGTTAAATAGCAAAGAATTGGCTGTTCATATTGCTAGCTATATTCACACATAAAACTTTCATCTGGCCAGGAGATATGCTTTGGTCATATGCTTTTCCATTGCGACAGAGGTACCATCCATATATTGAACATTCCACAGCAAATTTACAAGACTCTCTCACAACACAGAAAAAGGACAGTGAAACAAATAATTTGTTGTAAATATAAAAAAAAACACTGGGTGTGAGGATAGTATTTCACCAAAAAGCTTTTTTGTGAGGCATCCACTGGACACTAAAAAACTGCCTTTATTAAAAAGGCCAGAAGCCCATGTTGTGATGTGATTATTTTCTTGCTGACAAAGACTTTCCTCCATATGTGTATATGCTATTCAGTTATTTATTATCTGATAGAGTCCATATGACCTGCCGTTGTGAAATTAAAAAAAAAACTCCAACTCTGAGGATCTGTTGTTCTTCTTACATATTGTCCTGAAATATCCACTATGGGATAATCAAATGCACATTCCATTTACATTCTGTTGGCTTAGTTTACAATTGTTTTCATTTCATTTCAGATGGTCACTACAGCATTACCTTGTTAAAGTCTATTTAACTGGTTTTGGTTGGAGTGGGCAAAGGTTAGCACATCTGTCAGGTTGTATTGCCTGTCTGTGTCCCAGATGAGGAGATTTACCCTGATTTTTTGACCAAAGTATTCTAACTGGATGAAAAGTCATAGAAAATGTGTTGTGTGTTGACACAACTTATGCTGTGAGTAATGCACCAAAACCCCACAAAAATCAGTTTTTGTCACAAAAATGGGATATTTTTAACACAACGCATTATGTTGGCACCACAATGCAGCAACGTATGTAATGAAGCTGTGCCCAAAAAATGGCAAATAGAGGCCAAAGAATAGTTGTCAGTATTGCCTCTGATCTTCCTGCAGCTGATGTGTTCCCTCTTAATGACTGACCATGCCTTGTTCATCACATGCCTGGTGAAGGGGTCCTGTGCGGCTCCGAGACATTGCACTATGTCTTCATAGTTGCCAACATTGTCAAAAAATGTATAGGGACACTTTTATTGTCTGTAGGTGGGGTCATATTATTATTAGGAGGTGGGACATTCATTTGGAGGCGTGTCATAGTTGGATAAGAAAAATGCCGCGATGAAAAATTGGCGCGTCTTATACTAAATAGTGAGTGTGGCTTGAAGGGGGCAGGGCTCAAAGGTGGTGTCGTTCGAGTCTGAGATGAATGAGGGATGGATGAAGAAAGAAATAGGGAGGGAAGGAGAGAGAAGGAAGGAAGGAAGGAAAGAAAGAGGGATGGAAGGACAGCGGGCCCAGATCCTACACCACAATAGCAATATGTGTATTCAAGAAAGTTTAACAATCAGCAGATAAAGATTCTCCAAACACCTGGTTTTGCACTTAAATCATCCCAACACCATGATTGTTATGGTGTCAGGATCATTGAACGCATTATTTCTATTATTACATTGTAATATAAAATGAAATATTTCAACTCACCATAAGCTTGTCATTTGCCACCTTCGCCTGCCACCAGATACAGCATGTCACTTGCCACCGTTGCCTGCCACCAGATGCAGCGTGTCACTTGCCACTGTCGCCTGCCAATAGATGCAGCATGCCACTTGCCACCATTTGCCTGCCACCAGATGCAGCATGTCACTTGCCACCGTCACCTGCCACCAGATGCAGCGTGTCACTTGCCACCGTTGCCTGCCACCAGATGCAGCTTGGCTCACTTGTCACTAGATGCAGTTTTTGGCACTTTGTCACCACAAATACAGCTAGTCCATGCTTCTCTGTATTGGTGACATGCAGTGGTGTCACTAGGGTTGGTTTCACCTGGTGCAATAAAACATGGTGTCACCCCCCCTTTAATAATTAAACTCCCAATCTAGCCTGTCACAGTGCTTTGACCTGCCGCTGTGGAGTGACAACAAGACAGAGCAGTAGATACTTAGCAGGCTAGTGAATCTGGCTGTCTCCTGTCTAGCCTGCCACAGTGCGCTGGCAGGCTAGTTTCGGGCCAGCAGTGCATGGTCACGGTGTGCACCCCAAATCTGTGCGCTGTCACGGATAGGGGTGTCACCATCGTGGTCAGATATCAGGGCAGATGGGGGTCCATGGCCCTAGGGGAAATGGGGGTTCCTGTCCCAAGATAATATGGTGGTTCCTGTTTTCAGGGAATATGGTGGTCTCTCTCCCCAGGGGGGATGGTGGTAGCTGTCCCATGGGGGATGGTGGTCCCCCTGTCTCCCCAGGGGAGATGGTAGTCCCTCTGTCCCCCCAGGAGAGATGGTGGTCCCTCTATTTCCCAAGGAGAGATGGTGGTCCCTCTGTCTCTCCAGGGGAGATAGTGGTCCCTCTGTCTCCCCAGGAGAGATGGTGGTCCCTCTGTCTCCCCAGGGGAGATGGTGGTCCCTCTGTCTCCCCAGGGGAGATGGTGGTCCCTCTGTCTCCCCAGGGAAGATGGTGGTCCCTCTGTTTCCCCAGGAGAGATGGTGGTCCCTCTGTCTCCCCAGGGGAGATGGTGGTCCCTCTGTCTCCCCAGGGGAGATGGTGGTCCCTCTGTCTCCCCAGGGGAGATGGTGGTCCCTCTGTATCCCTGGGGGGAGATGGTGGTCCCTCTGTGTCCCCAGGGGGTTGTGGTCCCTCTGTGTCACCAGAGGGAGATGGTGGTCCCTCTGTGTCTCCAGGGGACATGGTGATCCCTCTGTGTCCCCAGGGGACATGGTGGTCCCTCTGTCTCCCCAGGGGACATGGTGGTCCTGCTGTCTCCCCAGGGGGGTGGCGGTCCCTCTGTGTCCCTAGGGGGATGTTGATCCCTCTGTGTCCCCAAGGGGCTGGCAGTCCCTCTGTGTCCCCAGGGGGATGGTGGTCCCTCTTTCTCCCCAGGGGCATGGGGGACCCTCTGTGTCACTGGGAGGGTGGTGGTCTCTCTATGTCCCGAGGGGTATGGTGGTCCCTCTGTGTCCCCAGTGGACATGGTGGTCCATCTATGTCCACAAGGGACATGGTGGTCCCTCTGTGTCACTGGGGGGATGGTGGTCCCTCTGTGTCCCCAGGGGACATGGGGGTTTATCTGTCTCCCCGAGGGGGATTGTAGTCCCTCTGTGCCCCTAAGGGAAATAGTGTCTCACTCTGACTCACTGTGTCTGTGTCCCACCAAGGTGCAGGGATGCCACTGCTGGTGATTATATCTCTGTGCCAGAAGAGCAACTTGTGGAGCAGGGATGAACCAAGAGGCGGTGCCCCGGGTGGCTGCAATTGAGGCAGCCGCTTTCATTGCCACCCTGACTCCGCCTCTTGTTTCTTCCTCACACTGAGCTGGTCTTCTATAAAATGGCCGCAGAGCCCATTCGCAAGTGCCGGCTGGGGAAAAGTCAGGAAAAGATGATTTCACAGGGTATTTCCGGGAAACGTTAAGGCCAGGGAAAAAGGTCTAAATCCCAGGAATGTCCTGAAAAATTCGGGACTGTTGGCAAATATGTGTCTGTGATGCGATCATTCTTCAATAAAGAATTGGATGTAATTGATGATCTGTTGTGTGCTAGCAAATATGTAAATCTGTTCTGCACTGTGTCTCTGTATGGAGGTGGCCATATTGGTGAAGACAGGACTTTACTTCCTTATTTTAGAGCCTTTAACAAGGAGATCAATGCGCAGCATGGTAGTGACATCACAAAATCTCATACTGAATCATCTGAGACATGGAAAGAGAGGCAGTGGTGCCTTAGATTCACACTGCTGGTTTACAGCTATGAGACAAGGCACACACTAGAAAGAAACAAGGACAGGGGATGCACCAGCCTTGTGCATTACCTTTGCAACACTGAAATGTATTGAAAGTTAAATAATATACTCACAAACAAGTGTTAAAAACAAGCAGTTCAAAAACCTCCATTATTTGCCTCATCCAGCAAGATCTGCTGGCCAGTAGACATAGGTGGGATAAAAGTTCAAGGGACTCTTTCCTTGTTTCCTTCTAGTGTGTTTTTTCTGGGTTTCCCTGAATCAAGGTTATTGTGTTTGCTTGAGTATCTTTACTTCATCTGCAGGTCAGCAGAGAAGGTTGCCATGATTTCTTCTTAGGGCCCATTCACACCTGAGTGTTTTGTAGCTTTGAATATGCTTGAACCTTGAAGCTACAAAATGCTAGAGGGGAAAAAAATCAATGATTCTCTATGGAGATGGTTCACATCTCCACTAAAAAACGCCTGAAGCTCAAACAAGTTCTGGAGGTATTTTAGTCACGCAAATCGGGCATATTTGGGCATTTATAGAACATTTGTATTGCCATAGATATCAATGGAAAAGCATCAATCACGTGTATTAGCGTGACTTGCGCTTCTTTGGGCATTTGCAAACGCGCAACAAAATGTGTGACAAAAGGCTTGAAAAACACCCAAAAATGCAACACTCAGGTGTGAATACAGCCTCACTTACAGCCAGTACATCTCACAAGCAAAAAGTGCCTATTTCTTTTACATAGTTAATCTGGTTGAAAAAAAACCCATCCAGTCCGTCACAGTGGATTATACATCACAGCTTGCTCCAGATCTGCTTGGAATTCTCCTGCTTGGGAAGACTCCACAAAACAGGACCCCTGTTGGCCGAATCCCAGAGGCAAGAACCAACTAGAAGGTGGGGCTCAAAAATGTATCACCCTCCAGCTCACATCGCTGGACAACATTTAGTGATTGGTTCATTTGATAAATATCCATAATTGATGGTGCTAACCTCTCTAGCACAGACTGCTGGAGCATTCTAAATAGTAGCTGGCAAAACAATTAGCACTATGAGCTTAGGATCAACCATACACTTGTATTAGTAAAAGGGATTCTAAGGCTAGCCATACATGTATACATTTCTCTTATTCAGCCCACTGGCTGAACAAGAGAAATCTAGTATATTCCTACACTACAACAAAGGGAGAAGGAAACTCCCCATAGCTTTCAGAAAACTGGAACAGCAACTTCATCGGATTTGATGCAGTCACTGTTTGCCAAAAAAATTTCCTACCGGGTCCCTCTACAAAAGTCAGTTCAACTTTTGTGGAGCCGGGTGGTGTGGACAGCAGGAATCCACCTAAATTCGAGATATCTGGCAGGGTTTAGGCTGGCTACATCCCAGGGGAGGGCTGGCAGCCTTAGGCCTGGGGATCAAGTCCAGTCAAGTGGCCCACTGAACCACCGAATCAGCTTACCATCCATGCCCACCTGGTTTTAGAACAGATATTGATGTTATGAAGCAAGACAAATATGATACAATGTGGTAACATAATTTAATGTTAATAGCAACAAAAGACATTTATCAAAAATAATGCATCAATGCAGCCTCATCAGTGCCCATCAGCTTAGCCTCATCAGTGCACATCAATGCAGCCTCACCAATGCCCATCAATGCAGCCTCACCAGTTCCTATCAAATGCAACCTGAACAGTGCCCATAAATGCAGACTCGCCAGTACCCATCAGCACAGTTGGCCCTGGGTGCCCCCCCCCCCCCCTTTGCCTGCAGTTAGTTGGTGGCTGCTTCACTGGCCCCTGCTTCCTTCCTCCACAAGAAGAAAAAAGTGTGAGCGGCCATTTTGAATGTAAGTCATATTGCCCCCCTGCCCCCTGGCCCAGCCCTCCCCTGCTACATCCTAACTGCTAAGTACAAGTTTAAATCTAAACGCTACATTACTGGTGTAACACCCCTGCATCACATTCATTTTGACTCCACATTTTCACTACAGAGCTTGACATTTTGAAAGGAATGGTGCTTGTTTCAAATTTAAATTTATTATTTAACTAGTCCTAACTGATCAAAAGGTTTATTTGCATATATTTTCCCAAATTTCCATACCTATAATAGCTAATGCACACACAGCTGCCTTGTGAGAATGGTATGTATTAGGTATTGTATATGGACGCATAGAACCATATCTCCGCAAATATGTAGTTGTGAGGAACGACTATGCAATTTTACATAGAATGATTGTATTTACCGCATGACTTGTAACAATGTACTGTTTTATAATAATTACTTAATTACGTAAACGTAAATATACTGGACTACAATAGGCTTCATCCCTTGAACTTATGTTTAGTAAATGTTAAGACCTTTTTTAGGTCTAATGCAGTATTATGTGATTAAAATATGCTGTTTTAACATGCATTACTGCAATGCCCATACAGCAGTGCACTATTGTGCCAGTCACTGTACTGCATCCCTCAACACAACCAGATTGTAGCACACAGAATCACACATTCTGTGCATTGGGGTCAACTATGTAGGAAAAAAGGGTGTGTTATGGTCAAATAAACAGTCTGCATTAATGCAACACACATTAACATGTAAGATAACATGTATTTACCCGTGTATGTTAACAAAGTGCATCAGTCTCAATATGACCTAAACATTTGTAGTATATTGATTTAAACATGGTTATATGTGTAGTTGCTCATAAACTAGCAGATTGGGCGGCTTGAGACTTCTTGATTGTAGGTGTTGGGAGGTGTCAGCAACCTGTATCCTTAAAGTGGTTGTAAACCTCAGACATGAAATATGAACAAAGCATATCCCTCTTTAGTGTGTACTAAGTGTCATTTCTGTATGCTGTTTCATTCCTCTGCTATCAACATAAATCACTTCTGACAAGTTTCCCTGACACCAAAAGAAAAATGACCACGGGTGGGAGCTTCAGCAGATTGACAGCCTCAGCTCTATTCCTGTGTGCTGTGGGTAGGGAGATGTGTCCCTTCCCTCCAATCAGCTCTCAGAACTCTCCTCATAGAGCTCTGCGGAGTGTAATTTCAGCTCTCTGCCTCCTTTTTTCAGAACTCTCAAGCTTTGTAAATTCAGAGCTTTAAATGGATGTAGAGGAGGGAAGACTACTGATAAGCAGGTATAACTTAAGTAGGGGGATTATTTTAATCTCGGAGGCCAATCCCTTAAATGGGTATATATATAGTTGTAAATTGACCCTAGTATGTGTATGAATGAATGTGAGTTAGGAACCTTACATTGTAAGCTCCTTGACGGCAGGTAATGATGTGTCTGTACAATACACGCATAAATTGATGGTGCTATATAAGTACCTGTAATAAATAAATAAAGGCACAAGTTTTTTTTACCTACATTAAGGTAAAAAAGCTTTCTGTGTTCAGTGCCCCTCCAGCCCCCTCTAAATAATAACTGAGCCCAATCCCAATCTAGCACTGTGCCCAAGAGCAGCAGCACAGCTCTCTCTCCTCCTCATTGGACATGGAGACAGCAGTGGGAGCCATTGGCTGTCACTCTCAGCCTGTGAGGAGAGAGTAGGGGGTGGGGCTGTGCCACATTGTGTGAGTGTCAATGGACACAGAGCGCCCACCATTACCTCTTGCCCCCATAGCAAGCGGCTTTCTGTGGGGGCACTAGGAGGGGGGAGCCAGGAGCACCAACGGGGGACCCCAGAAGGGGAGGACTTGGCTACTCTGTGCAAAACAGTAGGTAAGTATAACATGTTTGTTTTCTATCTATAAAGCACCCAATGGCCAGCCATCCATCGCCGCATCGCTCACCCGTCGCCTGCCATTTCCCCCACCAGCCCCACACTTCCCATATCCAGGTCGCGGCTTTGGCGGCTTCCCCCCCTGTGTTTCCTCCTGAGTCCCGGTGGTCGATTCTCCTTCCGGCCAGTTAGGACTTAGGACTCGCAGCAAATCGGGTCTTAAGACTCCTGGCCAATCGGGTCTCAGCTAATGTCACACAAGTGGGTGGGCTCACTGCGACCGAGCCCTCCCTTTTTGAAGCCAATTAAAACCTCAGGCTCTCATCATGTGCTTCGAAACAAAAAAAACCCATTGAAATCCATGCGTCCAGCACCCTACATGTAGATTAGGAGCCATGTGCATAAGCAGCTGCCACTGAAAGCACCTATAATAGGTGTATAAGACAATGTACTCCATTCTCCAGTAAGAACAAAGATTTATATTCCTACACTCCAACAAGTCTGTTACGAGACATAGAACATCAAAAACAAGAAGTCTAAATTCAGCTGCATTCATCTACACCAGACATTCTCTTGGGAACTGCAGTGAAAGTGAAGTTGGACATTTTTGGCTTTTAGCCTGTTTCCCCTTTCCCACTATGAGCAACATTTCCAAGATCTAATATTTGTTTGAAAAATCTTTCCCATTCTTTTTTCTGCATTTTGGCTCATGCACATGGTCAGTTAGGGCCGTACACCACCCAGATCAGTGCATTTCTGTGGCATGTAGGTGTTTTCGATCAGCCGAGGCCAGGAAGCATGAAGAAATCAATGACAGGCTGACATTGTCTACTGCTCTCCACATCTGGTAATCGCACATAGAGCGTTTATCTGCAGTTAAGGACAGATGTGCACCCCTGCATGCAAACAGTTCATGTCCATCCCCATGACTAAGCTCTGGGGGGTGGAGTGAAATGCGTTGGGGGCATGGCCTGGCCGGAGTCCAGGCTGAGGTTGCCACTCCATGCACCATAAGGCCCGTACACACGGTTCAATTATCGGTCAACAACGGTCGTTGGATGACGAGATTAGAAAACTTGTGTTGGCCAACAAGGAGTTGACCAAATGTTGGCTCGTTTTTGTACAGAAGTTGACCAACCAAAAGTTGGAAATGCAAACACGCATGCTCGGAATTCAGGAGTGGTCGGTCGTGTAACCTGTGTTCATAATTCACAAATCACATTCACCTGAACTTCCTCGTTATAAGCTCGGAACACATCATTACGTTCGGCTTTGTTGGCCGATTACTTGCTTCACGTTAGTACGCTAGACCAAACTGCCGTCGCCCAATTTGGGGAAAAGTTGGACGTTTGGTTGACCAACCATCAGCTCGTGTGTACGAGGCTTTAGATGTGCCACTTGCAGGGGCTACCCTTCCTTTCTTGAACCAGTTCACGTCCAGAGGCGCAAATTAGTCCCTAACGTGTGTATTCGATCTATTCTATCTGCAATTATACGAACACTTGTGGTCAGCCGCGGGCAGTGCCAGCCTGAACAGCTGATTGGGAGATTGTTATTATTAATATGGCATTTGTATTTATTATTACAACAATTTACTGTTTTAATTTCTCCTAGTTGTGAAGAAGGGAATGTAAACTTCCTTTATTTTGTGGTATGTTTTCAATTTCCAAACTAGCCTCTTCCACTTAATATCCTGATTACATCTTTTAGAGAATCAATTTCCACTGGTAATCACAACATATATTGCAGCAGTTAGTAAATGTTAGCACTTGGCATTTTAACACGGATTTCCATAGGTCAAGAAATGTTGACCATGAAAGCAATAAACAGATAACTAAGCTTTATAGAGCCTATGCTATTGTTCTGTCCTCTTGTTTCCTGTCCTGTGTTGACATAATGTTCTGGCTTTTCGATTGAGAAGAACATTTGTGCATTACGTTATTGTACATGCTCTCACTTTTTCTTCAGAGATTTTTCTTTATACTGAATTATTACTGTGAGGCTCTAATATGTGAGTAAGGTTATACTGTCATTTACTGTGAATTACACATACGAAGATATACCCCCTAGTGTAAACTTGGCATTTAAAAAATCAGCAAGAGAGTTATATGATTGCGTAAAAGCATAATGCTTTCCTACAGCGCACAGAACTCATCAGATCTCATTGAGATACACATTACAGGATATATTATTCCACAAAGCTGTGCCAAATACTAAATGTCTGACATCAACAAGCACAGAGTGAGAGTTCAAGAGATTAAAAAAAGGTAAAAAAAAAACAGGCAGTTTGCAAAAGAAGAATAAAAATGTAATAAAACTTGCCAGGCTCATTGCGACACTGATATTCGCTCTCTTGCAGAGCTACATCCTGCCTCCCCTGCTGCACACTGTGGTTTTACCTACCAGTACTAAGCCCCGTACACACAAGCCGAATATCGGGCGGCATTGGCCGGTTTCTATTGAACCAGCTGATGCTGCCCAACATTTGACCCGGACAGTCCGGGTTTTGAACCATGTGTCCAGATTTCAGTCCACCTCGGACACATTATTCAGACAGGAATGTGGCTCGGGCCAGGGCCTGACAGGAGGGTGAGGGGGCACTCTGTATCCCGCATTATTATTCTCTTTGGTGTGCCCAAAGGTATCCCAGGTCTGTTACAATCCTATAATGTATATTAACTTAAAAATAGCACCGCTAAAGTGTTTGGCTTGAAGAAAAAGTAGCAACCCTAATGGCAGTCGGTCGGCTTCTGTCGATGGGGCATGTCCGAAAATGGTCTGCTGACCGGAGTGTTCTGACAGGGGGACGTCCCCCTGTCAGAACACAATAGAACAACAGGGGAGTTTGCTGTACTAACATCAGATTGTTAGTACAGTGACTCCTACCTGAGCTGCCCATGGGTTAAATGGAAAAAAACAACTAGCAGTTTGTACTAGGCTTTAGAGCTGTAATGAAGTAGTGACCAGTTGCTGGAGCCACAGCATACAGCAGAGAACACACCATAGGTGGTACTTTGGCTGGTGTAATTCTTCAAAAGAGTGTATATCAGAGCCACTGGCTATAGGACTGGTATGCATTTTTACTCTTTTACAGACCAACAGTTTTTTTTCTTTCCTTTTTATTTCAACTATTATTTTTTAGGGACAGAGTCATTTTCATGTCCTTATTCATTATTTTATTCATTATGATGATTACGGCTATGATACGTAGGGGGAGATTCACTAAAACTGGTGCATAGAGAATCTGGTGCAGCTGTGCATAGTAATCAATCAGCTTCTAACTTCAGCTTGTTAAAGTAAGGCAGGCCATAGACCAGTGGTTCTCAACGCCGGTCCTCGGGACCCACTAACAGGACAGGTTTGCAGGATAACTAAAATGCATCACAGGTGATATCATTTGCTGCTCAGTGATTGCAGTATTCTAGTCTGCATCTCCCCAAGGTAATACTTAAAATCTGGCCTGTTGGTGGGTCCCGAGGACTGGGGTTGAGAACCACTGCCATAGACGGTTCGAATGTCTGTTGAATTAGCCAAGATTTGAACTATGTATGGGCAAGCTGAATGTAACATGTTGATCGATCTATCAACTTGGGTGCAATCAGCCTTCCAGATTTGACTTGTGATTATTACTAGCGGCTGCTATAGTCGCTAGCAATAATCACTGTCTTCTCCCTGTGGGGACGACGGCAGGAAAAAAAATTTGCTCCATGTATGGCTTGCCTAAGCAATAAAAGCTAGAAGCTGATTGGTTGCTTTGCACAGCTGCGTCAGATTCTGTGTTCTTCAGTCTTAGTAAATCTCCCCCATAATATGAAAACATGGACAACACTCAATGAAGCCAAGGCCCTTCTAAATAGTATCCAAGTGGATAGAAACTTTTTAAAAGCACCATCTAATTTGATCGCAGGAAACCTACCACACTGTTTTTACATAATGATGATCAACATTTTTTTGGGGATATAGCACCTAACACAATAATTATAATAATAATTATTATTATATCGGATTTATATAGCGCCAACAGTTTGCACAGAGCTATACAACATGAGGACAGACAGTACAATTACAATACAAATCAATACAGGAAAAATCAGAGGGCCTTGCTTGTTAGAGCTTACAATCTAAGAGAATTACCTGTAATTATGTGTTCCTTGTGCTGTAGGCTGCAGCTTCGTAAAATCCCTCCTTCATCCTACTGGACACTGCCCAGACATCTTATCATACATGGTAATGCAGGGGTTAACAGCAGCAGCTGTGTATATGAAGGACTTGCTCATCTGCCCCTTCCTGCCCCTCCACCATTCATAGAACTTTTAGGCTCCATGCACACTGTAGCTGCTAAACGATCCTTTTTGGTGCGTTTGGGCGTTTTTTTTAACAGCCCATAAACTCCCCTCTATGTTATCCTATGTATCCATGCACACATGGATGTTTATTGAAGTTTATCAGCAGTGGAGTTTATGGGCTGTTGTTAGAACGCCCTAAAATGACGTTCAAGAGTCGCTTATCTGACCACAAAAAACATTGAAAAGCTTAACCACTTCAGCCCCGGAAGAATTTCCCACTTTAGGACCAGAGCACTTTTTGCGATTCGGCGCTGCGTCGCTTAAACTGACAATTGCGCGGTCGTGCGACGTTGTACCCAAACAAAATTTGCGTCCTTTTTTTCCCACAAATAGAGCTTTCTTTTGGTGGTATTTGATCACCGCTGCATCATTTCTGATCGCCGCTATAAACAAAAGAAGAGCGACCATTTTGCAAAAACACCCAAATTTCTTACTTTTTGCTAAAATTCAAATCCAAAAAAAATATATAAAAAAACATTTTTTTTCACCGTTTTTGGCTGATTTATATTCTTCCTCATATTTGCGATAAAAAAAATCACAATCTGCGTTTATAGATTGGTTTGCGCAAAAGTGGCCGCGTTTACAGATGGTGAGAATTCATTTCTGGGGTTTTTTGTGATTTTTAGCGGTAATGCGATATTGGGGGGGACATGTCGGGACATTTTGACACTTTTTTGGGACCAATGACATTTATTCAGCGATCAGAAATTTAAATGTCCACTGATTACTGTATAAATGTCATTGGCAATAAAGGGGTTAACCTGCAGGGGGCAGTGAAGAGGTTAATCGTGTTCCCTGGGTGTGTTCTTACTGTGGGGGGGTTGGGCTAACATGGGCATGAGAGATCTAACTGATCCCAGTGATAGGGATCAGTAGATCTCTCATGCCCCACTGACAGGGCGGGGAACTGCCGTGTTTACATCGGCGGTTCCCCGTTCTTTCTCTGTAGCCGCTCATTGCGGCTCGCCGGCGGACATCGGGTCCGCCCGAGCCGCGGGCACACTCCCCAGGAGTGCGGCGGGTGTGCGCGCGCGCCCCCTGGTGGCCAAATGCGAATCGCCGCTTATTTACGGCGATTCGCGCAGCGCTCCCCCACTGCCGCCGTGAAAACACGGCGCGCGGTGGGGAACCGGTTAAGAACGCGCATAAACACCCGAAAACACTCAAAGACGCAGCTCACCAGCGCTTTTGGATGTTTTTGATCCATGAAAAAAAAACACTCAAATATGCTCAAAAACGCTGACGCTCAAAAACGCTAGTGCATTAAAGCTCATAAAAGCTCACTACAAAGCTACTGACGTTTTTAGGATAGTTTTTTTAATGTGCAGTGTGCGTGGAGCCTTACTATTATTGTCCCACAGTGCAATGCATCGAAAAGGGCAAGGGAGATCCTGTCATTCATCCGCTCCTCCTCTATTCACAAAATGCTTTGCATTGTGCGAAAATAGGCGTATGAGTTCTGTGAATGGCAGAAGGTTGAGCGGCAAGATGAAGCAGCAATAATACATGCCATTACAGGTAACTATTGTGTTTGGTGCTGTATCCCCCCCCCCCTCCCCCCCACAAAAAAAGAAAAAAAATACTAAATATCATCTTTAACATTTAAATCATTCAGTGTTTCAGCTATCATTTTTTTAATTCAGTTTGTAATAGTTTTTAAATACAGTGTATTGCCCCATTCCTAATATCTACCATTCTAGACCTCAAATCACTCCCATGGATGTAAACCCGGAAAAAAAAATTTGCTGACACTTCTTCCTTGTACAGGAGAGGATATCATGTCATCTGTGCCCAGTCTTGCCACAAAGAGTTAATCCAGCTCTGAGTAACCCCATTATCTTTTTTCAGTAAGAAAAAGACCGACTAAGGAGTCGTTTCATCCCATGTTGTGTGAGTGACAGGTCATCTCCTTATCTCCTGCACGGATCATACGGAGCTTCACACTCTCCCCTCCTTTCTCCTCCAGCTCTCAGTGTAGAGGTGGGTGGGGAGTCTTGTGACATCACAACTCTAACCACTGAGCTTCAGCAAAAAGAGGCACCCACTGATTCCAGTGTTTTGCAAGGTTGCTACTGCTGAAGTGGGTGACATTTGCAAGGTAGGGATACATGCAGGAAGCTTGCATGTACATATACATTAATACTGTGCCATTAATTTATACTGGGTGAGTGGTGGGTTTACATCAACTTTAAGCTTGAATGGAGCCCAATAAACTTTTTGCAGGAGAGGGAGCTACATTGAGGGTCCATATACAACTATGAGGTTTATATTCATAGTGGAAAAGAAAAAACGATTCCTTGCAAGCCAATTAATAGTGATCATATTTTTCTGTAAGATGTAAATGGTGCGCTTTCAGAAACAAACATATCTCCTGATTTCGTGGTTATTGGAGAAAAAGTTGTTTCTGTTTTTCAGTTTGTACAGAGAGTGAAAACGTAAAAACATTTTTTCCTGGAAATGTTGAAATTATTTTACGCTAAAGAGAATACCATGTTAATATGAAACTCCATAGGGAACATTAACATTCAGCTCAAAGAGCTGTTTTGTATGTAGGAAGAATCATTTGAATACATTGTGTTACTAAACAGGTTATATCTGTCGTAATGATTGTTTCTGCCAGACATTGATAAACCCAATGAAAAGACTTAAAACATCTAATGTGTTCTTTGGCTCTTCACCAGGGACATCAGGAGCTACTTTTATTTAATTCATAACATGGAACATTTTTGCATTGCTGTATGATGATGCGTTTTACCGTCATTTCGCTTATTTTCATCACAGTGATCTGTAATCCCAATGTTCACTATATTATACAAAATATTTTTTTGTACTTTATCAGTAGTCTGAATTCATTATGTGTAACAGATAAACAGTTTTGTTGGGATGGAAATTGTCAACATCTTTCTACTGTTGTTCTCCACATGCAGTGCAAAATAGGAAAAGTGTCATTGTTCATATCCCACCCTAGGATATAAATAAGAATGTGTATATGAAGGCCAGGGGTTGAAAGAAAAAAAAATGCCTACATCCTTTCTTTAAAAGGATACCATTGCAAAAAAAACTGCCTATGCAGGTAAGGGATGTTTGTAGATTAAAACAAAACTGCTCTGACTAAAGATGAATCATACCCCTGCTATAGGTGCAGGCCGTTTACGTACCTTATGAAGGCTAAATTGGGGTGACCAGACATCCCCGATTTCTGAGGACAGTCACCGGACTGAGGACACTGTCCCCGGGTTTGTCCCCGGATTGGATTTGAACAGTTACAATAGGGTGACCAGACGTCCCTGGTTTCTGGAGACAGTCCCCGGACTGAGGACACTGTCCCTGGGCCAAGTCTGTCTTGGTTTTGTCCCCCGGATTGGATTTGAACAGGGGCCCAGGCACTTTCAAAGACAGTCAGTGCAGAATTAGAAAAAAAAATTCTGAATTACAAACCCCCGCTCTGCCGCTCCTACTAGATTAAGGGGGTGTATTTTTTCCATCATCTGTGCCCCTTTTTGATTATCACGTGCTGGTCGGAGCGGAGGGGCTATTTCTTCAGTTTCGGACGCATGCCCATTCCGCTCCGAGATGCATGTTCTTCTGTACCGGCCAGCCGCCTGCCTGCCTATCTCCTTGCCTTCTCTGATGGAGTGATCTTCCTTCGCTCTGCTCTGCTGTGCTGTGCAGGATCATGCATATATATGTGATCTTGCATTTCTGGGTATCAGACCTGTTTAGCGGGTCCGATGGACTCAATGTCCGCCGGTGCTCACCTATTGGTCTGCCTATGTAAACAAGGCAGATCGCCATTCTTTCAGTATGGAATACATTGATTCTGTGTTCTTACAAAGCAGGGAAAGGGATCTATGCCTTCCCCTAGTTAATGCACCTCCCCCACAGTGAGAAAACACTTGTTAGGCACACATTTAACCCTTTGATTGCGCTAGATGATAAACCCCTTCCCAGCCATTGTCAATATGTACAGTGACAATGCATATTTTTAGCACTGATCACCGGTTACCACAAAGTGTCAAAAGTGTTGCTTATTTGTCCGCCACAATAGCGCATTCCCGATATAAGTCACTGATTGTCTCCATTACTAGTAAAAAAAAAAAACACGTGTCCACGGATTTTAAAAATCTGGTCACCTTAGCCTAAATGGAATACTCCCAGGGCATTGCTAAGTACTCCCAGGACGTTGCTAAGTGAGGCCTAGTTGTCACTGCTCACCTCCACCATCACAGGAGGGCACTCTTTCTCTGATTCAAACCCCCTCACATACTCTTTCTCTTCCCTCATGCTATAGCTCTGAGCTCAGCATTTCAGAGCTCACTCCTGTGATGGTGGAGGATGACTAGGCCTCACTTAGCAACGTCCTGGGAGTATTCCAGTCAGGTTTCATAAGGTATGTAAATGGGCTACACCTATAGCAAGGGCTTTATTCAACTTTAGTTAGAGCTGCATAGTTTGTTTTTATCTACAGATGCCCCTTATCTGCAGAGGCAGTTTTGTGGTAAAGGTGAGCTATCCCTTTAATTTCTCATATAGCATTACTGTGCCATCTCTTGGATACAATTTAAAGAGCTCCAACTGCAGATGAAGACTATCACAGGCCTGCACTCTGGACATTGCCATTATTATTACTTAAAGGGCCCCTATCCTATCCCTATTCTAACTGGTCTCTCATTAGGACATAAAGGTTTATAGTCCGGCCTGGGGTTCCCCTTTAGCGTGGTATCATATTGCAGTAACTAGTGGATTCTTTATGATCACCTGCTTTGTTTTCTAATTGCAATTCCACTGTACACATATATATCTCACACCTGTGTCATTGAACTGTAATTAAGTTGTTTTCTGGGGCATTGTTCACCTGAGTCTTTGCTGTTATCCAGGACTCAGTTGATCAATAACCCCCCTCTTGTACACATATCTTTACTCCGGTAAAACCTAAGAGTATATCTATTCACTTGTGTTAAGGTGTCATTTAAAGGTGCATGCAAGAAGATGTCTGAAACCAGAGTGTCAGGTGGGTTGGTGGGTTCACAAGGTCAGGGCGGTGCAGCTAAACAGGTAATTCTAAGCAGCCCTCAAGGGGCAGTGCTACAGGAGCATTTAAATGATGTTAGCTTAAAATAACAGGTTGATTTGTCTCATCATGCAGCCTGATTTGGTAGAGATATGAGCTAATGAAAATTAATGTTGCATTCCTTTCCCTTTCCACGAACTGTAGGAGAAGGGATCGAGGAAAGTGCATTAATGTGCCAGAAATCATCTTACATATTTCCTTTCTCGGGTGCCTCTGCATTCTTGAGAAATGGTGGGAGTAGTTTTGGAAAAACAATGTAAAGCATCAGCTTGCATATGGTATGGCAATGAACACATTCCCCGCTGAAACTCCTTTTTATTATCCAAGCCCATGCTATGCTGTACAGTATCATCCCACGGCCTAAAGGCTTAAAGGACGGCTGTTTAGAAATTGCGAACTGCTTATTTTTGGTCAAAATTGATAAAATGTTTGCCGTCATTTTAATTAGTTGAGTGTAGTGGAGCATATGTCATTTTATGTTAACTTGTATTTCATGGAAATTATTGGATATTGAATAGGGGGCTCCGTAGATGGGCAGGTATATCTCCTTGAGAGCCTCACAGAAAATATATCCCTCCTTATGTGAGTCATCGAAAGTCTGGGAATCACAGCTAACAGTGATAACAGTACACATATGGTGCTTTTCTTCTTTAATTTTTCTACACTGAAAGAGGAGAAAAGGATAATTTGCTGGGAAAGTTTCCAAAAAGTTAAAAAAAAATTACTTTGGTTTAGAATTAGAACACCAGAGGTTCTAATTTTTACAAAATGTTATGACATTTAAAGTCACCTAATTTGCACAAAACTTGTTAGCATCCATTGCTCTTATGTTGGTTATAGACAGCCCTAGGTCTTTTAATTTTTGAAAAGTAAACCATTTATGTAATATTAAACATTTCTCCAATGACCATCATCATCATCCCTTTAAAACAGCTGTTTGTTCCCAGGATGATCTGTCTGGCTCCTGAATTGTAAAAAAATTCTTCCACTCCTGTTATTGGCTTTGGACCCCCCTAGGACCGCACCTAGATCCTGCCTTTACAGTGGTCACTAAAACATAACATTTTAGCTGGGAGTGCTATGGAGACAATTTCTCATTTCTGGTTACAAAAAGTTAATGTAAAATGTAATTTTCACAGCAGGTAAATGGTATGCAAGAGAAACGGCTTGAAGCCACGTACTGTAGGAACAAAAATCCTTTTCATATGGAAATAGCCTTCCTTAAGGTTAGTTTCACTATCTCTTAATTAAGGGGAACAATGTGGCTTTCCTTTTCAGACAAATGCTTCAAAGTTTGTCCTACTCTCAGATGAGGTTTGGGTAAACAATCAAACATATTGGTTACCCTCCCTTTCCTGTCTCACTCAGACTGCTTATAGCCAACTTATGAGTGTTGGGAGCTCCTATGGAATCTTGCCCTCCATTCACATGCTCACCAGGATATCAATGATAGATACTGACAGCAACACAGAAACAAAAACACCTTGAGCCAAATTAGATCCCATTAACTAGAGGCATCCCATACATCTCTACAGTCTCACTGTGTCATTAAATATGTTCTTATTCAGTAATTGCCCTAGTTTTTCAGTTATTTTAGCAAGGACAGAAAATACCTGTTGATCTTGCCAGAAATGTTGTCCTTGTCACTTCTGGTGAGTTGAGCTAAATGTTATCTACTACTCATTAACCTGCTTGACGGTATTCCCGAGTGTGGCTCGGGGTGGAATTTCAGTACCATTAGCAGTAACCCCGAGCCACATTCGGGATTGCTTCCAAGGCATCATTACTCACCTTGTCCCTTGGATCCATCGATGTCCCCCGCCGTGTCTGCTGGCTGTGTCCTCCGCACGATGCCTCTGTGTGCCGGGGTCCGTTCCCTGCGAGCGTTGCGTCGCACGGGGGCAGAGACTGGCGGCAAATTCATAAAGTGAAACACACAGTATACATACAGTACAGTACACTGTAATCTGTAAGATTACATTACTGTATGAAATCATTTCACATCCCCTTTGTCCCTAGTAGTTTGCCCAGTGCCCTGCATGCACTTTTATATTATATATGCCATTCTTTCTGCCTGGAAACTTGAGAATGTCCATGGCAACCAAAAAGTGTCCCTTTACGTCAAAAGTGGTTTTTGATCAGCTAGAAAACAGTGATAGTAAATAAGAATCATTTGCAGAATTGAGTGATACTGATTTTTGGGGAAATTTATCATCAGACACTGAAAGTGACGACAGCGACAATTCTGCAAATTGGCAAATTTCAGTGTTTTTGGTTTGATTACATTATTGAATACATTTTATTACTATTATGTTATCATTTTTGATAATTATTTTTAGTTATTTATTATATTATAATTTATGATTTCTTGTTTCAAACTTTTTCATACCTGGGATGTCTACTAGACTCTTGTTTGGACAGATTTAAGTGAGTTATTCCTAAGAATTACAGGCCTACAATATAAAACGCCAAATTTTCATGCAAAATAATCATACCGCTTTCAGCACCAAAAATCTGAAATAATCATACCGCTAGGGAGATTAAACTACTCATCTCCCCATGTAATTAAAGCTGGGTGTACATGGATAGAAAATTGTTCGAAAAAGCATTTGATACGCTCGATGGGTCAACTTTCAAAACTTTAGTGGGCTAATTTTGATTATTGAAATGCAAAGTTTTATGGCAAAAAAGGAACCGTCATGTCAGATTTTTTTGAGCTTAAACAATCGATTTTCTAAACATTAGTAGTGGAATTGACTGAAAACAGTTTGATAAAAGCTACAGCGCATGATTGTGTTAAAATGCAAGCCTGGATCGTGTTATCAATCTCCGAAAAATGCACCATTTATGTTGCTAATATATGTTGATAATTATCGAAACAATGTTCTATCCATGTATGGCCAGCTCAGGATGAATAAAGGCGGACATATTTGTAGTCCAAGTGTAGTGAAAAATTGGAAAACCAATGCACTACCAGGTATGACCAAAAATATATAAAAAAAGAATGGTAAAAATAAACAAACTCAATGACTATAGCTGCCACTTCCTGTAGTGTTACCACATACCAACACATATAAAATTAGAAATATGGGACGGCGCTATATCTGATAATTGATAGTGAAAACCAACACTATATATGAAACAAATGTGCAGACATATATAACAAAATATTGTGCAAATTCAACATATGATGCATAAAAGTCCAATAACAATAAGAAAAAAAAAATATATATACAATTAAGAAAAATAGCGTGATAAATTCAAATTAAGTCCAATGTAAGGATGGTGGTAAGTCAAAGAAAAGAAATGCTGTGAAACCTTGTGAGCTGCTATATTACTCTAGTCATGGTAGCTGCTTACACTTTTCACATCCCTCAATGTGGTGGTACCAAAAACATTCTATATATACATATACATAAAATGCATATATATATATATATATATATATATATATATATTTTGTGTAGCGCTTACAAACAAATAGTGCAAAATTAGTGATAATTAATATGCAGAAACTGTGCAAAATGCGTCAAAGTCCACCAGAGGCTTCAAAACTCCAGAATTTGTAAACATATGGTTCATAAATGAAAAACAAAAACAAAAAGTGCTCTAGTGCAATATTCAGTGCAGACTGTCCTCATAGGTACACATCCAATTCTCCAATGTGCATAAGCTTTGCAGAATTCATCAAAGTCCACCAGAATTCTGCAAAGTCCACCAGAGGCTTCAAAACTCCAGAGTTTGTAAACATATGGTTCATAAATGAAAAACAAAAAGTGTTCTAGTGCAATATTCAGTGCAGACTGTCCTCATAGGTACATATCCAATTCTCCAATCCTTTCCCACATTCAGTGCAGTGTCTGTCTCTGAGATCTTTCAGGGCCAGTTTACACCACACGCAGTCCAGTACATTTTTATTCTGCATCAAAAATGCATGGAAAGTAGGTTATATGGTTTCCAATGGCATAGTTCACACCAGTGCAGTCAGTTCCAGTCAGTTCCAGCTCCAGAAAAAAAAGTAGAGCATGCTGCATTTTTCATGCACTGAACTGTACTGGAACGCAGTAATGCATCAAAAATGCACTGGAATGCACCTACATGCACCAAAAATGCACTGGAATGCACCTACATGCACCAAAAATGCACTGGAATGCACATGTCCTAAGAAAATAAGGGGGAAAAAACTGCACTGGACTGCATCAAAAATGCACCGGAACGGACCGGAGAAGCGTCTAAAACGCGCATGCAGAAAAGCATCCAGAATGCATCTGGACTGTGTTTCTATGGTGTGAACTGGCCCTCACTCATAGAACTCCTGGCTAAAGGTACATAACATCAATTCCTCCTGATGGATCTATCCGTATGACCACACAGCACCCTGTACCCACCACCAGATGTGCCCTCACCTTGAGGGTGTATAAACAACACCTTTGAACAATAGGTGTCTGTGGAAATGAGATTCGTCCACCCCAGGTGTAGCATGGACCTCATCAGTACATTATCCTCCTTCACATGGATATTTCACCACAGCTCCATCGATTTCCACAGATTACATGCAGGGATGACAATAACAGCCAACGTCGCATGATCCCATTTAACCAAATATTTATTAAAACAATGAGTAGATAAAACACTCACATTTAAAACAATATAAAAACGCCTATATATATACAACAAGCGGTCTGTGTAGAGCCGTCGTCACCTGTCCCAGGGATCTGCAGCTCCTATAGGCAGGGTTAGACTCCAGCACTCCTCATTGTTCCTCGCAACTAATCCTCGTCTTCATACATCGGCTATACCAATCCCTCCTATCGATTTCGTCTCCTCACGTGACTTTTACTGGGAGATCTCTCCCAGTAAGTCAATGAAAAGTCTCTAGCGATAAAAAAGTGCTCAATCATGACAGCGCTTTACAACGTTAGGGCAGACAGTACAATTACAATACAATTCAATACAGGAGGAATCAGATGGTCCTGTACAGATGGTAAAAGTGCACACAGGTTAAGCTAAATGAAAATCTCTTTTGTGGCTGTTTTAGGTTGATCATAGCATACATCTTATATAATAACTGTTCTGAAGCAATAAAAAAAAAAGACCTATATAAGACTCTACTGCACAGACCTTCATTAATAGGATGAATGAAGCCTTGAGAGCCAGTGCTTGAGCAATTACTTGCTAACTATTGTGGTATTGCACAATTGTTCTTGATCATAGTGTGACCCATACATTAGCTCACATTCCCTTACATGTTATATCATGGGATCAATCTCTCATTGACTCTTGGTTGCATGGTAGCATTTGATACAAATGACACTGTTATCACACCTGAATTTAAAGGGATTGAGGCTCTCTTTGAAGGAGTTTACAAGCGTTACACAATAAGTTATGTGAATATTCACTTCAATCATCCTATCATGTGAAAAGAAAATTCCTATCCACCTATTTTATCTGCACATGATTGGATAATTGTATTATCTACAGTGCATTGTCTGAGGATTCTCAATTCTTTTAGTATATCAGTCCATTGCAGCCATGCTGATGCTTGTCTTCAACGGTGATTTGTTTTTTTTCATTCAGCCTGTAAGTTGAACGAAAAAAAAAAAAAGAACCAATTCCCCTATCCACACATTCAATGTGGATGAAGGAATCACTCCAACTGAGCTATTGTATGGTAAGACTACAATAATCAGTGTTACTGGTAATAGCCGGCGGCACCGATCGCTCAGAAAAATAGATAGATTGACTTGTGTACAACCAGCTAACCCATAGGTGCTCAACCTGTGGGCCTCCAGCTGTTGCGGAACTACAATTGCCATCATGCTTCTGCCTTTGGGAGTCATGCTTGTAACTGTTAGCTTTGCAATGCCTCATCAGACTTGTAGTTCCGCAACAGCTGGAGGTTGAGCACCCATGAGGTAGCCCATACATGGATCAAAATTTGGCCGGTCCCTACTGAACCAGCCAAATTTTGATCCATGTATGACAGGCCTGATATGGGATTCTAAAACTCCTGGCATTTATTTGCAGTGTGCTTGTTCCAGTTCTGCAATCAAAAGTAAGGAAGTTGGACACATCCATGCAACTAGCATGTTTAATTAAAAGACCAGCAATGGCTGCTGCCATACTTTTCTCATGATTGGGTCACATTAATTATTGGCACTTATCTTACCTCAAACATGTCAGTTAAATAGGGAATTACTATGCATGCAGATCAGTCATCTATTAAAATGTCACCTAAGGCAAGGAATTCCAGTATAGTCATCAAATCCCTTTTATTTATATAATCATGTACTATGTCATCTGATTATTTCCAAGGGCATTGAATATATGCATAGAGAGGTATGAAAACAGAAGCATATGTATCAGTTCAGATACATTAGTGGAAGGTGATCTGCAGAGAATACCATAAGTTATAAAAGTTGGCAAATACAACAAAAGTGCTCACATTAATATTTCTTACTTTTGGGGTATGTTGGGTACTATATACATTGCAATGGTCATATAGTCCTATAGGCTCCCAGCTTGCTGTATCTGGGTATTTTGGCTGAATGCTTACCTTTTAGGGTAGCTCAAATAATAATCTAAAACACACAGAAAGCAAACTGTAGGCTTTACATGCCTATAAAAATATTTGAGAAATTGTTCATTTTGCAGAAAAATTTAAAAACTCTGCTTTTTAAGAAGTAGTCAAACGTAGTCGAATTTTACAACCCAGACAGCACTCTATTATTCCAGACACCTGTAATCCTCCAAAGGTCAAATGCACATCCACTTTGCTTGTTAATTTAATAGCCATCCAGAGGGGTTGTGTTATAGTATTAACCTGAGTTAATTGTGTGGAATTCTAATGGCAGGTGTGCATCACCCAGAAGTAGAATTTACATTTTGGCATATATTAGCAGAATCAGCAAAGAGAATAAAGCACCAAATAAAGGAACAAGTACCTTTTATGTTTAGAAGCATTAAAGAGTCATGGCAAAAAGACCAAGTGGTTCACTGAGTCTCTCCACCTACCCAGTTTTTAAATGTATGTGTTTTTATCTATTAGGCCTCATACACATGGACGTTCTTTGATGCCACGTTTTTTAGTGTTTTTTGCAGCACTCCGTGTTATTGAATGGCTCCATAAAAATGGCAAAGTTTTTGAGCTGTAGATGGCGTCGACGTTAATGAGCTGAAAGTAGAACCCATGGCCGGTGTGTTCCAAGGCTGTAGCCTTATGACGCCCAGCTGGCAAAACTCTCACTAACGCTCACTAACGATGTACCGACCTTATCCGACATTTTTAGCGCCAACGTTTTTAGGTTAAAAAATAGCAGAGGAGTGTTTTTTCAAGCAAAACGCCTATTGACGCCGATGCTCACTAAGGCTCATTAACGCCAATGCAAAATGTCGACGAAATCACGTTTTTGACACCGATTTTTCCCTGACGTCGGGCCTGACGTTTTGCTTATTTTTTTTAATACGCCCGTGTGTATGGGGCCTTACAGGTACTTTTCCAGCATGCTTGTCTGACAGAAGCCAACCGGCTGCCATACACAAGGGCCGAATGTTGGATGTTTTTTATTGAATCGACTGATGTCTCCCGGCATTTGGCACGTGTGTACGAGGCTTAGGCCTCATGCACACTGCTGCTGGTAAACAGACGTTTAGGGACAGTTGGGCATTTTTTTTCATCTGCCCCTGAACTCTCCTCTATGTTATCTTATCAGTACATGCACATAGGGCCGTTTAAGGTCGTTTCCAGGCAGTTGAGTTTAGAGGCTATTTTGGAACGCAAAAAAAAGGGGTGCAGACGGAAGTTCAGAGGCATTTGAAACGCCAAATGCCTGTAACAGCTTGTAAACGCGCTTAAACACCTAACTCACATTTAGCAGCCTTTAGTTTAGAGGTATTTGTCATTTAAAATAAAAAAACGCTTCTAGACGCCAATGCGGCTAAACGTGGCTAAATTGCCGTTTTAAGCGTCTGTTTCTAGCTTTCAAAAAATCGTTCAGGGGAGGTTGAAAAAGCGTCCAGTGTGCATTAGGCCTTAGGCTGCCTTAATCACATTCATACACACACATACTAGAGCCAATTTAGACAGGAGCCAATTAACCTACCAGCATGTCTTTGGAGTGTGACTGGAAACAGGAGGACGCAGAGGAAACCCACAACATGCAAACTTTAACAAAAAAAGTTAAGAAAGCAGAACACAAAAGAAGCTTACACAACTAATCAGAAGTTTCTTTGGCTCTGAAGTTGTTTTCTTTATTAAAGCGGAGTTCCATCCAAAAGTGAAACTTATTAATTTATTTATTTCAAGTATTTGTTTAACGCTGTCAATTTATGCAGCACTTCACATATAAATTGTACTTTCACATCAGTCCCTACGCTTAAGGAGCTTACAATCTAAGGTCCCTAAACTCACATTCATACATATACTAGGGCCAATTTAGACAGGATCTAATTTACCTACCAGCATGTCTTTGGAGTGTGGGAGGAAGCCGGAGTACTTGGAGGAAAACCACGCAGGAACAGGGAGAACAGGCAAACTCCAGGCAGGTAGTGTTGTGGTTTGGATTCAAACCAGTGACCCTTTTGCTGCCAAGGGAAAGTGCTATCCACTACACCACTGTGCCGCCCACGGAACTAATTCCGCTTATTTCATTCCTCCCCCCCCTCCAGAGCCACATTTGGCACCTGTCTTTGGCCGTGGCGAAGTATGTCTGCAGCTCGGTCCCCCTCCTCCTTCCCCTTCTGCCAGACCAGTGGGAGAGTGCGGTGCTCATGCGTAGTAGGGACCAGGCCGTAAATTTTGATTACACTTCAATATGACTTTCTATTTACTATTTATTTTTATGTCTCATATAAGTGAAGCCTTTGTTACTTTTCAAATGCGTATTATTATTTTATACAGTAGCCAAACAGTTAAAAATGAACTATTGAACCGAGGAAGGGTGTTTCTGTTTTCTCAAATAAAAATCATCTCATTTCATGTCAGCTGAGAACAGAATATGGAAAAATTAAAGTACACAGCTTGAGCTCATAATACAATCACCAACAACATAGGAAAACACACATTTTGAAGACCCAACCACTGGGTCCTTAAAGTAGAAGCGTAGGCTATACAGCACCTGCCTTATAAATTCTGCCTTCCCACTGCTCCTTATTGCCTTGTCTAGAGTTTTGCATAAGCCACAACTTAAATACATGTTTTTTTCTTGTGTTTCTATTCATCATGTTGCTGCAAGGCCCCAGCTCATCTGTGTAATGTGGAAGGCCCACAATGGAGCTGAATTCCATAGAGGCGTGATGTCATCTCCAGCGTCCACTACTGTAGGCGCTATCGGAGTGGGTGAGAGATCCCTCATATCAGCTGCACATCAGACAGAGGTGACAGAGCTTTGTGGTCAAGTGACCCCATAGAGAAACAAGCGGAAAAGGGTACTTACATTGTGATTTACACTAAAAAGTGTGCAATGAAATGAGGAGCAGTTCAGGGGCAGCATTTAAAAAGTGAGGTGGTAGCCTAAACCCAGGGCTGGCCCAACACATTGTGCTGCCTGGGTCTAAGAATAAAAAACTGCCCCCCCCGAAAAAAAAACAAAAAACACGCCCACCAAAAGGCCCCTACATACATTATTTTATATCATGATAATTAAAACTAAAATCAAATTTATCAGGAAGTCAGATTTACATGCAACAGCACCTTGTCTATATGCAAAATTATATGACATTACATTATGTTCAATTCCAAGGGGCGGGCTAGGGCAGTATAGGAGCAGGCTAGGGTAGTAACATGGCATGCTAGGGTAGTATATAGATAGGCTAGGGTAATATAGGGACAGGCTAGGATAATATATGGCCAGGCTAGGGTAGTGTATAGACAGGCTAGGGTAGTATATGGACAGGTTAGGGTAGTATATGGACAGGCTAGGGTAGTATATGGACAGGCTAGGGTAATATAGGGACAGGGTAGGATAATATATGGACAGGCTATGGTAATATATGGACAGACTAGGGTAGTATATGGACAGGCTAGGGTAATATAGGCACAGGCTAGGGTAATATATGGACAGGCTAGGGTAGTAAATGGGCATGCTATGGTAGTATATGGACAGGCTAGGGTAGTTTATAGACAGGCTAGGGTAATATAGGGACAGGCTAGGGTAATATATGTACAGGCTAGGGTAGTATATAGACAGGCTAGGGTAGTATATGGACAGGCTAGGGTAATATAGAGACAGACTAGGGTAATATAGAGACAGGCTAGGGTAATATATGGACAGGCTAGGGTAGTAAATGGGCATGCTAGGGTAGTATATGGACAGGCTAGGGTAGTATATAGACAGGCTAAGGCAGTATATGGGCGGGCTAGGGTAATATAGGGGCAGGTGGAGTGGCCCGGGGGGGCAGTTGTCATCATGACACACAAAACTGCTGGAAAAGAAATCTTGGTCGTCAATTTGCTGGGTAAATAGAAGAGGAGAGGCGCCTTGGTTCAATTTGCTGCCCCTCTCAAAGTGCTGCCTGGATCCCATGGTAGGGCAGGCCCTGCCTAAACTTCTGCTTTAAAGACTCATTTCTACCTATGTTTATAGAAACTGCAGCAAATTTTGAATCTTTCAACCCTTTGCAAAGCTATTACTTATCTGCCAAATACATGGGTCGAATTCCGAACTAATCTTCTTTCGAAAATCAGAACCTTTCTGCGTTTTATGATCAAATGATGCCACCATTGATTTTGAAATTCAACCAACCAAGCCTTCAGTTTTACCTCATATTGATACAGAAAACTATTTCTGTGGCCGGGAATCTTCTTTTCTTTCTGGGAATTTTCTTTTCATATGCATTTATTTTTCGATTATATTTCTCTCACGATTCTCCCATCATTGATTAGAAGATCATTTGTTTTTCAAAAAATGTCCAACTTGTCAAATTGTATGAAAATTGGCCATTGCTGTGGCCCACTCATGGTGCGAAATTTGGACAAAAATTCTTAGAAAATACTTTTGAAAGAAATTTCTTTCGGAATTCGACCCATGTATGGCCTGCAAAATTCTGCGGATATGATAGTCCATAGAGAGTGACACTATCACACAATCTGCACCTCTGGCTGGCTTGTTGCAGCCACAGTGGATATAAGCACCAATATTAAGATCTAATGCACACAGTTTTTTTTTTTGCTCCTGTGCCCTCAAGCATAAAATCCCTGGCACTTTCGCACACCATTGGAGTTGCAGGTAATGCATACAGGCACCAATACAGGTCAATGACTGTACAAGGCTGCACTAGTGTAAACGCTGATTATATGAGCACTTACCCGAGCATTCACAAACTGCATATTTCCTCAAATGCGAAATACATTGTACGCCATGCGCATGCATGGGCAAAACATCAGTGTAGTAGTGAGGCGAGGCGATCGGCGTTTACACTGATACAGCTGCATGCAGCCATTTACTTGTTTTGGCAGCAGTTCTGCGGCTCCCCGGGCACGGGAAAGCTCCAAGGATTTTACACTGGTGCCTGAAAAGTCCTAATAGTGTCTTAAAGTTTTTTTGCCAGTTTTATACGAATGTAAAAAGTTACACATTTTTTTTTTTATTTATTTAAAAGAATTACATAAAGATAAGCTCCAATCATACACTAGAAACAGCTTATTGTAAAATCTCTCCCAGACATGGTCTATATACAACGCTGTTATAGGTTTACTTTTTTAAATAGACTTCATATGTTTCTATTTCTGCTGTATGTTATCTTAATGTGTGTGAGTATACAATATGCACTTGTATGATAAATGAAGGCCTTCCTTCCTTAACCACGGTGACAATACAAAGCAATTTGTTGCATATGGTGTACTTCATCTGAAAGGCATTTCCCTTCTCCAGCCTGCCTCCTTGATGGATAACTTTTCATAGTGTGTTTGTATGTATACATGGTAAAAAAGTATAAAGTATATTGAAGAGGTGACATGGATTTATAGTAAGGCGGTTGCAGCAAAGAAAGATGAAAAATTGATGCTGTTGCTGCTTATTATTATTGTAAAGTAGTTTCCTTAACAGGTGTGGCTATATAGTAATGATGTTGCGATAACTATAACGAGATCCAACTTCTAACAGCTAAGCATACCCCTGAGCAACATTCCTTTATGTGTAGGCTCTGTTAAATTTCCAAGCAGCTTAGCAGGTCTATACACATTCTAGAGCTTGTGGGTCCCCAGCAAGGGACCCAGGAAAGTTTATATTAAAAAATGTACAAAGTATTTAATTAAGAATTACATCCATGTCCTTAGGAAAATTAAACAACATTACATATATGGTCACATTTTTACTGTATGTTGTATTAATATGAACATTATTTTGATTGTACTTACAAGTGTAATACTGTTTAAAAAATATTTTATGGACTTTACCTAAATTTGGGAAATCGGTTGCTTAAAGTGATTGTAAAGGCTGTTTTGCTTTGTTTTTTTAAAAATAACAAACATGTTAAACTTACCTCCTCTGTGCAGTTGGATTTGCACAGAGCAGCCTGGATCCTCCTCTTCTCAGGTCCCTCTTCTGCTCTCCTGACCCCTCCCGCTGCTGAGTGCCCCCTCAGCCAGCAGCTCTCTATGGGTGCACCAAGTCGAGTCAGAGCTCCGTGTATCCATTCAGACACGGATCCCTGACCCGACCCGCCCCCTCTCTCCCCTGATTGGATGACTGATTTTGATTGACAGCCGCGGGAGCCAATGGTGCGGCTGCTGTGTCTCAGCCAATCAGGAGTAGTGTCTGGGACAGCTAAGACACTCGTGGACATCGCTGCAGAGAGAAGGGGCTCAGGTAAGTAATTAGGGGGTTGCTGGGGGGGAGGGCTGCTACAGACAGAAGGTTTTTTTATCTTAATGCATAGACTGCATTACGATAAAAAAAACTTTTGCCTTTACAGCTCCTTTAACTAAGATAAGTGAACATCAGCTAAAAGCAGAAAACTAACACTGAGATGCACTGGGTTCTCCCTCAACTAAGCTAGGTGCACAGAACAAGAACGTTACGTTAACGGCACCTGTTGGGCTGCCAAATTTTCAGTCCTCAGAACAATCACTTTCTTTGCCATATGTTGAATGGAAGGAAAAGGGGTTTTGGTTAACTAATCCCAGTAAACCAAATGTTAAAATATAAATTCAGTCAGTCCTCTGAGGTCACAACTTGCTTTACAAAAAGGTTATTGCCAAGTATTGTTTTAAAGTTGAACTCCAGACTAGAACACAAAAGTTCCCTTTTAGTGGTTATTTCTGGGGAGGGGGGGGGGTAGATTAAGAGGCTTTATTTCTTACCCTATTCTGCATTCCAGTAGAATCTGGTGCTCCCCTCTTCTCCCTAAAGCTCTGGGCTGTGGCTGGTCCCTAGGTGTCCTCATGTACAGTACAGAGCTGTTAACCCTGTATTGTATATTGATGAGGTAGCTATCTTGCATATGATTCAGTATTTAGACAAGTGGAGAGAAAAAAGGTTGGTAACTAAATGTGGGATTGATTGATTCTGATATCCCAGGACTCAGTATCAGTGGGACGTAGAGCCGAGATGTGGGATTGTCTTGTCAAATCCTGGACGTTGGCTTCTACACATATGCTGTAAAATCAGTTATTGCACTGCTTATGGCTAGCAGTTTTCCAGTCCAGGTTTCATGATCATGACATCCTATGGGTATGCAAAATTGTTGTCAAGTTTGCTGCACCTTATCTCCTGCGGCTCATAGATTAAAAGGGCCTGGAGTGGCCTAATTAATTGTTAAACCTGACTGTGAATTCTGCATTGGGCCATACTGTAAAAATAGTGCATGACTTCCTTTACAAAAGCTTGTATTTAATGAGTTTCCTGCAGCCCAAATAAAGATAACATTGTATGAGCTGATCATTGTATTTATTCACACTGTGGTCTACACTGATTGCATTGGATACCTTAAAACAGAAGCAGATAAGCTATGTACTGTAGTATGCCTGTACAAAGCACAAGAACATTGCAATTAGCAATATTGTGCACTAAATATTTCTAACTTTTAGGCCTCATGCACACAGGACATTAAAGAAACGTTCTAAAAACGTCAGTAGTTTTTTTTTAGCATTATTGCACTAGTGTTTTTGAACAGTAGCGTTTTTGAGCTTTTTTTTTTTTTTTTTTCTTCAGTGGATCAAAAATTTTTGAGCATTTTTGAGCAGTGGCATTTTTTTTTCCTCAATGGATCAAAAACGTCCAAAAAGTGAGCCGTATTTTTTGCGCGTTTTTGAGAGTTTTTACAGCTGAAAAACGTCTCTCAGAACCCACTAGTCTTTGGGTTTTTTTACAGCTCAAAAAAAAAACTGCCAAAAACAGTTGATAACAGCCTATACGTGCATGAACACATAGGATAATGATGGCGAGTCTATCGACTGTAGGAAAAACGTCTGAAGTTAAAAACAGCTGCTGTAAAAACGTCCTGTGTGCATGAGGCCTAATAAAAATACGATCATCACATGACTTTCCAAAATAATCAGTCAAAAAACGTTTGACCAGAATTCATACATTAACTAGCCATCTGTTTTTCGTTTTTTCAGGCAGACCTGATCGGAAGGTTCATGCATTCCTTTAAACCGGCAGGTGTAAACAGACTTGTGTCCATTTACACACGTCTACCTCCGTGTCTGATCAGGCCCACCAAAAAAAATGGAGGACAGTGTCCTCTTCCATTTGGGCAGACCGTATCGGAAGCAGCTAGGTGTAAATGGAGAGTAGAGGCCATTTACACTCAGCTGCCCATAGAGCATAGCGGGGTCTCTGCATAAACTGAGTGGACACAGACCTGTCATCCACCCTGCTTGCTCTGATCAACAGTGGATCAGCTCACAGATCCCCTGCTAATCGGGACAGAAGGCGCCCATGTGAAATGGCCCTAAAATGTTTGATCTTCTTTAGTAGTTAGTCTGCATACGTTTACCATCACAGAACCCAAGTCTACTTTATACAGCAAATTTTCATTTGTTGACATCAAATTTTGTCTAATACATTTATACTTTGGCTACTTTGGATACCGCGTGACTTAATAGAGAACGCTTCTGCCCCCGTAAGAGCATGGGCTATTAAAAGTATGTTTATTTCTTTTGAGTTAGCTTTGTCTAGTATTGACAGACTAGTTCCCTATTGACCTCTATACTGTGGAAATGCAGCAGTGTTACAGGTATGTTCTGTACAGCCCCAGAAGTGAATAGACAAATGTAAATCTGACTGGGCTAACACAGATTTAGGACCCAAGTCTACCCAGGCAGTGGACATTAAAAATGTATGGCAAAGCAAAAAAAAAAAACATATGCAGTGCATGTCCGCTATACTGTACATGGAAATTACCCCTTGTTTTATCCCTTTAAATACCCTGCAAGTACATCTCCTAAGTCCTGTTGTGGGCTGACAACACACAACTTTTTGTGGACTGACTGGCATCAGCCATCCCAGTTGTCTACTCAAACTCTCCCACTATTTGTTCTGTAGTCTTAAGAAAAGAACTGGAAGGGTTACATACACTCCTTGAGATAGAACAGGAAGTATGCACAGGACACATAACACTTTCATCTATATATTTAAAGCTGAACTTCACCCAAAAGGGGAAGTCCTACTTGTTTGCACCCCCCCCCTCCGCTGCCACATTTGGCACTTTTTGGGGGTACCTTGTTTTGACCTTCTGGTCAGATGTGCCGCAGCGATCTGAGACAGAAGTTCAGCCCTCCTCCTTCCCTACAGATTTTTAGGACACAGAAGCGTTGCGTAGCCCATGCATATGCAGTAGGAACCCAGCTGTAAAGCTGCAAGGCTTCACTGTTGGTTTCCCTTACTTAAGATGCTGGCACCTGCAACGGAAGGCAATTGAAGAATCGGCTCAGGTGAGGACATCACTGGATTCCTGGACAGGTAAAGCCTAGTACACACTATCAGGTTTCTGACAGCTCAGATCGGAGCCACTGTACTAATGATCTGATCTGATCGGAGCCAACTCCCATGCTGAGCTGTTGTGTTCTGACAGGGGGCGGCTCCCACCCCAGAACACTCCGCATTGGCTGAGAGCGCTGATTGGAAGCTGGTCGGCCTTCTCCAGCATGCTTGTCCAACAGAAGTCGGCCAAACAGCGGCTTCTATTGGACCGGTTGCAATACACACGGGCCAAATGTTGGACGGCTTTTATTGAACTGGCCGATGTCGCCCCAAATTTCCAAATTTAGTTTGTGTGTACTAGGCTTAAAGTCCCATTTTTTTTTTGTTTTTTTTTTAATAACAAACGTTATAATTACCTGCTCTGTTGCATTGGATTTGCACAGAGCAGCCTGGATCCTCTTCGCTGCTCCTGGCCCCTCCCTCCTGTCAAGTGCCCCCACAGGAAGCAGCTTTCTATTGAGGCACCCGAACCGAGCCACAGCTTCCTGCATCCGTTCAGACGCAGAGCTGTGGTTCGGCCTCACTCCCTCTCTCTCCTGATTGGTTAACTGACTTCGATTGACAGCAGCAGGAGCCAATGGCGCCGCTGTTGTGTCTCAGCCAATCAGGAGGGAGAGTTTGGGGCGGCCAAGGAACTCGTGGGCATTGCTGGACAGAGAGGGGGCTCATGGAAGCAAATAAGAGAAGTTCATTTTTAAGGTTTACATACTGTAATGTAATGCAAATAAGCCATATGTTCTTTAATAAAGTAATTTGGTAAACTGGCTGTGGTATGCTTGCACAGTGTGACCTCTCTGCATGTATAATATTGTTTTAAAAAACCCTATCTTTTTCTTAAAACCTGATAATTAACCTGCAAGTAATACGAATGCGGTCATTCAAATATATACTTGTTCCAACCAAATACAGTAGATTGTTTTTTTAATAACCCTGTTTTCATCTTATTTAATAATTGAGACATTTCTTCACATTATCACACAGATGTAAGCCTCAACAATTTCTGTGTTGCTGTTGAACGTTTTTTCAGCAGTTGTAGCATTTTCCCTCCAAAGCATCTTCCTTTGGGAGTTTTAAGTTTGGTTAATGCTGGAACATACTCAAGAGAGCATGAATCATTGACAGCATGATTAAACACAAGCAATAATCTGCTATTTTTAAAGTGGTAGGCCCCTTTCACACGACTGGGTCCATTTTTCATAGCGGGGATCACTCCGCTGATAACAGCCTGCGGATGACAGATCCGTCTCTGCTCACTGTGCAGAGACGGATCTGTCAGAGCAACCAGAGAGGAGATGCTGCATCCACCTAGGTACAGTAAATATGATCTTAAGGAAAATACTATATTTCCCTTTTAACAATGAAACTTATTTTGATCTGAAACTTTGACATAAAATTGTATGTGAAAAGTTTACCCAAAACAGAAATTCCACTATGAATATTCATGAAGTATTTTAATATGTGCTCTCTATTTTTCAAGGTACAGTATACACCTCCGTACAGATGCCTGAAACACAGCTCACTCACCAGATTTCCATGACCTCCTATTACTAAGCACATCTAAATGCACTCCAACTAGATACAGCTCTGCATGTCCCATCACAGCTCCCATCAGTTCATTTCCACTTAAATATCAAACATGAAAAAAATGCTTATAGTGTAAATCCATGAAAATCTCTATCATAAAAAATTAAAACCACTTGCATTCGTATGTGTGATAATCTCATTAGTATACCAAGCTTGTATGTCGCGTCTAAACAGTTTCAGTAGAGCACACATTTGTTAGGTTGTATTAAATAACATATTAACAAAAGGCTACAGGTTCCCTTAAAGGAGAGCTTGTTTTTTTTTTCCATTACTATGCAGGCAGATTGTCTGGAAAAGAATTCATCATACTTTGCAGTAGATATCTGTCATTCGAAGACAGACAACCAATTTCCCTGGGTGGTGACCCAATGATACAGAAAACAGATGTGGAAAGCCTCCACCTTGTGTACTTGCTGGAATGGCAGGCATCTGCAAAACTTTTTTCTCAATACTTTCAAGTCATTCAAAAGAGAAGATGATCTAAAAACCAAGTGCGTTTTTTTTTTTTTTTAAGTTAACTGGCTTTTTTACAAGCTGTAATGGAGCAACTTCTACTAGGATCTGAGTTAGGGCTAGGAGACGCAAGATTTTCAGCACTGCAGTAAAATGAAGCACCATGTTAGTAGCTCGGGAGAACAGGAAACATTGGGGTTCAAGTGATAGCCTTTAACCTCTAAAAATCCAGATGGTACACTTTGTTTAATCAGGGTTTGTGGTCTTCCATTTTATTTCATTTAATTTAATATCTACCTCCTCTAGCGCCCCCCAGTAGGTGGGAGCTAGTGTGATTAGATTTTTGGTGAGGAAAATGTAATCAGGGCTGACTGGTGTGCAGGCCTGATTGTTTTTGTTTCTGGGCTGGGAGTGGCTATGGAAGGATTGATTGATTCACAGATGAGGTCACCAGGACCTCCCACTTCTTTCCAGAAGCTGGTGGAATGTTTCTGGACATAGAGCTGGGAGGGGGTTGGAGCCATCTGGTGTATTCTAAGGAGCCCTGACCAAACCCCAATCTGGATTGTAATGGGCAGGCCTCCTTAAATACTCAGGGTCAGCCCAATCTGGGAGGAGTAGTTTGTGTGGAATAGCTGGAACTGGAATGTAGCTGAGGTTGTGAAGGCCTCACCCGGGAGGGAGCCCCCAGTCTGGGGGGGGGGTGACCTTGAGGCCTGGGAGCTCGGGTGCAGCCAGAAGGAGAGAAGAAGAGATCCTGGAGCAGGAGTGCAACAGACAGCGCTACTGGAGAAGCTCAGCAAGGATTCCACCAGGTGGTCAGTGAGTGACACACACCCCCCTGGGAAGGTGTAAAGGCATTCCGGAGCAGATGGGGATGAAAGACAATCTGGAAAGGTTGCAGAAGTCAGTAAGGGGCTGTGGTGTCATGGCAGCAGTGGAGAAGGCCAACACAGCTGAAGTAGCTGACAGGGCCTGGAGCAAGAGGATGGGCTGGGAGTAGTAGACCATCAGGCCGGCTAGCACATTCGTGTACCTACACACTAGGGGACCAAATGTCCCTACTTGTAATGGGTGGTTCTGAGGCCCTGCGCACAGCAAAGCAGGCCTCACCATGTGCTAGTCACGCTGGAAAAATGGAGAAGGCCTAGTAAATTTCCTTCTGGGCCTGGAACAAGTAATGTGCAGGAGAGAAGAACCAGAGTATAGAGAAGCAAGTGATGTGCTGGAGAAAGAAGTGTAACTGGAGCAAGTGAAGTGCTGTAGTACAAGAGGAGATGTATATATGGAGCTGAATATAGTTGTCCTGTGTAAATTTGCAACCTATTCTATGGGCATCCCATAACATCCCTAATTCCCATCCAAGTTCAATCCCCTAATAAAACAAAACAAAGTACCAGCCTGTTCTGGGACTCCGGGTGTGGTATGGATGTGATTGAGGGCAGTGTGAGCAGGTGAACCACAACACTCAGCCACCCCTAAGGGAGCCATTGGCTACACACCTTTGGAACAGTTGCTCCATTCATACTAGTAGATGTTCTGCGGCAAAACAAAAGAAACTGATAGATTAGTAGATGTTCACTACTAAAAAGAATTTCAGGCAAATTAAATACCAATACATACATATTTATTATTTTTACCTGTCAAAGAATTCTGTATAGTCAATGTTGTGTTTTACACCCCATTTCCATACTGCACAGTAGAGCTGCACGATTAATCGTTAAAAAATTGTGATTGTGATTCAACCCCCCCTCGCGGTCTTAATCCAGCATTTCCATGATTTGTGTTAAACAAGTGCAGAGCCGTTCTCTGCTCAGAGCTGTAAAAAAAAAAAAAAAACCAACACTCAGCTGGCAGATGTTTATCAACAGCGCTAGGATAAAGAGAAACAATGTATCTCTCGGTTCTTTTAGATCAAAAGAATGAACTTTGGTTTGCAAATGAGGACACTTTAACCGTTTAAAGACTAAACCCCTTTTGACATGTGTTGCTTACAAGTTAAGATCAGTATTTTTTTGCTAGAAAATGACTTAGAACATTATATATATATTTTTTAGCAGAGACCTTAGAGAATAAAATGGCGGTCTTTGCAATATTTTATGTCACAATGTATTTGCGCAGCGGTCATGCAATTTTTTGGGAAATAATACACTTTAATGAATTAAAAAACGAAACAGTAAAGTTAGCCCCTATGTTTTTGTATAATGTGAAAGATGATGTTATGCAGAGAATTATGATCTTTATTCTAAGCAAAATAATTGTGATTCTCATTTTATCCAGAATCGTGCAGCTCTACTGCACAGGCAGACTGGTGAAACATCTTACTGACTCAGCAGTCCAGCTTCCTTTGTCACCTCAAAGGTTGGGTTGAAAATCAACATCATTACCTCTGTCCATTGAAGAAGTCTCATTCATATTATTAAATATAATATTGATGCACAAATACATGTACTTATCATCCATTAATGTCAGGGTAGATAAAAATCAATGTTTTTTTTAAAAAAAAAATCATAAAAGTCAGATTTTTTTTATTTAAATCATATTTTTTTATTTAAAACATTTTTTTTTTATCAAATTTATTTTAATAAAATGCTTTTGGAGTAAAAATCTATCTAAAGATAGTTTTCTATTTAAAGTGGATGTAAACCCTCCATATACTCTGTGAAGTGAACAGCCTCATACACAGAGAAGACACAAACCTCCCTATATAAGTCCCACATGTATATCTCCTGACTTCACTTTGATATACTGTTTAGAAAGTGCACATTCTGTTAGATTTTCCACTTCCTCCTTCCTATGTAGGAGGAGATGATTTCTGGGCACTGTGAGAGACTATGAGAAAGCTGATTGTAAGAAAGGCACACACCCCTTCCCACACATTCAGAGGTTGCCTGTGTTTTGTTTAGTAGCCTGCTAATCTATTTTTAGCAACCTCCTCCGCCTCTAATTTCTATGTCCCATCTCCCAGAACATGTGAGAATTTATCAGGCTGATAAATCAGAGCTATGGAGGAAGAGACAGCTACCAGACATAGCTATTTGAAGAGAGATAACAAAATACTTCAGATACTTGTGCCCAAGTCAAATTTCATGAATCGGGTTTACAGCCATGTTAAGATAAATTCATAATTTAGCTTATTCCGCAGGAAATGGAGCTTAGTTAAGTAGCATGAGGCCGTATATATTCTGCAATATTTACATTTTTAGTAAACTCATTCAACGAATCCAAGTTCTGCAAGCTGAGATAACATGCACTGCATTGATGCATTCACACAATGTCACAGTTACAATGAGATAAAACAAAGTTCAGGAGTATTCCTTTATCCGTTGTTTTGCAAATCTAAGTACACTACAAACTGTATGATTGAATCGGTTCTGATATCGCTGTTTTACTAACCTGACAGCTTATTATTCTAAATAGGAAACCTTCATTTTCTTTGCAAATATTAAAGATTCTAACTACCAGCAAGAATAAGTCCTTACATTTAAAGAGCACCTGTCATTTCAGATCAATCATGGCAGCGCCTGTTAGCGGGCATCCACTCACCTGCTGCCACCACATCCCTCATCTTGTTGTGTCACTGCCACATCACCAGCTGTCCCATTAAATTGAATGGGACTGTCGGTGAGTCAACAGCGGGTTAGAGGAGGAGCCACTGTGGAACAGAGATGACAGTTGCTCTTTAAAAATTATGATTTAAATTGAGTTGATTTGAATCAAACCTTTTCACTAGTGACTTAAACCATGATTTAAATTGACTTGATTTAAATCAAATCCACCCCGATCAATGTATTTTAGAGGAAAATCTGATCCTTGTTGAAGAGCTTCCTTCTTCTCTGTCCTACAAATAAGGTCTGAGCATTCCTCTGGTTGAGTTTAGTTGCCTTCACCTCCAGGTTGTTTCACTAAACTCAACTTCTGAGCAGAGAGTCATTTTTAAAGAAAGCGCACGCCTCTTTTTTTTTACAATCGTTGAAGAAGTCAAGAACGCCTGTGCTGCAGTCTATGCTTTTCATTCACTTGGAACAGCAGATTTTTTTTTTTTGACACCCCTTCAGCCCATGTATCAGTACTGATGGTGCTGAGCTCTGCTGCGAGCGCACTTGTCTGCATAGCTAGTGATGGCGCTTGTATTGTCCAAGACCAACACTGTCAATCATATCTAATTAAAGCGGTATTAAACCCAGAAGAAAACATTTATTATATTGTAGCTTAACTCTTAGATGCGATGGCTTCATTAGTTTTCTTTTTTTTAGGCTTTCATTCTTCTATTTTTATCTGGTGACCCAGCCAGTAAGTCTGTTGTTTTTCAAAAGAAGAAGCTCTCAGGGATGAGACAGACCATTTAAGGCTCGGTTCACACCTATGCAGTTTGCTTTTGATTCATTTCTGCAGTACTTTTTGCTGTGCGGCAAAATCAAGGCAAAAATGCACTACACGCTTTTCTGCAGTTTCTCCATTGAAGTCTATTGAACCAAAAAAGCATTGTTTTGCATTTAACCACTTCAGCCTCGGAAGGATTTCCCCCTTTAGGACCAGAGCACTTTTTGCGATTCGGCACTGCGTCACTTTAACTGACAATTGCGCGGTCGTGCGACGTTGTACCCAAACAAAATTTGCGTCCTTTTTTTCCCACAAATAGAGCTTTCTTTTGGTGGTATTTGATCACCTCTGCATCATTTCTGATCACCACTATAAACAAAAAAACAGCGTCAATTTTGCAAAAAATCCAATATTTCTTACTTTTTGCTAAAATACAAATAAGAAAAAATAAATAAAAATACGCAATCGGCGTATATTGATTGGTTTGCGCAAAAGTTGCCGCGTTTACAAACCAGAATTAATTTGTGGGGTTTTTATTATTTTTTTATATTTTCCTAGTAATGGCGGCTATCTGTGACTTTTAGTGGGACTGTGACATTGCAGCAGACATGTCAGACACTTTTGACACTTTTTTGGGACAATTGACATTTATACAGCGATCAGTGCTATGAAAATGCACTGATTACTGTGTAAATGTCACTGGTAGGGAAGGGGTTAACACTAGGGGGCGATCAAAGGGTTAACTGTGTTCCCTGGGAGGTGTTACTAACTGTGTGGGGGCTGGGCTGAGTGGGGGAGGAGAGTGATCACAGCTCCCATATACAGGGAGCCTTCAATCACATTTCTTCCCCACTAACAGAATGGGGATCCGCTTGTTTACATTAGCCGTCCCCATTCTGTCACTGCGGGGGAGCGATCGCGGGTAGCCGGCAGACATCGAGTCCGCCCTACCCGCTCCCCCGCACGCTCATGTAACGGTGGTTCGCGATATCGAGCCAAGTTGCCACCGTCAAGCCACGGCAGGCAGTTGGCAACTGGTTAAAAAAAGTCCCTGACCCGTTCCACAAACGCAGCGGCTAAAAAAAGCATAGATGTGAATGTGTCGCATAGGAAACCATGTTAAATGAACTGTAGTTAGTGCATTAGTGTGAACCAAGCCTAACACTGGCAGGAGTGCTTACAATGATCAAAAATTATCAACTTTTATTTACGTAAAACCTTTATCCCAAATGGAAATGTCAGCTTTTTTGGGCGTTTTTGCGGCGGCGTAATTTTTAGCGCTGGCGTTTTTGAGCGTTTTTTTTTCTTTCAATGGATACAAAACGTCCAAAACCGTTGGTGAGCGGCGTTATTGACGTTTTCAAGCGTTTTTGAGGGTTTTTGGGCGTTAGAGCATTTTTACAGCTGAAAAACATCACTGCTAAAAACATCTGATAACAGCCTATGTGTGCATGAACACATAGGATAACATGATGGAGGGTTTATTGACTGTAGAAAAAAACGTCTGCAGCTGAAAACAGCAGCTGTAAAAACGTCAAAAAATGTCCTGTGTGCATGGGGCCTAAAGCCTAGTACACACGAGCTGAATGTTGGGTGGCATCGGCTGCTTCTAAAGAAACCGGCCGACATTCACTCCCGTGTGTATGGCAGCCAGTCCAACAGAAGCTGGCTGTTCCTCTAGTTTCTGTCAAAGGGGCATGACCGAAAAAAGGTGACTGTGGCTGAAAGCGCTGACCAGAGTGTACTGGCGGGGAGCCGCCCCCCTTCAGAACACAATAGAACAGCAAGGGACATCGCTGTACTAACATCGGATTGTTAGTGCAGCTCCTCCGACCTGAGCATTCAGTTTTTTGCTGTTTCATTTTGTTCAGCCCACTGGTTTGAACGAAAAAAAAAACTTGTAGTGTGTACTAGGCTTGAGCTGGAGTTCAGCTTCAGTTTGTTAATGTATTTAAATCTGCTAGTACGTCTAACCCCCCACCCCTTCAGAATAACAATGCTGCTGTCCAAATCCTTTATCCAGAGTGGTGTCTGTATAATACAGGAGGTGTGCTACTGGTCAGATCACCAGGTGAAAAAAAGTGTAAAAATAAAAAAACTACATCCACCACATCTTGATAAGCTGCAAAATTTTACATTTTTGGTTTTGGGCTTATTACCGCTTTAAATATTCATCTCCTTGCTAGATGGGTGGTTGGACAGCTGTGTGTGCGGGGGGCGGGGGGGGGCTGTCAATGATGCTTTCTCAGCAATGAGTCAAGC
>BLSH010447964.1:808460-820735 GCA_018402905.1 Glandirana rugosa | reverse complement strand
TGTACTGGCGGGGAGCCGCCCCCCTTCAGAACACAATAGAACAGCAAGGGACATCGCTGTACTAACATCGGATTGTTAGTGCAGCTCCTCCGACCTGAGCATTCAGTTTTTTGCTGTTTCATTTTGTTCAGCCCACTGGTTTGAACGAAAAAAAAAACTTGTAGTGTGTACTAGGCTTGAGCTGGAGTTCAGCTTCAGTTTGTTAATGTATTTAAATCTGCTAGTACGTCTAACCCCCCACCCCTTCAGAATAACAATGCTGCTGTCCAAATCCTTTATCCAGAGTGGTGTCTGTATAATACAGGAGGTGTGCTACTGGTCAGATCACCAGGTGAAAAAAAGTGTAAAAATAAAAAAACTACATCCACCACATCTTGATAAGCTGCAAAATTTTACATTTTTGGTTTTGGGCTTATTACCGCTTTAAATATTCATCTCCTTGCTAGATGGGTGGTTGGACAGCTGTGTGTGCTGGGGTGTGGGGGGGGGGGGGTGTGGGCTGTCAATGATGCTTTCTCAGCAATGAGTCAAGCTATAAAGATGGGACAAGGAACAGTAATTACAAATAAATAAAGTGTTGCGCTATAAATAATTAAGTGAGCAAAAGTGAACTGCAAATGACAAAACACTATATTAGTATGTGACATGTGATATCAAAAAGGTTGTGAAATAAATAATTGAGGGTGAAATCAAATCCGTGAAAAGTGTGGTCCCAATCCCAATGAGCACTCAAAGCCTCCAATCAAGATAAAGGGAATCAATGTAGGTATAGGATGACAATCTCTTCAACTGTATAAGAAAAAGATGGGTCCTTACCGGAATAGGTGGGTACACATGGTCGTACGACCATTGGACCAAATAGGCTTGAGTGGACACTTCCACAATCAATGATGGTAGGGTCCTCCACGGAAACAATAGTAAACTCCTCTTCTGCTAGGCAGCCCCTTCACCACGCTCCGGAACAGAAAAACTCTTAGCACCGTTTCTCAGAGGGGTACATGTAAAAAAGGAACACGCTCCACATGGTGTAGTAATGGAAACACAGTTTAATTAAAACAGATGCACAGAGACAAATAAAATAAAATATAATATATAAAAGCCGGCAATAAAATAGGTACTGCGATAGGCACACAGTCCTTATCCAACGCGTTTCGTCCGCATGGACCTCGTCTGAGGTGTAAAGGAACAGTAATGTTAAACCAGGGAGTAGCTCTACTGCCTCCTTGGTCTACTCCTGTGACAGAAAGAGGAGCTCATTGGTGTGCTGCTTCACGATTTCATGATCCAGTCACAGGCTGGAATGGAGAGAGGACCTGTAAGTGAAAGTGTATCTGTTAGAGAGAAAGATCTGGTCTCCTCTTATGTCATACAAGGCTATAGCGGAGCTGTGATAATCTCAGGACTGGATGGACAGGACTACAAATCCTTTGACAGGTGAAACAACTGTCATATATGTATTTTATCTATGTGTTTAGCTGCTTGTCAAGAACTCAGTTTTAAATTACAGAAGAGCAATGCCACATCATTTCTATTAAAAAATAAATGAATTAAAATTAAAAAATAAAAACATTCTTTAAAATTATGTAATAGCAGTTCACACATAAGTTTAAATTTTTGGTGCCTACTTGACAGCATTTTGCTTTCTGGTGAAAAATAATAATAGAAAAAAGACCTCTGCAGAATTTTCTAAAATACAGAATCATCAGAACCCCTTTACAGAAGTATGGAGCTTCTATACGTTGCTTAAAAATGTGTTAATAATAGGTCACAATCTTGTAATCTCATGGTTTGAATTCACATCCTGAAACCATAGCACACCTTTTTAATGCATACAGACCATTTTCTTACGTGTTTAGGTCATGTTACTTGAAAAACCTGCTCTACCATGACCTCAGATAAAATGTCCCAGTAGATCCATCTGGACTTAAAGGAAAATAGCTTTGACCCTACTTCTCCTGTGTGTCACAGGATGCACTTTGTTCTGCACTCCCGTGACCCAGATTCTGTCGACAGTGGGATAAAAACTGATGTCAGCTGACTTCACTCAGCTGGTCCAGGCTCTGGAGGGATGCCAACTTTAATGTCGGGATCCACCTAGATGCTTGAGTAGTAGCTGGCTCAGCCTCTCATCATGCTGCTGAGACCCTGAGCCAGCCACTCCTGCCCCCTCCACAGCCTGGCGCTGCAATGAGGGCTGGAGAGGCAGAGCAGAGAGCTGGCGACTGACAATATCCAGCTTGTATCAGGGGCAACACCACTCCCCCTTCATTCTACAAGAATAAGCAAAAAACAGTTGTAATGATGAAAAATGATGTATATGAACATACTGTCTACCACAAAATCTAGAACATCAAATAATTCTAACACCCGGGTTTCATGAATCTTAGTTATCTCTATTGAATTGTAGAATGTTAAAAAAATACAACTGATAGGTATAGTAAAAACATCCAATAAAGAAAGTTTATTTATATTTTATACTGTATATTAGATTGCATCAAGCATCAGCCGACATTCAGCCTATGAGTATGGCAGCCGGTCTGACAGAAGCCGGCTTCTGTCACAGGGGTATGACCGAAAAAGGTCTGCCAACCTGCCTCCTCCCATTGCTCTCAGTCAATGGCTGAAAGTGTTGACCAGAATGTTCTGGTGGAAGAGCCATCCCCATGTCAGAACACAATAGAACAACAAGGAAGATCGCTGTACTAACATTGAATTGTTATTACAGCAGCTCGACCTGAGCTGTCAGATTTTTTTTTGTTCTAGTAGTGTGTACGAGACTTTAGATAAAATTCACCTTTCTCCTAACCCTCCCTTCCACCTACTTTACCTGATCATTGGAATGAAAAAAAAAAAACTTTTGTAAATCCCCATTTTCAAGATGATCCTATTACCCAAACTCCTATATATTTTTTGCCACTTTCCATTCTACTTACCTCTCAGGATATTTAGAACAATGGACTCCATCCTGAACTCTTTTATCTGGGGCACCTCCAGACATAAACTTTTGTGGCGCACCCTACAAAAACCCAGGGACCTTGGGGGAGTGGCACTGCCTGATCTTCATCTTTACTACCTGGCTGCCCAACTGTCCCACTTCTTTTACCTTGACAAGGGTGATAAAGTTCGGTACCTCAACCTGGCTGGCTCACGGTTCCCTAGCAGACTAACACACCCTTTTCAGATCCTGTTCGGAGGGACAGATGCCCTGACTGGGATAGGGGGCCGCACAAGTTTGCTGTATCACCACTGTAAAATATGGGGCTTGACTGTTCGTCGACTAGGGATTCCACCTATAAGTGCCCACTCGCCACTATGGGGTAATAGTAACCTTTCCGAACTTCTCATGCTACCAAACACCGACCAGTGGCTGGAACGCGGAGTGCTGTACCTATACATCACCGGTGTCAAGTCCTTCCAGGAATTAAAGCATGCCCATACTCTACCTAACTCTGTTTTTTTGCTTCCTCCAGCTTTGTCATGCGCTGCAACGTCAATTTGCTGCCACTCCTCCAGATTTAACTCTGGTTAACCTAGTGGGTACCCTTACTGGAGGTGACCCCAAGGGCTTGACCTCCACCTGCTATGCTACTCTCCTAACCCCCACTGCCTCGGAGCTCGCTTTTAGTCCCAAGGCACGGTGGGAGGTGGACGTGGAGAGCTGTAGGATGAGGAGTGGTCAGATGCACTGTCTTCCTGCAAACTAGTATGCCCAGAATTGTCCGACAGGCTCACACAACTATACATTGTACACAGATCTTACCTTACCCCTGACCGTATGGCCAGATACAGACCTGAGCAGGACCCCCGGTGCCCAAGATATATGGATATATATTTTCACCTTATACAGACCTGTACAGCAATCCAGCAATACTGGAAGCAGATAGTTGACTTCTTGCATGACGTCATGGGCTCCCCACTGACACTATGCCCAAAACAATGCCTGCTCGGTCTCTTGCCCGAGCAGGAACAAAGTAGGTAGCCACACACTTTTATTCAGGAAACGTTATATGTTGCTAGATTGCTGATTGCTCGCAGATGGCTTAGGGCAGAGACACCAAGTTTCCAGGAATGGATGGCGTCAGTCAACCAAACTCTCCCATACAAAAAACTCCTATACCAACATAGGAACTGCCCCAATAAGTACCATAAAATTTGGGACAGGCGACTGGAATCGGCATCCACGGCCGACGTCGTGGTTGGGGTTCAAGACTGATAGTTGATTAGGCATAGGACAAGAAATGAGTTCCAATGTAATACCTACCCTACCAATGACCCCACCTGAATCTAGTCCTTCTAATTGCGGAGGGCCTCACCAGCCCCACAAAACCATAGAAAGTATTTGCCTATCATGCAACTATAAATGTATGCACTACAATATGTGAATGTACAAGTTGTAAGCTAAGGAATCTAATGTCATCCACTATGTATATGTGACACAGTATGTCATTACATGCCTCGCTATATCAATAAAAGTTATCTGTTGGATTAAAAAAAATAAACTGTCGAACAGGTAGGATTTTTAATACAGAAGAGACATACTATGTCTCTTCTGCAATAAAGTGTTCTTACCTGCCTGTTCGTACAATACTGCATGTGCAGATCAGTGTACATTTCCATCAGCTGCTGAGATAAATGAACTCTTGTGCATGGGAGTGACGTCATTGTGGCCCAGACAATCAAAACAGCCAAGGATGGAAACCTGGAAGAAGAGTGGCTCAAGATGTCAGTGGCCAACAGGGATATTCTGTACACTGCCTCGCTCGAGATGAGTATAGTTTCATTTTAAGGTGCGGTCACAAAATCATCCAGCGGTAGGACCTTCTCCCTTCTGTTTACTTCTTATTGGGGTCCTTCTTCCAGGTTTCCATGTCACTGCTTGAGTGATGTAGACAGTTCCCATTGGTCAGGCACTGGAGGGTTCTTTTTTGGATCCAGAAGAGATCTAACATTGGACCCAGAGGTGTGAAGTGGACTGGCAGTTAACGTATGCCAATGGACTAATGGTCCTTGGAGGCTGAGGTGATGTCAGAAAGGGGCCTAGACGGGGGGACTTAGGTTAGCATAACTGACTTCACAAAGTAAGAACATTTAAATGCCTGGCAGGATGGGTTAGAAGGGGGTGGGAGGTCAGAATTTTATGAAGATAGATTTTGCCCAGAACTGGTCTTTAAAGCAGGTGAAATGCAGGCCAACCGTATCTACAATGAATTGTGTGACCAAAGAAGTGTCTTCATTTGATGTTAAAAGACTGCCAGCATTGGCCCTGTGCTGCAACAAGTCCCCCAAATTACTGATGCCTGAGACAATGGCCAACTGATATTTTCAAAAGCAGAAGTCAAATGTGGCAGCTTCCATAGTTCTGTTAGCACAAGTTTCCGTTAAACTGACAGCAATTTGACAAATAGCTGTTAGCAGTATACTGTACCTTAAAAAGGAAGCAAAGTATGATCTATGTTATTAGTAAACGCATTTAATTTATGACTTTGTCCTTACATTGCTTCTGTTAAAATGAATGCTTTACACAACAATCTTCAGTTAATTCAAAAAGAAACATTTCACTGCATGTCCTTCCAAATGTTCTGAGGCGTGTTTAACAAGATGTTTGTGTGTCAAAATTATTTAGAATTCTTTAGAATTGATTCTCTATGTTCTTGTAGATATTGTGTTTCCGTATCCAAGTATACTGAAGGGCAAAGGAATGCATTTAGCAATTCCACTGAGAACCCCATCAGCCTTTCAGAACTAGAAAAGTGTCTGAAAAAGTGATGTCAAGGAACAAATTAAAGAAGCATTACAGTCAAATATGCATACAACAGCTGGTCCACATATGAAGGTAGGACTCACTTGAGTAGGTTTATTGTGAAAATCTTCCCTCTTGAGTCACACTGAATTATGAGAAAGATCTTTTGCAGGAAAGCGGGTCTAGATAATTAACAGTTTAAAGATTTTGTTACAAACAACACAAACGTGTGAGGAACCTGGCAACAAATTGAAATGATATTTTTCTGGCTTTGTACACTTTCACTGCTTTTTGATTTGCCTTATTAATTTGCAACTGCCCCGGGCCAGGATTTTTTCTCTGGAAGAATGTGCCGGAACGATGTTCCGGTACCTTTGCCAAAGACTGTTAAGGAGCAAAACAGTTTTTAATATGGCTTAGCAAGGCAGCCACGGATTGAGCTGGCTGCCTAAGCCGATACAGCTAAGGTAGTTCTGGCAGAGAGAGGAAGGCAGAGTTATATCTTCTGCGCTCTGCCTCTCCCTGCAGACCGGAAGCTTTTTTTGGTGGGAGCCACAGCTGTGTTGAAGAACTGCTGTGCATGTAACCTGTCCTGACTGCTCAGTGCACACTGTGCTGTGGAGAAAACAGTGGAGTGGAGATAAGTTGTGTTATACATTGCTTTTTTGCTAAATTTAAATGTTGCTGGATCTAAGCTGTGCCTGTTAATGCTGCTTAGATGTGGGCCTGTGGCTGTTTCTTTGCTGGATTGGGCTGTCTCTTTGCTAGATATGGGAGCTGCCTCTTTGCTTGAATGGGCCATCTCTTTGCTGGTTATGGGGGCTGTCTCTGTGCTGGATATGGGGGCTATCTCTTTGCTGGATTGGGCTGTCTCTTTGCTGGATTGGGCTGTCTCTTTGCTATGACAAGAATGCATATGACAAGAATGTTGAAATTGCTGGATATTCTTGTCTTGTACATTTTACTGCATTGCTTTCTATTAACAAATTCCATACAAATTACTTGTATAGCCCCTAAATTTGACTTGGTTCCCTGTTCTCTGATGGGGCAGTTCAGGGCCAGAGACAAAAGTGGCCTAGGGGAGATGTTTGAGTTCCTGCACCTTTTCTCTGAGAAAAAAAGCTCTGGCCCCATGTTCTTGCTCTTACTTGTCTATGATATTATAGGATATCGCCAACTTGGCTTAGACCTGTGCATGTGCTGTGAACTCTGTATTGAATTCTATGAAAAGTTCACACTCTAGATCAGGGACAGTTAATCATAAGTCTGACCGAGTGGCTAAGGGGCAGTTACGCTTTAAAATATTATTCTTTAAAGTGACTAAACTCTACTTTTAAAAAAATCTAGTATGTATTCATAACTAAAAATATATCTTCTAATACTCTCAGCCTCCTGCAAATTCCTTTCTTTTTTTGCAGCTGTCATTGAACTTCCTGATTGAAGGTGGTTACATGTGTTATCCATTGTCCAACTGTATGTAGGAACGTAGCCATCCTCTATTGCTCCCTTCCAAGATGACTGTACATTCTAAACAAACAGACATGAGGGGAAAAAAGGAGAGGTTCAGGAGCCTACAGATTACTTTACAAGGGGGCAGTAAGCTGATTGATTTATTACAAATAGATTACAGGGCCATTAATTAGTGGAGGCATTTGGATTATTTATGGAGAATATGAATATTGTGTAGGAAATACTATATGTATGTTTACTCTTTCACGTGTTTAGGAAGTTATATATAAGGCACAGAGAAAAAATATTATACATTTATTGCAAGCTTTGGTTAGCAAATTGCCTATAAAAATTAAATATTGTATTGCTTTGAAGCTGAGAAGGAATATTAGGGCTAGCATGTGTTAATTTCACATATGCATTCTACATAAGGAACACAACTAAATAGTAGTAGCCACTCATCCTGAAAGCCCATGTAGGTCTGGTTCAAGTGTGTGATGCTCCTGACAGCCACAGTATCTGTATAAAGTTGTAGCCCAGCACACCCTAGTGGGATCTCAATACTCCTTTATTTAAAATTGAATTCAAAATCCAAGTGTCCTTCCTTGCTTACATGTTTTAGCCCCGTGTGAGCCTTAATCATAGCTCCGCATAAAGGGAAATTTCCACATAAATGGAATTTTGAAAAATAGACGTTTCCTATTCTGGGTATTGGCAGTTCCTGTAGTAAATCAGGTCTTCTATGTTGACATAAGATTTAATAACCCTGTCACTGAAATAAAGGGATGGATTATTGGAAAATAAGGGAATGGAGATCTTGCATTCATATTTAAATCATGTGAATAAAACGTAACCATTGTAACCACCACAATACACAACCCATGAAAGTTTATATACTCCCTTTCGGGAAGTCCATGAAAAGAGACTAAGGATCTCAAAATATGATATTATTATTATTATTCAGGATTTATATAGCGCCAACAGTTTGCACAGCGCTTTACATCATGAGTGCAGACAGTACAGTTACAATATAATACAGAAGGAATCAGAGGGCCCTGCTTGTTAGAGCTTACAATCTAGGAGATATCGTCCTCTGATTGGTTTTCTATAGAAGGGTAACTCTTTAATTCAGGGTTGCTTTACCAATTGACTAGAAGGAAATTAGTTAAATTGTATGTGATTGGATGATTGGTGTGAACATAGCTTCTCCAATATTCACATTGTAACCTAAAAATCCTGTACTGCTTTAGTTAATTAACTGCAAAGTGGGCCTGTTTTGCAAGCTTGAAAGTAGTTTAACCACTGGGATATTTAGCAATATGTCTTTAAGAGTTGTATTAAATGAGATGACATATGTGCAAACACATTGCCTTGTCTACATGATTTTTGAAGAATATTATAATGTATTTGCTGTAAGCGCATATTTTGAGTGGTTATTATAATGATTATAATTTGCACATTGTTGCATTTCATAGATTTGTAGACTTTTTTTTCTCCATTGTAGATATCATTGTTTTACTACAATAACTCTCCCTGATCAACAGATGCTAAAATAAAATGCAAATCACTAAATTTCAAGTGATTATTTACAGAACCGCCCTCCCACTTGGTTGATAGTGGTTATGGTTTCCGCCTATGTTTCTAAGAAAGACAGCGAATAATCTATATCCCTTTGATACCCCAACGTAGTTCACGTTGTCTTTGAAAGTAGGCGTTTTTTATCGCTCCTCAAATGCCTATGCAGTTGATAATATTGACAGCGCACCATGTTGTTCACATTATCAAAACATGAAGCATTAGCGTTGGTTCGCTTCAAAAATTACACTTCATGTGAAGTTTAAAAGGAGTTGCAGCAATTCAACTCCTTCTATTCAAGTCCATAGTAATGCTCTGTAAATGCGCCGGAATCCATTTATAGCGCATTAGTACATTACAGTTAATAATAGATTCAATTGCCAAAAATGTGCCAAAAATTCATGTAAACCATGCATAGGGCGTTTTTAATGCTCATTAAATGCTTATCAAACGCATCTATTAATGTGCATTAACGCTATAGGCGCGTTTGGTTTTGAGAAAGTGTGAACAAGCCCTAACAGAAATGTATAGACTTTTCGATTTTTTTTCCTTTAGGCATTTGTGCAAATGAAATCGCAAAAAGACTATTAATCAGATTTTTTTAGAACATTGTTTCTATGTATGGTATAGATATATACAGTATGTGTTAAGGGGTCAGCCATACTTGGTTATTACATGTGCAAGTCCTGCTTCCTTCAGTCATATTTAGTAGCCCTGCTTCACTGCGATTTTTCTTCAGTGCAAGTCTGCTGGCCAACTCAAGAATCTCCTTAGGTCTAATGCACACTTTACATTTTTGCAGCTGCTCCTAGGGGAGTCTGGCTTTTTTTACCCTGCCTCTAAATTCCCCTGCATGTTAGCCTATGTGTCCATGCACACATCGACTTTTAGCAGTGTTTAGTGGCAAGAAAGTTTACAGGCAGGAAAAAAACCCACTGCCAGTGCGTCCAGGAGTAGCAGAGTTTGGGCAGAAAAAGCACTCGACGCTACTAAAAGCTGCTAAGCAGTGCCTAAGCATTAATTAATTTCAATGGCCAATGAAATGAATTAACGCCCAAGAGCTTGATGCCTGCAAATGCTCCTAAAAGCTTGTAAGAGCTTTAGACACTTTTACAAGCACCAGGCATCTTTTCTGCAAAAACATGGCTGGCTTCTAGGAGAGTTAAATAAATGTCCCATGCGCATGAGGCCTTATGTGACTGATATTGCTGTGATTAAGCAGGGAGCCTGACTTATTGCATTGAGATAAAGAGCTCCCTCTAGTGTAAACTCTATGGCAAACACTACAACAATAGCTCAAAATTATGTGTTTACTGAAAATACACTCTGAATTTCTTGGAATAATGGCTCTAAATATGTTCTCACTTAAAAATACACTTTGATTTCCCTTTAAGCAAACTTCACTTTGTTGTACAGTTCCTGGAATAGAAGGCAGCCCTTTATACTACAGCAGTTTGGTGACAACTCTTTTCCTCCACCTTGTTAAAAGTAATTGTTTACAAGTTCCTCGTTAATGCTAGATCTTGTGCTAATACCAGCAACCAACTGTACTTAGCCTATCTTGGATTTGTTTCCCTTCTTTGATTAGTCTTTAGAATGTATCATAGTCAGGTTAAGAAAAGTACAGTATGTATAGTTTCTGCCAGACTGTTGAGTTTTGGATTTCATACAATGCTACTTGAAATTGTTTTACTACAGTTGGCAAAAATTGCTTTCTGAAGTATTACATAATGTAGCATTCTTTCCATAAAACTGTGTCTAAAGCCGGCCATACATGGAATGAAAGTCAGCCAGTTCAGCAGGGATCAGCCGAGATTCGATCCATGTTTGGGTAAGTTGGTTGTACCCAAGTCCTTTGATTGACTTGAGTACAAACAGCTTTCTGAATTTTTTCAATTACTGTCAGTGGCTATAGCCGTTAGCAGCAATCAACACAACATCACTGAGGGCGGCATTCCACCATGATAATGGGGGAATCAAGCGATTTTGTTTCCTTCCACCCATGGTGGAAGAAAAGAAATTTGGGTCATCTATGGGCTTCTTAAGTCCATAATGTCCTGTTTGTCTTTGATAGGTAAAGACACTTTGTCAGGTCTGCAGATAAATTAACCCCTATTGGCCCCCTCCTGTCAACCCTTTTACTGGGTCTTGACACTATAAGGGAGGATAGACTTCTAGATCACTTTGATTGGCTGTTACAATGGTCACATAATTAGGAGCCCATCCCGCCAGCTCTCCAATATGCACAAAAAACAGGAGCTGTCTGTGATGTCTCCATGACTGTGCTAAGCTCTTAGCATAGAAACCTTGGTCACCATGGATGCATATTTGTGGCATGAAGGCAGTAAGGCCCAAGTGGTAAAGTGTGAGTTTTCTGCAGTAGAAGAGTTAACATACCAGCATATTGTGTCAGTGTCTCCTACCTTCCTTCTGTGTTCCATAGCTGAAGCCTCACTGCCAAGAGTTTCGGACACTCGTATTTACCACCATGCACTGTGGTTTCTTCCTCCATCCCCTGCGCCACTCCAGGACTTAGCAGTAACATATGGTTTAGAGGAAGGAACCGGAGCACGGGTGGGGGGCACGGGCATCCAACACTCCTAAAGAAAACACACAAATGGGCTGCCAGAGAGGTGAGTATACTACCTCTTCAATTACAGGGTACTTGTGTTTAGACTTGTTTGGAGACCCGACAGGGTTTCTTTAACCTCCCTGGCGTTATGATTCTGTCTGGAATTTTGTACCAAAAGCGTTGCAATTGTTTTGTAAGGAAATGTGGTGTTATGTATTATAGGCCTGCAATTCTTAGTAAGTACTTACTTAAACCTGACCAAACAAGACTCTAGTAGACATCCCAGATGTAATAAAAGATGAAACACAAAATCATGAATTATAATCTAATAACTAATATTTTATTTAATAATGTAATAAAGAATAATGACTTTAGTCAAACAAAGAAAATTCAGTACACATCTTGAGTATGATACACTTTGAAGCAGGGGACTGCACAAAGTCCGACATCGCAGTCAGGACAATAGTATCTTGTCTCTTTTCGGACTTTTTTTCCCTTGCTATCTCTTTTTGAGCAGCACACTACGCACATTCTGGCAGGTGCTGCCTTTTTTGCAGTTGGTGGGATATAATCCAAAAAATGGCGACCCGTCAGACGCTCTGGAAAAGTAGAAAATAATGTAGACCCTACAGATGATCTCAGAACAAACCAGTCCAAATTCATTCATGAATGATTCTTAACGTCCGGATATTATGTATTGTGGTGTAAAGGAATGTTTTGTTAACGTTGCGAAAACCATGTTTTAAGGTCTGTCTTAGTATTGCGGTCCCTCCAATTTCTTTGGGACAGCCCAGAGGTTTGTTCAGATTTGTGTTCATGGGACATTAACTTCTCCATCATATGAGTGGAGAGACCGTCGGGTAAACACACAAAAGAAATCCTCACAACCTACGGGCACGGGGGGTGGGCACGAGGCCAAGGAAGGTCTACACATATTCT
>BLSH010447964.1:786121-807133 GCA_018402905.1 Glandirana rugosa | reverse complement strand
TGACAGATCAGTGTCGGTCTCAGGGTCAGATGACAAATCCCACGACTCACTTTCACTCTGTTCGGCGAGCACCTCTGCGTCACTGTCGCTGTCATTCAGCTGCTCCAAAAGCGATTTTTGCAAAAAGTGGCGCTTTTTTGATGTCATTTTTTTTATTAGATGGGCACTATGGGGAAGGCAAGGGCACTGTCAGTGTGTAGTGTTGTAACTATGAGGTGATACAGTGCAATCCCCTCAGATTACAATGTATCACCTCTTTTATGTGTTTGTAACATTTTGAAATTCCCGCCCAGTTCCGCACCCGTGCGTCGCTGCGTCGCAGAGAGCGGAACTAGGAACTAGGAAGTGACAGACCCAGCGAGTACAGCGAACATCGCTGCATCGCTGGATCGTGGGAGCAGGTAAGGCACTCGCTGTGCGCTCTGCAGCTCACCCCGTGTCTGACACGGGATCAACGATAGTAGCAGGGAATTTTTACCCCGTGTCAGACACGGGAAAACCGCTAGGAAGGTTAATGTCCTATACCTTGCATATGTGATGTAAATTCAAGTTACTTGCTTTAATTCCACTTTTAAATATCACTTGGAGACAAAGTCCTTTTAAGCATTACATTGGACACTTTATATTACAATACGTTTGTATTTTTGGCTCTTTTTAATAACATACAGCTGTGCCACTTGTATAACTCTGATAGGGAAACCTTCAAAGGGATGCGTGATAGTGGATCAAAGGATGTATGCATATTTGTCAGCTGAAATGAGATGATACACGTTACCTAGACAAAAACAATCCAAAAGGGGAAAGGAATTTTTTTTAGAAAAAGACCTTGAAAGAAATATGTCTGGATATAATTCAAAGTTTAGGCAGGGAATTATTTGCTGTTCTTTTAGGTAACTAGGCGATTGTACTGTATAAATGTAGTGTAGAAGTTTTGTATAGATAGCTGGTGCTTTAAAGTTTTTATGTTGCTTTTTGGATCTTACAGGTGCCCATATTCAGGCAGATGTTTCACAGAGAACAATAGGACATGAGACATCTGCTTGCCCTTGAACTCCCTGGGATTCTCCTCTTTGTGCCGTGCCACACTTCTGTCTTCTGATCTTGTCATTTCAACCTTGTTACCTCTGTTTCTGCCACATATTATATTGTCACCACTGCTTCAGTCTCGTTTTTTATTTGTGCATGTGTCACCATAACCCTTGTTATCACTAATGCTTCACTCGCTCAGGTTCTTGACACCTCAGATCCTGCCTCCTCCAACCTCTAGTCCTGTCACCCCTACTTCTTTCTGCATTGTTTTTGTTACTCCTGCTTCATTCTCGTATGTTTCTTATGTTGCTTCTGTAACCTTTTATTCTGCTTATTCTGCTTTGTCCCCTTATGCTCGTATAGCCTGCTAACATATCACCTATCGCCTCTGCTCTTGCTACCTCTGCTTCTGTCTTCCCTGCTCCTTTTATCTCTGTCTTTGTCTCCCCATCCCCTATAACCTCTGCCTCTGTCTTTTCTTCTCCTGTCACCTGTGCTCCAGTGTTTTTTTTTTTTTGTTTTTTTTATTTAGCTGTGTCTTTCTCACAATATTATTATAATTTTTTTTTTAATTTTATTGCAGATTGTAGCAAATACAGACGTACTTAAACATATCGCGTAGTTTGACTTTGTTACAAATACTCCGCAAAGGTATATAGTTACCAACAGTAGACAACTGTAAACAATAGTCTTTTGTGCCACAAGAAATTAAACAGACTATCAGAGGTGTAATGTAGGGAATAAGTAGTGTTAGGAAGAAGGAAAAGAAGGGGGGCAGAGTGTAGGGTTAAGGATGTGAATTTCTAATAACATGCTCACTTATGCTTCATATGATAATCCCCATGAGGGGTTTTCAGATTTGGCCCAGACAGCGCCCTTCGGTCTCAGTGAGGGGGCTAGTCTATGGGTGGGTTTATGGGGTTCATGAGTGCTCGTGCTTATACGGTATGGATCAGAATTCAGGGTTTAAAAGAGGCTCTATGATTAGATAGCCATGGTTGCCATTGTGCATAGAATTTGTCAGTGGACATTTGTGTTTTGGCAAATAGGTATTCCATGACCGCGTTGTCATTAAGAATGGTGACCACTTCCCTCAATTTAGGGGCATCAGCTTGTTTCCAATGACGAGCTGCTATTAATACATGAGTAACAATGGGGTGAAGTCTGGGAGGCCACTGGGCAATCTCGAGACCAAAAAGCGCCATCTGGGAGGTCAGCTGTTCCTGAATTTCGGTTAAGTCCTGTATTAAGGCTGCTACATTTGTCCAGAACATCTGTATGTGTGGACATTCCCACCAAATGTGTAGGAGGTGGCCCTGTGCTCCAGTTTTATCTACCTCTGTGCCTCTGCTCCTGTAACCTCTGTTACTTGTGGTTCTGTAACCTTTGCCTCTTTTACCACGGCTTCTGTCTCTTCTGCTCCTGTCACATTTGCCTTCCTCTCCTCTGCTCTAGTCACCTCTGCCTTTGTCCATTCTGTTCCTGTTACCTCTGCCTGCTCTAATGCTGTCACCTCTTCCTCTACCTTCCCCTATCCTGGTACCTTTGCCTTTGTCTCCTCTGCTTCTGTCACCAGTGTCTATGTCTCTTCTGCTTCTGTCACCAGTGTCTATGTCTCCTCTACTTCTGTCACCAGTGTCTATGTCTCTTCTGCTTCTGTCACCAGTGTCTATGTCTCTTTTGCTTCTGTCACCAGTGTCTAAGTTTCCTCTGCTTCTGTCACCAGTGGCTATGTCTCTTCTGCTTCTGTCACCAGTGTCTATGTTTCCTCTGCTTCTGTCACCAGTGTCTATGTCTCTTCTGCTTCTGTCACCAGTGTCTATGTCTCTTCTGCTTCTGGCACCAGTGTCTATGTCTCCTCTGCTTCTGTCACCAGTGTTTATATCTCTTCAGCTTCTGTCACCAGTGTCTATGTCTCCTCTGCTTCTGTCACCAGTGTCTATGTCTTCTCTGCTTCTGTCACCAGTGTCTGTGTCTCCCCTGCTTCTGTCACCAGTGTCTATGTATCCTCTGATTCTGTCACCAGTGTCTATGTCTCCTCTGCTTCTGTCACCAGTGTCTATGTCTCTTCTGCTTCTGTCAGTAGTGTCTATGTCTCTTCTGCTTCTGTCACCAGTGTCTATGTCTCTTCTGCTTCTGTCAGTAGTGTCTATGTCTCTTCTGCTTTTGTCACCAGTGTCTGTCTCCTTTGCTTCTGTTATCTCTGCCTTTGACTTCTTCGCCTTTGCCCTTTCTGCTCCTGTTACCTCTGCCTGTCTCTACTCCTCACTAATCTGCCCACACAACTTCCCTTCTACCTTCTAAATAATTATTTTGATGATGATAATAATAATAATAGAAACTATCAGTCCTGACATTTAGATATTTTGAGCTACTGCATTTTCAGTTAAATTGCAGTTATTCTTTAACTTTATAGTGAGGTAGGCCAACAGAAACCAATGAGCCTTCCACTTAAAACAGAATTGCTTTCTGATTCTGAGCCATATGAAGTATGATCACAGTGCTCAAGTTCATCTGTGGTTCAAAAGAATCTGAAATTTGGCAAATACACAGACTGGCATATTTTCAGTGTATGTACATATGATTTATTTCAATCCTCTTATCAAAAGTATTAGATAATTTTAAATACTTCGCTGCTATGTTTATATAAAGTTCATTTTATTACATGTGCCCCGAAACTTGTGTTTTATGTGTGCATCACACTTGTTAATAACGCTTTGATATCTTATCCTTCCGCTGTTTTCAAAGCAAACGGGAGGTTGGAGCCACTAGCAACAATGACTCATCCTCATCCTGTTTCCCATCCTGAGTGCAGAGAGAAGCTATATAAACAGCCAAAGGTATCTTATCAAAATGGCATAGTTAAAGAAAAGCTTAATGAGTATCTAAACCTCAAAACAAAATTTTATTTCATGGCAGCCTAAATTTTTGCTTTATTAATCAGCTTCCTGTAACCCAAGAAATTCTTGTCCTTACTGTACTGTATCTATGGAGGAGCAGTGTTGTCACCCTAAGACAGGACTACAGAACAGTTTCCTCTCCTCTTCTCCATAGGGAGGAGGTGTTTTTATAGCCTACATTGATAGCTAGGAACAAAATAACACAGCAATTATTATCTCACAAGATTTCTCCTAGGATCAATAGGCACTTATTGAGCAGATATAACAAAATCCTTTCAATGGTATACAGACCAAAAGGAAGAAAATATGAGAATATTATATTCAGGGATTACATACACCTTAAGCAAAAAGAAAAGCGATCTCCAGTAGGTCAGCTATGCTCTAATGCTTAGAAAACTGTACACTGTAAACTAGTACACCTGAAATGAGAGATATGTGGCAGATTCTAACTTTAACATAATCGCATAATAGCTCCCAGTGTTCTAATCAGGAACATGCCATCTGTTATAGAAAATGTGTGCTTTGCCCTTGCATCGAAAAATAACAGGCTTATTTTAATGCCCCCCCTTCTGCATATACTCCCCAATGGATCTATTTATTCCCAGGAATGAAGAGAAATACCTGATAATTCCAGATATGGTATCATGTTACTTTCCTCTCAGATGACTGCTGGTGCTTGCACCAGCACTATCACATGGAACTGCTGGTGCTTGGTCCATCACTATCACATGAGACTGCTGGTGCTTGGTCCATCACTATCACATGGGACTGCTGGTGCTTGTTCCAGCACTATCACATGGAACTGCTGGTGCTTGGTCCAGCACTATCACATGGAACTGCTGGTGCTTGGTCCATCACTATCACATGGGACTGCTGGTGCTTGGTCCAGCACTATCACATGGAACTGCTGGTGCTTGGTCCAGCACTATCACATGGAACTGCTGGTGCTTGGCCCAGCACTTTTACATAGAACTTCTTGATTTAGCGCTATCACATGGGCCTGTTGGTGCTTGGTCCAGTACTATCGCATGAGACTGCTGTTGCTTGGTCCAGCACTATTGCATGGGGCAGCTGGTACTTGTTGCAACATTATCACATGGGACTGCTGATGCTTGATCCAGCACTATCACATGCGACTTCTGGTGCTTGGTCCAGCACTATCACATGGAACTGTTGGTGCTTGGTCCAGCATCATCATATGGGACTGCTGATTCTTGCTCTAGCACTATCAAATGGATTGCTGGTGCTTGGTCCAGGACTATTACACGGGACTGGTGGTACTTGTTCTAGATGAGGGTAGAGAGAAAGTCCTTAGCTCTTTATAAGCTCAGACTGGTATCAGAGCTCTCACTTGGGCTTCTTCTTCTGGTAGTGAATGGAGAGATGAACAAACAAGAAAAACTATTAAATGCTGTAGGGGCTGGTACTTCAACTATTTCCCTCTGTGCACATAAAAATGAAAATAGTAATGGTTAAGTTATTTGAAAACACACAACAAAAAACACTTACAGAGCTGTAAATTACCTCTGATGTGAAATTGACAATTACTAATTTTGTATATTACCTTGATTTACATAAGAAGAGCATGGGGAGCACAAGTCTTAATACAAAACCAACCGTGAAAATTACATGCCTGGAGTTCAGCTTTAAAATACAGGTCTCCGCTCCTCCAACAAGTCCACCAGTTCCCTCATTTACCTATCCACATTCTTCAGCAATCTTTGCTGTGAGGCCGCTACAGGCTGTACAGCCTGTTCACATAAAGCCTCATGGCCTGTCTGCTCATGTGCAAGACCGACAATCAACAGGCTTTCCATAGAAATGTAAATTGGTGAAGGAACAAGAAAGACTTAAGCACCATATTGTGATGCAGAAAGTGTTGCTCCAGTATGGCTCCAGTCGTAATCCAACAATACATGTAAGGCAATTTGCTTATGGCGATAACTGTGTTAATATGAGTAATGTAGATCAGTGGTTCTCAACCTCAGTCCTTAAGTACCTCCAACAGGCCATGTTTGCAGGTTTTCCTTTATCTTACACAGGTGCTTTAAATCAGAGTCAATGGCTTGGTATTTTGGGCAGCTATTTTATCTAAGAGAAATTCCCAAAACATGGCCTGTTGGGGGGGTATTTGAGGACTGAGGTTGAGAACCACTGATGTAGATCACTGAGCCAAAACGTGCAAATATGGCAAGGAGGGAATATCTAAATTGTTTAACAAAGAAAAGATGTGGTTGACCCGTGAGAGCATCAGGTGACCTTCACATCAAATGTGCTAATGAAAGGATTAAGAACATTTGACATTACTTAACAAGAAATTTCTGACAAAGTAGGCATTTCTCGGGAGCATTGTCAATTATAAGCAGTTGAGAATGCTGTCAGGACATGGTTACGGAAACAGTGTGGTCAACTTTTGGTCAGCTTCACAAAATGTGTTTATTGTTGGCAAACATATACATTACTCAGTGACTATATAGAAAAACAAATTTAATTTTGATAATTAAAGTATAACTAAAGCCAATTTTTTTTTTAATTTTCAAATGTGCCAAATTGGCAAGATTCCCCATTATTTTTAATTTTGTAGATACAACAGGAAGTGAGAGAACATTTCTCCAAAGTGAGAGAAATACCCCTTTACACAGTTGCCACCGGTGTCCCTACTGGAAGATGTCCCCTTTATTCCTGTTGTAGTGGCAACTCAGAATTTTGGTTTCTGTCTCACTTTCAGTCCCAGTGATAGTGGTAACTAGGACAAATCAAAAGAGTGTCTCCCTAATTGGAACACTGACAGCAACAAAAACCTGACCCTTATATCTAAATCTATTTTAAAATGTTTGGCTTTATATAGACTTTAAAGTGGTAATAAACTCTAAAGGACAACTCATAGCCATTTCAATTAGTACAATATAACTTAATAGTAGGTACCTTTAAAAGTTTTTCAAGGTGAGCCTTTTAGGAAATATTGCTCGTTCCTTCTGTCTATTACGTCACTCCTGCATGCGCATTGGAACTTCGAGTGTGCCGTCAATCTGCAGAGCAATATGCCTTATATACGTTAGTATTACTCCTTGGCATTACAGTGTAATCCCGCGAGAGTGCTGTCAGTCATTCGTTTCTGAAACCCCACTTGACTAGCTACATCACAGGGGATGTTTATACACAGACATACAGCAACAGCACAGGATTGGCCAGGCAGGATAAAGCACCATGGAAATTGTTAAGGCAAACTAAGGCCTGGCTCACTTTTATCACGCATATGTGAGAATCCCGCAGTGAGGCATGAGAAGGGGCGGATGAACGAGTTGGAAAGGCAGCAAGAGGTTTCCGCAAAGATGGCACAGGCTTTGGCCAGGACGGACAAAATTACAAATAGGCTGCATAAATAGTAAGAACACTTACAAGACACTCTAGCTATCACAAATTAAAAGTGCATTATATTGTGGTATTATTTGTTCCCTGAATTTGCTTTATTGAGTTCACTACGGCTTTAATGGTCATACTCTAAGAATTATTTATTTTTTATTAATTAAAACATTCCCAACCATTCACGGGAAACAGCCATGATGTATCTCATTTTTATTCAACCACATATATAGTGTGCAAGTTTGGTACTGTAACCTCAAAAAGTGACATGTTTTCAATTCTCATAATCAGCACCAAAATCATACAATTTGATGGAAAGAAGAAAAAAAGGTCACAATAGAAAGCTTCAAATATTTTATTTTCCATATAAGGGGCTTCATTTTGATTTGTGCAGCAAGCACAGTTCATTCAGGCGCTTGCTCAGATAGAGAATGTGAAGTTCTCTGGCAAAGATAAATATATCCGGGTAATACAAATGATTTGCATGCTTGAGAATTGTGGAATACGTTAATCATTTATACAGTGCTCTTATCATGGTTCTCAATGCATTAAGAAGAATTGAGATTGTGGAATGTAGAATTTCACTGTTTACTTAAAGGCACCATGAAAATGTTCCCTGGCTGAACACAAAGTATTCTTAGTACAAATATAGAAGAGAAGCCTGTAAAGTGCCTGTATCTGCATATCCATTTCATAGGGAATTTCTCCACTCATGGATTAAACAAGCTGCGCAAACCTTTTCACAGCTAGGCTATAAAGGCTGTGTTGATGCATATTCAAAACTTTAGTAAACCAATACATGCATAGTTATTAGGGAAGGAGAGAATAGGAAGATGGGGAGGAAGGAAGGAAGGTAGGTGACATGAAGTCAGGGGAGGGCTGGGCCGGGGGGCAGGGTGGCAATTGCCCCCCCAGGCCACCCTAACTTACATTCAAAATTGCCAATGGCTGCTGCCTGCTCACACTTTTTTCTACTTGTGGAGGAAGGAAGTAGGGGCCAGGGGCGCAGGCACCAACTAACTGCAGGCAAAGGAGGGACGCCCAGGGCCGGCCCTACCATGGATCCCACTGGGCCCATTGGGCTGCCTCGGGGGGGCACCACTGGATTACACAGAGCGGGGATCTCCCGCTTACAAAGTCCTACCTCCTGGACCAGCTTCTATAATAGACAGCACACTGGTTATGTCTATCATAGGACCCGGTCCAGGAGGCGGGACTTCATATGACAGCGGCAGTGCCAGGTAAGCGGGAGATCCCCGCTCTGTGTAATCCGGCGGCTCTCCTCGCTCTACATTGCAGGCTGCATTGGATGGGCACTGGTGAAGTTGCAATGATCAGGCTGCCCTGATCACACTGTGCTGATGGGCACTGGTGAGGCTGCATTGATGGGCAATGATTGGGCTGCATTGGTGGGCACTGATCATGCTGCAATGATTGGCACTAATCAGGCTGTGCTGATGGGCACTGGCAAGGCTGCATTGATGGGCACTGATCAGGTTGCATTCGATAGGCACTGGTGATGTTGCATTGATGGGCACTGGTGCGGCTGCATTGATGGGCAATGATCAGGCTGCATTGATGGACACTGGTGAGGCTGCATTGATGGGCACTGATGAGGCTGCATTCATGGGCACTGGTGCGGCTGCACTGATGGGCACTGGCGAGGCTGCATTGATGGGCACTGGTGAGGCTGCATTGATGGGCACTGGCGAGGCTGCATTGATGGGCACTGGTGAGGCTGCAATGGTGGGCACCGATGAGCTGCATTGATGCATTATTTTTGTTAACCCTTCTTTGTTGCTATTAACATTAAATTATGTTACCACATTGTATCATATTTGTCTTGCTTCATAACATCAATATCCGTTCTAAAGCCAGATGGGCATGGATGGTGAGCTGATTCGGGCCACTTGTCTGGACTTGCCCCCCAGGCCTAAGGCTACCAGTCCTCCCCTGCATGAAGTGATGGGAAATAGCTATGGAAAAAAAAAACAAAAGGGGAAAGGAAGGATAGAATGACCAAAGAAAGAAAAGTGAGGAGCTGAAATGAAGTGAAAGAAAAAATTCAAGGAAGAAAATGAAGGTATAAAAGGATACAGGGAAAGAAAAGGATCCAAGGAATGGAGGAAGGTAGTGAGTAACATTCACCCATGTTGACATTACTGTAAATTTACATGCCATCACATGTAAATGTATCTAAATTGGTGCTCAGTACTTATAATTATATTGTTAGATAATTTCACCCCCAATAATGAAAGACTAATGTGTAGTGTGGAGTGGAGGAACATGGGACAGCACAAAGGACCTAATACTTAATGAATAAATAAAAACAACACAGACTCATTTCATGTTTGGCTATAAGGGCCACGGCATTTATTGAGGGGTTAACTGAACAATAATAATCCATCACCAGTAATATATTTAATCTTAAATAACTATAAATAATTTCTTTATTAATATTATAACATAGTCCATCCAGAACTGAACTGGATGACAAACTCCAACAACAACGCCATGATGGAAACTGTACTCATATCAAAAAAGGGGGGGGGAGCAACACAGCGTCCATCTTCAGCGGGGGGTCTCCTCAGGCAGCGCACAGAGCGGGAAAGCCTGCGCCTGGCTCCAGCCCACCCTTTTAAACCAATCAGGCCCCGTTGCTATGCTGCCGTCACCAGGAGCAACCTGTAAAAGAAGATGGATTGAAGGAGACCAGGAGTATGTGGTATGATAGTCACCTACAATAACTAATAATACAATTGGAGTAGTGACCAGGCAAACGCTTCTATACTCTCATCTCAATCTCTGATGTGTAGTGTAAGGCCCCTTTCACACTTGGCGAACTCGATTTTACCGCAATTTTTTGCCGCTAATTTTACCACAATTTTGACGCAATTTGGGATCAGTACGACTTTGGTCCAACTTTGCAACTTTGGCTCCATGAAAACATATTGCAAAGTCGTACAGAAGTAGTACAGAAATTGCATCTATATTATTCAGGTGCGATTTGCATGAGACTTTGAGGGTTTAACATTGAAGTCTATGGACCTCAAGTTGCATCAAAGTTATTATTATTATTATACAGGATTTATACAGCGCCAACAGTTTGCGCAGCGCTTTACAATAAAGATGGACCAAAGTAATGCAGGGACTACTTTGAAGTCGGCACGACTTGAAAGTCGTACAGATATGAACGGTACTTATTGGAAATCATGGGAAATGACTTGTCATGAGACTTTGCAGTCCCAAATTGCAGGACAACTCGTACAAGTGTGAAAGGGGTCTTAAGGAGGAACATTCTGTGGTATGATAGTCACCTACAATCACTAATAATACAAGTGGAGTAGTGACCAGGCAGATGCTTTCTATGGTCTCATCTCCATTTATTGATAAGGCATGGAAAACTCCAGCACTCAATGCAGGGAAAACACCATGGTTAAAGCACTTGCCCTATTTTAAAGGTGAAATGTCCTCAGAAGCAAATGAATTTGTAGAAAAATCTGATTTGTATTTTTCCTGAAATTAAATAATATACTAAAGCAATTCACTATACTAATGCCTTGTACACACGTTCAGATTATCGCACGTCTAATCCTTCACTTTTAGTTGTATAATACATAAATCGAATGCAACATTAGTTATAGCACTGTACTAAAACTACGATTTTTTTTTTCCGTACGATTCTTGAAAAACTTCCTGTTTGCGTAGTTACGTATCTGAAATTATCCTGTTTGCGTAGCTACATTCATGATCATGCGTAGTGTATGTCTATCGATTTTATTGGATGCATACTGTACTGATTATACGACTGTTGTTCGATGGGCTATCGTCCGATGAAAGTTTTTGTGTTTGTCCCTTCGAATATTGTTGGACGGACTGTCGTGATCGGCTGTCGAAAGCTCTGTACTAGCGATCAGCCTATTGTATGACTGTTCCGAAAGCAATTTTTATCTTCCAATAATCTGAACGTGTGTACGAGGCACAACTCTAACATCCATATTTTATCTGAAAGCCTATTTATATTTCAAAAAACATAAACACACCTGGTACCCAAACCTTTCTCTAAAAGAATTCCCATGCACATAAAACCATTTTACAACTTGATGGCCAGATAACTAATTGCATTGAACTGTTGACCTATTTCCATTGCTGTAAAAACAGAGGCCTAGTGGTGTCATGTAGATATATACACTCACATGCTCAAGGTAACATCTTCCGAGTGCCATAAAACATTTACATTAATGACAGCTTTAGGCAGAATTTCATTTAACTTAACTATCTCAGTCTCCAAGTTCATTTTACTTTTAGAAATATAAATTGTTTTAATTCCTTACATTCCTCTAGTTTTCATTAAGGTATCATTCTTTTAAACCTGATGTTATAAAATATTGCTAGTAATATGAGAAATATGTCTTCAGGCCTTAGTGGTGCAGTGTTCCAAGTATCCAGTATCAAGTTTTACTTGTGCATCAGAGGAGACTATAGAGAAGTATGGTTTTATTTTCACATAAATCCATTATTTTAGTGTATATATACATAATTGTTGAGCATTCTGTTCACATTTCCTGCTCTTCCCCTTTTCCTGGACTTTCTTCATTGCAAGAGTGGGGCCCTCAACACTCCCAACCGACAGTGTGTGCTCCTTGTGTGGGGCAATGCATGGTGCATTTTATCCTTAGCACCTGTGTATTGCACAGTACACTCTTTCAGCTTCAGGCCTTTAGTTGGCATTTGACAGAAATGCCCAGGGATCTCTCCTTTCTGTGATATGAACTTCCATAAATGACAGTGACTCCATCCTAAGAGCCATTGTTCACTAAGACATTCTACTCTCCTTAATGGCCTTCAGGGCTTATAGTAGACATAATAGACACTTATGGTCTGAGATTTAAATGGTGATGTTCCTGCTAGTGTCTAGCAGCTGTCACCAGGGCTGAAAAGTTTCTGGTACTGAAACTTCACTGATTACTCAAATATATGTAAAAAGTTGGTGCTGATGGTTTGAGCTGTGAACTAGAGGTTTCTGCTTTTGTAGAGCTCATCCGGTCCTTACTTTAAAACCAAGGCATGTATTATGAGGAGCATGAGAAACACAATGTGTTACATTAGAGGATATGTAACAAGGCTGTTTTTTCAAACATATGCAAGTTCAGGTATGTTATGTATTTTAGTGGCATTATTTCCAATGAGATGTGGTGCATCATCATGTTTAAAAAGCCTAAATGTGCGCTTTATCATTATTATTTAACTATGTACAGTACAGTACCCCCCTCATAATTGGTCTGACCCCTCCTATGACTAAGTCATTTGAAACCCAAGTCAGAAGAAGGCAGTCCCTGCCTACCAAAGTAGCAGTAATGAGCACCTGTGCCCTTCAAACATTCTCATTGATTGCCAAGATTTTCCAGCATTGTCAGTACTTTCCGCTTCTCACTGAGAAAGTACTGACAATGCTGGAAAATCTTGGGCACTGATAGGCGGCAATGACAGATGGCACTTTTTTGGAGGCATTCCCTGGTGGTCCTGGGTAGCATCCAAGATGGGCATCCATATTGGGAATTGTGGCCCTTACCTGGTGGTCTAGGGTGGGCTCCCTGGTGGTCAGGGTGGGCTTCCCTGGTGGTCTCCCTGGTAGTCCCTGGGTGGGCATTCCCTTGTGGTCCTGGTGGGCTCCCTGGTGGTCCTGGGTGGCGATCCTAGGGGGACTGAACTGATAAACATTCAGTGCAGACCCCCTCTCTCAGTGCAGATGTGAGTAGAGGAAAAGCCGATACACGGCTCCTCCTGTTTACACTGTGACCAGCCATGATTGGTCACAGCTGATCACATGGTAAAGAGCTTCCAATGTAACCTCTTTACCGAGATGGGTAATGCGGTGTGACAAACTGACACACCACCAATCACAAATTATCCTGAAAGATGTCATATGACATCCAGTCAGGATAAGGGAACCACCGCCCGGCCATCATTTTGCTATAGGCCAGGCGGGAAGTGGTTAAAGTAGTTGTAAATTTCACACATGAAATATCAAGAAAGCATGTCTCTCTATAGCGTGTACTTGTCTCAATCCATGATTTCTGTTTGCTGCTTCGTTCCCCTGCTATCAGCATGAATCACTTCTGACAAGTTTTCCTGACACCAACATAAAAAAGGTGACAGGGGAGGGATATCCAGTTGATTGACAGCCTTAGCTCTGTTCCTGTGTGCTGCGTGAAGGGAAATGTGTTCCTTCCTTCCAATCAGCTCTCAGCTCTCCTCCCTGAGTTCTTCGGTGTATAACTTCAGCTCTCCACCCCTTGTTTTCTGGAAACTCAAACAAGCTTTATAATTTTTGCACTTTGAATAGCTGTCGAGAAGGAACAGTTGCAGATAAACAGGTGCAACTTATGTAGGAGGATTTTTCTCTGTGTATCACCTGATGCCAGTCATTTCACTAAGTATATGTGACGGTTTACAACCACTTAAATGCAATAATGCCTTACAGAAGTAAGACATTTAAAATCAGTGTTTTCCTGCATTAATGTATCTTCTTAATTCAGAGTGGAACTACAGTTAGGCTTTAGGAAAGTTTTGCTATAGTCAGTGAAGTGGCTTTTATCTGCATGTACAGTATATTTAAAGTAAAAAAAATTCCTTCCTCCCCATCCCAAAAAAAGTTAAACAAGCTTGGGAGGGGATTGCATCAGTCTCAGGTATGCGGCTATGGTTGAGGAGGCAAGCAGACTGTCAGAAGGCATGAATGATTTGCTTATATTTTGCTGATAGCTGTTAACATTAAGTGTGTGTCATATGCTGTATACATTTAGCTACATACAGAATCATTATGTATATACCTAAGCAAAATGTATTTTTTTGGTTATTGCAAACATCGTTCCCTTTTTTTTTTCCGTTTACCTTACTCTATCTTTTGACTTTTCTTCTACTTGGCAATCAGTTAAAGACGTTCACACAAGTACAATAAAACCAATTTTTAAATTACACCTAAATTATAGCAAACACCCCACAACGTCCTTTTCAATCAGAAGCGCATTTTTGTCAGCATATAATCCAGTTAACTGATGCCAGGTCTTCATTGCCAAGGCGGACTTTATTAAGTGTTATGTTTTCTCTTTTTCATGCACGGCCAGTAAACCTGAAATACAAATTACAGTTATATAAAAGATTTGCTATTAACATTCACAAATAGTTATGTCATGCTTACCATATCTAGGGAGAACTTGAGATTTAGGATTGCAATGACATTTTTTAAACAGTTAAAGCTAAATCTAAAGTCAATAACAGAAATGTAATATATTGCAGCTCAACACTCCTTAGATGTGATGGCTGCATTATTTTAGTCCTTTATTTTCACCTGTTGATCCAACATACTTCCTGTCCTTGACAACACCGTACTGTATAGTTAGAAGAGCAGCATTGTCACCCTAGGTAGGACATAACTGGGCGGCACAGTGGTGTAGTGGGTAGCACTTTCGCCTGGCAACAAAAGGGTCGCTGGTTCGAATCCCAACCACAACACTATCTGCCTGGAGTTTGCATGTTCTCCCTGTGCCTGCGTGGGTTTCCTCCAGGTACTCCGGTTTCCTCCCACACTCCAAAGACATGCTGGTAGGTAAATTAGATCCTCTCTAAATTGTCCCTAGTATGTGTATGAATGTGAGTTAGGGACTTTAGATTGTAAGCTCCTTGGGGCAGGGACTGATGTGAATGTACAATGTATATGTAAAGCGCTGCGTAAATTGACGGCGCTATATAAGTACCTAAAATAAATAAATAAATAAAATAAATAACTGCAGAATATCTCCCTCTCTTTATCTCCATAATATAGAGGAGGATATTTTCTGTAGTTCACATAAAATAGCTAGAAAAGCTGATAACATTTTTTAAGATATCGGTTCAGTACAAAGGACGTTACAAGTTTTATGTAGTTGCCTAAAAAAGAAAACTAATGCAGCCGCCACATCTGAACACTGATGAGTTAAACTATATTGTAACCATTTATATTACCCATTTTTGTTCTTGGGTTTAGATCAGGGGAACCTTAAAGAGGTGGAGATGTACCTGAACATCATGGGAGAAGTCAAAGACCACCGGGTACAGTGTCACCTACCAGGGCCGGATTAAGAGCAGGAGAGGCCTGGTGCTGAGGATTTTGGTGGGTCTTTTTATGAAAATAAATAAAATGGAAATGCACACAATTTTTTGTTAAAACAAATGAAATATGCTGCCGCAATTTACATATCAATCATGTGTACACTGTATACAGAGCAGGGCTGGGCAGTATTAGGGACTCACTCACACCATTGGGCTGGGCCTATCTTAAGGAATGGGCCTGGAGCTGCAGCTCCAATAGCCCCTATGTTAATCCGGCCCTGTCACCTCCTTGCACCTGATTTAAACCTCTAATGTACACCCATGGCCACTACAGCTGAAGGAAGTGTGGTTGGGTGGGGGTGGTAAAAACACCACCCCCCAAACTGAAAAATGAACCCTTACTGTTTTGAGCCCCCTATAACACTGCTGGGTTAGCTGCGCTTTGCCATAGACTTCTATTATATCCTGCAGGTGTGGTGCAGTTTCTGAAAGTGCACCAAAACTCCTGCATTCAGGGTGGGACTGGAGCCAGCACTACAGAGGAGGCATTGGCTTATGCAGCTCTTGCTCCCTACTACAGCTCCAACTTTACAAGTAGTCCCTCTGCATTTTCTCTATTTAATGCTCAGGAACAGCAGTTCGGGAAGCCGAGACAACGATCTACCATTCACCTGTCCTCAATCTACTGGTAGATTGTGATCTACAGGTTGCTGACCCCCCGGTTATGAAGCCCATTGCTTTCTGTTTTTGGTCACTTAAAGTGGAATTCCAGGCTTTAACTAACTAGGCTTAAAACTGCTCCCACCCACCCTTCTAACGCCTACTGTATTCTAACTACCCTGTAGAAGGAAGATGTATACTTACTTGTTTTAAGGGGAACTCCGATCCAGTCACATGATCTGCTTCCAGCAGGTGGCTTCAGTGAAGAGAAGGGACAGCTGACAATGGATGCCCCATATTAAACCTATGGGTGACATTACAACCTGAGCATTCCATACATTGTTGGCGCTCTGTCCTCTCCCCTGAAGGCATCCGCTGGGGAGGTCACGTGACCAGACTGGAGCACCCTTGGAATAGGTAAGTATAGGCATTGTCCTTTTACAGGGAGTTAGAAGGGGACTGGTAGCAGTTTTACGCTTAGACTTGAATTCCAAAAATGCTGGTCAAAGATGGATCAAAATTCAGCTGGTTCAGCAGGAATCTGAAAATTGATTTTTCTTGAAAGTGAATGTTGGAACAGTTATCTTAATCAGCAGCTGCAGCCCTTACCTTAGCCAGAGAGAGCAGCGTTTCTCCCAGGTCTCTCTCTCTCCTCATTTGCTGAGATGCAGCAGCAGGAGCCATTGGGGAGGGAGTGGAGGGCCAGGCTGAGCCGCGCTCTCTGTGTCTGTGTGGGAGTGAGCACGCACGAGTGCTCCCATAGCAAGCGACTTGCTTTGGGAGCACTCAGCAGGGGGGAGGGGCTGGCGGGACCAGAGAAGAGGAGGATCAGGGCTGCTCTGTGCAAAAACCATTGCACAGAGCAGGTAAGTATAACATGCTTGTTATTATTATTTTTTACAAACACTTTAATCAATGTATTCTGACAGCAAAGTGTCCCCGCTGTCAGAATACAATGTCTTCATTCTCCTTGCTTGCTTTTTTTTTGGATCAGTTCTCTGGCATTAAGGCCTGGTTTTCAGTTTTGCAGAAACACACTACAGTCCATTTAACATGGTTTCCTATGGATGTAGTTCACATCTATGCAGTTTATGGAAAGGCCTAGTTTTTTTTCTGTTTTTTTGTTCCATATACTGGATCAAAAATGTGTATTGAAAAACGCAAAATGCACCCGCAATATGCAAACTGCAACCTGCATAGGTTTGAATCAGGCCTTAATCTATGGGAAACTTTAGTCTGACTTCAGTTAATGATGTCACCTATTTAGTCATTCACAAATCTTTAAAGTATAAAAAATGCAACAAGTGTAAGAACCTATATTAGCCTCAATATAATGCCGATGTAATCTCTTGTATAGTGGAACTGAGAATGGTAAAATGATGGCCAGAATTAAGAGCCAGTAAATCTTTTGCATGGACATATGCTGACAGGTGAAGTGAACAGACTCATAAGTGTGTTACTACTCATTCACTGTCCAATCAGTAGGCTGAAAGGTGTGTTCCTTCATAAACTATGCTAATGCTGCTGCTGCATTTGAGGATCTGGCTGTGCCAATTGTATCTGTAAGATTATATACATTTATCTAGGACTTTTTTCTCAGAGAATAGATGAAGGAACTCAACCACACCCCCCCTCCGGCTGACCTGCATTGAATGGTGGATGTGGCCAAACAGTAGAAGGATCTTAACAGAGTTCAGGGGTATGCTACATACAGAGTGCAGAGTTCAGGGATGTACTGTGTACAGAGTGCAGAGTTTAGGGGTGGGTTACATACAGAGTGCAGAGTTCAGGGATGTGATGCGTACAGAGTGCGGAGTTCAGGGGTGCGATGTGTACAGAGTGCGGAATTCAGGGGTGTGCTATATACAGAGTGCAGAGTTCAGGGGTGTGCTTTGTACAGAGTGCAGAGTTTAGGGGTGGGCTACATACAGAATGCAGCGATCAGGGGTGCACTGTGTACAGAGTGCAGAGCTCAGGGGTGCACTGCATATAGAGTGCAGTGTTCAGGGGTGTGCTACATAAAGAATGCAGAGTTCAGGGGTGTGATATGTACAAAGTGCGGATTACAGGGGTGTGCTACATACAGAGTGCTGAGTTCAGGGGGGTGCTATGTACAGAGTGCAGAGTTCAGGGGTGTGCTATGTACAGAGTGCAGAGTTCAGGGGTGTGCCATGTACAGAGTGCAGAGTTCAGGGGTGTACTATGTACAGAGTGCAGAGTTCAGGGGTGTGCTACATACAGAGTGCAGAGTTCAGGGGTGAGCTGTGTACAGAGTGCAGAGTTTGGGGTTGTGCTGTGTACAGAGTGCGGAGTTTAGGGGTGTGCTGTGTACAGAGTGCAGAGTTCAGGGGTCTGCTACATACAGAGTTTACAGTTCTTTTGTGTGCTACGTACAGAGTGCAGAGTTCAGGGTTGTGCAATGCACAGTGTGCTTGGTTCAACTCTCTTTCACATGCTGATGCTCTACCCAACACTGCACCTGCATCTCCCTTGTCCTCCCTGTGAGAGCCACCAAGAGGAAAGCTGTCCTTGTAAACATGGAAGACTATTATGTTTACAAGTGACAGTGGGGAGCGGAGGGAGAGAGCCGGAGGTAACGGAACACAATTCCGCCATGTCCTGGTTGAAAAAAAGCCCTGAATGTGAGGACCACATGAAATGGCCTGCCGGGTCCCTGTGTTGATACATGAGTGATAGGGGAGTTGGATGACAAGGCTAGCTTCACAGGATTATAGACGTTTAACTGGTCAAACTATTTAAATACATGTATATCAACTCTGTATATGTAGCTGCTTTTCGATAGTTCAGGTTTAAATAGTAGTCACTCTCAATTGTTGAGGTTAATTTACTAAAGGAACAGAGGCTGCTCACTTAGGCTTCATTTACACGGGATGTTACACAACCTCCCCTGAACGACATAAATTGACAGCTTCAAAACGACGTTTAAAAACGCCCAGTTAGACGCATTTACATGCGGCGTTTAGCAGCGATTAGCAGCATTTAGCAGCATTTAAAGGCATTTGCCTTCAGAAGCATTTTTGAAGATAACCTCAGGAGACCTCTGGAGTCCCTCCCAAATCCAAAATAAACAGTGTTTGTTAACTATTCAAGCCATTCTGTGAGAGTAGAGTCAGTAGCTGTAGCAGTAGAGATCAGTGTATTTCGAGAGAGTGCTGTTTCTTGTGTTGCCAATATGGATCCCATGATGAGGATGTGTCAGGAAATGCTCCTCTTGTTGCTGCTGCGGAGGGTTGAATCACGGCGAAAATCGCGCTTGAGGACCAAAGTTCGTCCCTACTGGACTCATCCGTTGATGGACCAACGCATGTCAACTGGCTACTTTTCTAATATTTATGTCCAGCTGTGGAATTACCCGAAGAAATTTTTCAATTTCACACGCATGTCTATTACCACCTTTGACCTTCTCCTAGAAAAGATTTGGTCGCGTCTTGCTCGCATGGACACAAACATGAGGAAGAGTGTGCAACCAGAGGAACGTCTTTTGATCACTCTCAAGTATGTGTATATATTGATCTCTCTCCACCAACATCTTTCTCCATCCCTCTCTCTCTCCATACCTTGCTCTCTCTTTACATCCCTTTCTCTCTCTCTCTCTCTCTCTCTCCCCATCCATCAAAAAAATATATTCCCCTTTAAAAACGCTTTTAGACACAAACGCTCCTAAACGCGGCTACCGGCATTCAGCGGCATTTAGCGGTGTTCAGCGTTTCAAATGACATTAAACTCCACACCTGAACCCATTTTTTTGCGTTCAAAAAAAGCCTTTAACTGCTTGCCGATGGCTGATCGGCAATTGACGGCGGCAGTGTGGCTCGATGACGGCGGCCGCGAGATCGAGCCCAGTGAGCACGCCGCCAGAGGCGCGCGCGCGCTCACTGTGTCTGGGGAGGGCCAGGGAGCGGGTGCGGCGGATTCGATCTCCGCAGGCCACCCGCGATGCCCCCCCCCCGGAGTGAAAGAACGGAGGTCCGTGTAAGTAAACACGGACCTCCGTTCTGTGCGGGGGGGAAGGGCTGTGACCACAGCCTTCCACTACATGGAAGGCTGTGATCACTTCCCTTCCCCAGGTAGGGCAGTCCCCCCACATTTAGAACACGCCCAGGGAACACTGTTAACCCTTAGAGCGCCCCCTGCAGGTTAACCCCTTCACAGCCAATGGCATTTACACAGTAATCAGTGCATTTTTATAGCACTGATCGCTGTATAAATGCCAATGGTCCCAAAAAAGTGTCAAAATGTTCCGAAATGTCCGCTGAAATATCGCTGTACCGCTAAAAATCGCAGATCGCCGCCATTGATAGTAAAAAATTAAAAAAAAATAAAAACCCCAGAAAGGAATTCTCATCATCCGTAAACGCGGCCACTTTTGTGCAAACCAATCAATAAACGCCGATTGCAATTTTTTTTATCACAAATATGAGGAAGAATATAAATCGGCCAAAATCGATGAAAAAAATATTTTTTTTTATATATTTTTTTGGATTTGTATTTTAGTAAAAAGTAAGAAATTTGTTTTTTTTTTTTGCAAAATTGTCGCTCTTCTTTTGTTTATAGCGGCGATCAGAAATGACGCAGAGGTGATCAAATACCACCAAAAGAAAGCTCTATTTGTGGGAAAAAAAAGGACGCAAATTTTGTTTGGGTACAACGTCGCACGACCGCGCAATTTTCAGTTAAAGCGACGCAGTGCCAAATCGCAAAAAGGGCTCCGGTCCTAAAGCTGGAAATCCTTCCGGTCCTTAGGTGGTTAACCACTTCAGCCCCGGAAGGATTTCCAGCTTTAGGACCGGAGCCCTTTTTGCGATTCGGCGCTGCGTCGCTTTAACTGAAAATTGCGCGGTCGTGCTACGTTGTACCCAGATAAACACCCTTTTTTTCCTGCGTTTAAAGCAAACCCATGTTGCATCGTGCTGGCGCGTTAAAAGTCAATTTCGCTGCGTCGCGGCTT
>BLSH010447964.1:772042-786111 GCA_018402905.1 Glandirana rugosa | reverse complement strand
AAGAGCGACAATTTTGCAAAAAAACCCAAATTTCTTACTTTTTGCTAGAATACAAATCCAAAAAAAAAATATAAAAAAACATTTTTTTTCACCGTTTTTGGCCGATTTATATTCTTCCTCATATTTGCGATAAAAAAAATTGCAATCGGCGTTTATTGATTGGTTTGCGCAAAAGTGGTCGCGTTTACGGATGATGAGAATTCATTTTTGGGGTTTTTAATTTTTTTTATTTTTTACTAAAAATGGCGGCGATCTGCAATTTTTTGCGGTGCTGCGATATTTCAGCGGACATGTCGGACCATTTTGACACTTTTTTGGGACCATTGGCATTTATACAGCGATCAGTGCTATAAAAATGCACTGATTACTGTGTAAATGCCATTGGCAGTGAAGGGGTTAACCTGCAGGGGGCGCACTAAGGGTTAACTATGTTCCCTGGGCGTGTTCTAACTGTATGGGGGACTGCCTAGCTGGGGAAGGGAAGTGGTCACAGCCTTCACGTAAAGGAAGGCTGTGATCACAGCCCTTCCCCCTCACAAAGAGCGGAGGTCCGTGTTTACATACACGGACCTCCGCTCACTCGCTCTGGGGGGGCCATCGCGGGTAGCCGGCGGCAATCGAAGCCGCCGCACCCGCTCCCTGGCCCTCCCCGAACACAGTGAGCGCGCGGGCGCGCCTCCGGCGGCGCGCGCGCGCTCACAGTGCGCGTTATCGCAGCTGCCGTCGTATGACGGCGATTTGCGATAACGAGCCACTTTGCCGCCGTCAACCTGCGGTCGGCGGTCGGCAAGTGGTTAAACGTGACTGCCTCAAAATGACTATAAGCTATGCTGTGTAAATATACACATAAGATATCATTAAATGAGTTCAGGGGCAGCTGGAAAAAACGTCCAAATGCCCCTGAACGTCCGTTTAACAGCCTCAGTGTAAATGGAGCCTTAGAAAAATATGTTGCTATTGTATACATATGTTGATAACATTGTTTATAATGTGTGAAATAAGTTTGAGGGCTATTTGTCTATACTGCATTTTGAATTCATTCAACGTGTTTGTCCCTGGATGATAATAGCATTTCATACAGGAAGTCTGTGAAAGTAGTTGAGATCCACATCTTTCCGAGTAGTAGTCAGCCAGTGATCAGATACTCTCGTTCAGTAAACAAGCACTTCACCGTGGTTACATTCCACAACCAGATGGGAAGCTTTGAATAATCTCCTTCCAGCAACATGGAATCCATGAACAGCTGTTCCCAATATCTCGCTTTAAAAACAGACTTCCAAGGCTGGGTATATGGCACCATTTTTAGAAACATTATGGATATGAGAATCAATACAAACAAAGTCACTGCGGTGGCCGATGTCAGACATATTGGGTGTGGGGTGATGGAGAGGCTTAGTAGTTATGACATGAATTGTGTGCATCATCGCTGGCAAAAATATAGTGTTTAGCTTCCCAATTCTGTCACTTAGGGTGTATGTGTGAATAATAGTTGTGTGTAATTAATAAAAAAACTGTTCTCCCAGCATTCTAACAATTCACATCAAACTTACAGACAGGACAGGCTTTTCATACATGATGACTTATCCCCTTTTGTTTTGCAGGTTCTTGTAGTATCTTTTGTACCACTTTAAATCACATTTACATGATCATTTCATAGACAACTAAGAATAAGAATTGTGTCCATTGGCATTAAGCACAATTTGACATAACATTAAAGTGACACTAAACTATATCCTTATTCTCCAAAAAATATTTCATACACATCCACTACTTAAGGCAGTGGTTCTCAACTCCGGTCCTCGGGACCCACTAACAGGCCAGGTTTGCAGGATAACTGAAATACATCACAGGTGATATCATTTGCTGCTCAGTGATTGCAGTGTTCTAGTCTGCATCTCCCCAAGGTAATACTTAAAATCTGGCCTGTTGGTGGGTCCTGAGGACAGGAGTTGAGAACCACTGACTTAAAGTGATCTAAAGGCATTTAGAGTGCCCCCATAGCAGGCTGCTTGCTGTGCGGGCACTCAAGCGTGCTCTCTCCTGAGCTGGCTCTGTGTGTCCCCTACTTCATCCTCACTGGCTTTGAGCCAGTAACAGAAGCCAATAGCTCCCACAGCTGTCTCTCTGCCCTGTGAGGAGAGAGAGAGAGACCCTTATCTTGTGCACATTGCTGGAATAAGATCAAGCTCAGGTAAGTCATTGGGGGGGGGGGGGCTAGGCAAGGAAGGCTTTATTCAGTAGGTTTTTTACCTTAATGCATGGAATGCATTTAGGTAAAGAAAACTTGTACTTTTAGAACCACTATAATGGCCCTGTATTCTATTTTTCATTAAATTGTTTCTTGCTGTTTTTTTGCCTCCTTGTAATGTTCTCCATGAGCTCCTGAATCTATCTCCCCCCCACCACACTTTTTTTTGTTTGGAAAGAACAATGCACATGACTCGCAGCCATGTGCACTGCTCTATGCACACTACACATCCCACATTCCATAGTTTATCCCTGGAGAGAGCAAAAGAGGGTGGCTACATTCTTACATCCAGTGGGACCATAGAGAACAAACAGGAAGTCAGGTTTGAAAAATAAAATAGATACGTATTTGGAGATTTGGAGGAGGCTGAGAGCAATAGCGACTCCATGTTTTGTTTTGTTTTTCTTTTTTAATTTTAGAATTCCTGTTGTTGTTTTTATTGATGTCCAACCAACTATGCTGGTGAACCAAAACCAAAACAGAGATTGTTGGGTGATCTCTTTTTTTTTGGGAACCCAGCAATAAAACACTGCTTTAAAGAGGAAGTAAACCCTGAAGGGTTTTACTTCCTCTTTATTACCCTGCAATGTAAAATCATAATAGGCTAGTATGCATCGCATAGTAGCCCATTATGTGGCACTTACCTGCATTGGAAGCCCGCAATGTCCCCGCTCCAGGCCGTGTCCATCTTCCGCCCCTTTTCCTTCCGGGGTTGTGGACTCCGGCTCTGTAACTGGCCGAAGTCGCATGATGTCACTCTCTCGCGGGAGCCGCCAATCTCGGCACGATCTCAGTGAAGAAACGGCATGGAGGCCGTTTCTTCACTGCGCATGTGCCGAATGACGCAGTTCCGTCACATCAAAACGGATGAATTATTCATCTGTTTTTCATCCGTTTTTTCATCTGTGGTCATCTGGTTCAGCAAGGACTGGACTAATTTTGTTACATGCTAGTCTCATATCGATAATGAAGAGGTTACAAAAGTTACAAAAATTCTTGTACAACCGAATACAACTTGGGAAGTGATGCAATGTGTTGTATAGTATTGTAATGTATTCTCTTGTTTCCGAGCATACGTGGTCTTGATCTTTTTTTGGACCAATACTGTACTGTACTGATGAAACGAAAATCGTATGATCTTGTATTGTACGAGAAAAAATTTCATGCTTTTCACTTCGCATATTTATTTATTTTTTTACTTATTTCAGGTACTTATATAGCGCCGTCAATTTACGCAGCGCTTTATATATACATTGTACATTCACATCAGTCCCTACACTCAAGGAGCTTACAATCTAAGGTCCCTAACTCACATTGATACATAAACATACATATTGTTGGGTGAACGGCTCTAAAAAAGCTGTGTACTAACAATCAGATTATCATATGATCACTCTGAAAGTGATTTTTGTCATCCGATTTTCTGAACGTGTGTACTAGGCATATTGCAGTCCCACTATCAGTCACTGATCACCGCCATTAGGACCTCATGCACACTGGGCATGATAAAAAAAGCCAGTAGCATTAGCTGTAGAAAGCTGTAGCTGTAGAATGAGTTTTTCAGCGTTTTTGCAGTAGCGTTTTTTTAACGATTTTCGGCTGTAGCGTTTTGTAGCAAAACTATATTCCCACAAAAGCTTATGGCTCAAAAACGCTGGTGAACACCCACATTTATCAACAGCCACTTTTTTTAGTGTTTTTTGACGTTTTTCAGCTTTTATCAGAGTTAGAGCATTTTTACAGCTGAAAAAACTCCTCTCAAAACCCACTAGTTCTGGGGGGTTTTTTTCCAGCCAGAAAATGCCCCTGCCAAAAACTGCTGTTAACAGCCTATGTATGCATGGACACATAGGATAACATGATGGGAAGTTTACTGGCTGCAGAAAAAAAAACGTCTGAAGCCAAAAACAGCAGCTGGGAAAACGTCCATTGTGCATGAGGCTTTATTGTTAAAATAAAATAATAAAAATTTGAGTATATATACCATAGTTGGTAGATGCTATAACCTTCACACAATACTTCAATATACAGTTGTTGGGATTTTTTTTCACCAAAGACATGTAGCAGAATACATTTTGACATAAATGTATGAAGAAATTAGATTTTTTTTTAAATTTTTTAAATGTTTTATGTTTTGTAGCAGAAAGTAAAAAATCTTGTTTTTTTTCAAAATTTTTGGTCTTTTTTCATTTATATTTTAAAAACTAAAAAACCCAGTGGTGATCAAAGAAGAAAAGAAGAAAGCTCTATTTGTGTGAAAGAAATGATATAAATTTAATTTGGGGACAGCATTCAACAGAAATGTACCGCTCCAGATGGCAATCACACGATTACACCTACCCCGCATGTCAGGAGGGTGCTGGCTCAGCATGCGCAGTCAATAGAAGTAAGGAGGTCTGGACGGCCACACACCATTGCAATCACCTTTATTAGACTAAGATAAACGATTTTATTCCAATAAAGGTGATTGCATTGGTGTGCGGCCGTCCAGACCTCCTTACTTCCGTTGGGTACATTGTTGCATGACCTTGCAATTACCAGTTAGCTTCAGCCCCGGAAGGATTTCCCACTTTAGGACCAGAGCACTTTTTGCGATTCGGCACTGCGTCGCTTTAACTGACAATTGCGCAGTCGTGCAACGTTGTACCCAAACAAAATTGGCATCCTTTTTTTCCCACAAATAGAGCTTTCTTTTGGTGGTATTTGATCCCCTCTGCGTCATTTCTGATCGCTGCTATAAACAAAAGAAGAGAGACAATTTTGCAAAAAAAGCTACATTTCTTACTTTTTGTTATAATACATATCCAAAAAAAATATATAAAAAAAAACATTTTTTTTCATCAGATTTGGTTGATTTATATTCTTCCTCATATTTTTGGTAAAAAAAATTGCAATCAGCATTTATTGACTGGTTTGCGCAAAAGTTGTCGCGTTTACAAATGATGAGAATTAATTTATGGGGTTTTTATTTTTTACTGGTAATGGTGACGATCTGCGATTTTTAGCGGTACTACGATATTGCGGCAGACATGTCGGACCATTTTGACACTTTTTTGGGGCCATTGGCATTTATACAGCGATCAATGCTATGAAAATGCATTGATCACAGTGCGCGATCTCGCAGCCAACGTCAGGTGACGGTGGTTTGCGATAACGAGCCAAGCCACGGCGGGCGGTCGGCAACTGGTTAAAGTAGTGTTTTGCTGAATAGCAAAAAATGGCCTGGTCATGAAGGAGGTAAAACCTTTGAAGGCTGAAGTGGTTTTTAGACGCTATGTCACTACAGGACAAAATGGTGATGTAGAGGCCAGTGGTTCAAGCCATGAGTGTAAAGGGAAACAAGAATCTCACGCTCCCCAAAGTCCCGGAATCTGCTGATTCTTCTTTCAACAGTATGAGCAGTACAGTTTGTAGAAGAGGAGTATTGTGTGCCTTTGCTTAAAATGTTTTAATCAAGTGTCAGTAAAGAGACCCTGCCCATTAAGGAGGAAGTAAACCCAGATTGGGTTTACTTCCTCTACAGTCCCCTGTAAAGTAGAAGCATAATGGGCTACTATGCATCGCCTAGTAGCCCATTATGTGCCACTTACCTGCAAACAAAGCCTGCGATGTCCAGCGCTGTCTCCTGTGCTGGCGGCGTCCACCTTCTGCCCCTCTTCCTTCCAGGGCAGCGACTCCGGCTCTGTGACTGGCCGGAGTCGCGTGACGTCACTCCCATGAAATGATGTCGGATGGATGTCATACATTGTGTTTTCATGTTTTTGTCATGAGTTTACATTCTCTTAGATTGTAAGCTCTAACGAGCAGGGCCCTCTGATTCCTATTGTACCAAATTGTGATGTAACTGTACTGTCTGCCTTCATTTTTGTAAAGCGCTGCGCAAACTGCTGGCGCTATATAAATCCTGTATTATAATAATAATAATAATAATTATGTTACAGATTTTTGTTAGAAGTAACAGGGTTGTACTTCATCTAATACATAGCTCTAAGTAACTATTGTGCCAGCTGTTGGCGTTATTTTTAAACTAAAGCTATACTCTTTTCTTTCATAAAAAGATTCATTTGAATAGATCAAAGCATTATTGTTAGGCAAAAGCCGGTATGGAGACTTTTACCATATGGTCCAGATTTATACATACATTCCATGCAGTTTGCCAAGACTTCTAACTATAAGACTGCTTTCTGTCTCAGAATACTTTTGTCGTTTCAGTACATTTAAAATAAACCCTTTCATTAACCAAACAATTACATTATGTATAACATTTCGCTTTGGAAGAAATAAACACCAGAAATTGTTTCTGAAAAAGTATTGCTTTGACACAATGTGCTGTATACATTTATCATAATTGCTGGCTTTGTTCTCACAGGAAATAAAAAAAGGTCAGAAAATATATATTAGCTTAAAGAAGACACACTTGTAGCACATTTTGTGAGCGCAGATTCTGAAAAATGTAGGGTTATTTTTAACTTTGCCATTAAAAGTTCAGTCCATCAAGAAATAGTTATTTTATATATAGGTGGAGCATGTAGAGCTGAGTAAGGCCGGTCATAGACGGAGCAAATTTCTTTCCTGCAACCACTGGTTTAGCCCATCAATGTCGCCCATTTTATTTCTCCCATTAACACAGACAGTGTTGACAGGGTAATCCCTACCACTGAGCCATTGTGTTCTCCTGGCAAGGGGGGCAGAATAAGACAGTGATTATTGCTAACAGCCACTTGCAATAATTGCATGTATAATCCGGGAGGCTGGTTGTACCCAAGTTGATCGATCAATCAACTTGGCTACATTCAGCTTGCCCATACATGGTTCAAATCTTGGCAGTCTATGGCTAGCTTAAAGTGGATGTAAACCCTTGCATATACCCGGTGAAGTGAACAGCCTCAGATGATACACAGGGATTAAACAAATCTCCCAGTTTACATTTTACATGTACAGTATCTCACAAAAGTGAGTACACCCCTCACATTTTTGTAAATATTTTATTATATCTTTTCATGTGACAACACTGAAGAAATGACACTTTGCTACAATTTAAAGTAGTGAGTGCACAGCTTGTATAACAGTGTAAATTTACTGTCCCCTCAAAATAACTCAACACACAGCCATTCATGTCTAAACCGCTGGCAACAAAAGTGAGTAAATGTATGAAAATGTCCAAATTGGGCCCAAAGTGTCAATATTTTTCAGGTTGCCATCACGGAGCTGGTGGATGTTAGAGACCTTGCGTTCCTCCACCTTCCATTTGAGGATGCCCCACGGATGCTCAGTAGGGTTTAGGTCTGGAGACATGCTTGGCCAGTGTATCACCTTTACCCTCAGCTTCTTCAGCAAGGCAGTGGTCATCTTGGAGGTGTGTTTGGGGTCGTTATCATGTTGGAATACTGCCCTGCAGCCCAGTTTCCGAAGGGAGGGGATCATGCTCTGCTTCAGTATATCACAGTACATGTTGCCATTCATGGTTCCCTCAATGAACTGTAGCTCCCCAGTGTCGGCAGCACTCATGCAGCCCCAGACCGTGACACTCCCACCACCATGCTTGACTGTAGGCAAGACACACTTGTCTTTGTACTCCTCACCTGGTTGCTGCTACACACGCTTGACACCATCTGAACCAAATAAGTTTATCTTGGTCTCATCAGACCACAGGACATGGTTCCAATAATCCATGTCCTTAGTCTGCTTGTCTTCAGCAAACTGTTTGCAGGCTTTCTTGTGCATCATCTTTAGAAGAGACTTCCTTCATGGATGACAGCCATGCAGACCAATTTGATGCAGTGTGCGGCGTATGGTCTGAGCACTGACAGGCTGACCCCCCACCCCTTCAACATCTGCAGCAATGCTGACAGCATTCATACATCTATTTCTCAAAGGTAACTTCTGGATATGACACTGAGCACGTGCACTCAACTTCTTTGGTCGACCATGGCGAGGCCTGTTCTGACTGGAACCTGTCCTGTTAAACCGCTGTATGGTCTTGGTCACCGTGTTGCAGCTCAGTTTCAGGGTCTTGGCAATCCTCTAATAGCCTAGGCCATCTTTATGTAGAGCAACACTTCTTTTTTTCAGATCCTCAGAGTTCTTTGCCATGAGGTGTCATGTTGAAATTTCAGTGACTAGTATGAGAGAGTGAGAGCAATAACACCAAATTTAACACACCTGCTCCCCATTCACACCTGAGACCTTGTAACACTAACGAGTCACATGACACCTGGGGAGGGAAAATGTCTAATTGGGCCCAATTTGGACATTTTCACTTAGGGATATACTCACTTTTGTTGCCAGCAGTTTAGACAGCAATGGCTGTGTGTTGAGTTATTAGGACAGTAAATTTACACTGTTATACAAGTTTTACATTCACTACTTTACATTTTAGCAAAGTGTAATTTATTCAGTGTTGTCACATGAAATTATATAATAAAATATTTACAAAAATGTGAGGTGTGCTCTTCACATTACAGTTTTTCTCTTCCTGGTTACCTCTGGGAGTGAATTATTGGCATATAGCCAAGACAACTAATTGGAGGAAAGGCACACACCCCCTCTCCTCATAGGTAAATGAAGAAAGGAATGTGCAGAAGTCTGCTCTTAGATGGCAAGTTGGCCTCTAATCTATTTATAGCAACCTCCCTGCCACACACTTCTAACTCCCCTCTCCGAGAACTTGTGAGAAGTTATCAGGCTGATAACAGAGCTACAGAGCAAGAGAAAGCAACAGGACACAGTGCTTTGGAGAGAGATAACAAAACACTGCAGATGTATGTGCCCAGCTCAAATTTCATGAATCGGGTTTACATCCAGTTTAGGCTCCTGGCTTTTTCTACAACATGGATACTCCAAAAGATAGATCTCCCTGTTGTAATTCCTGACTCCATTCTGTAAAAATGGGAGATTGGCCACTCATGTTTGTGCGCTTGAGCACCTCCTGTTGCATTCTGCATAATCTACAATACCTAAAAGATCCAACAGAGAGAGTGGGATTATGTCATAATAAGAATATCAGGTGTGTAGCAGCCCTGGGATCTCAAACACATGTATCTTACCAGTCCCTAAGATATAACAAACTTGCAGGTGGTTAAGCTTCCAGCATCTACCAAAAGCTGAAATTACAGTTTTAGATGGTCTCCAAACTTTGGCTGGGGGGCTGAATGCAGCCCTTTGATTGTCTTTATTCTAATAAGGAACCATGCCTCCTAAAAGCACCAACAATGGGGCATTATTCTTCCAACTGATGCCAACAATGGGGCACTATTCCTCCTATTAAAACCAATGATGGGGTAGACTCCCATTGAAGGCAGGGCATTTCCTACTCCCACCAGCCACAGTCTGGCTCCTGTAAAGCCAGAAGGAGGGTAAACTGGGTCTTTGTTTAGAGAGTTTGGAGATCCCTGCTTTAAGGTATAGCAAATTATGTTGAAAAGGTGGCAATGCGTACCTATAATTTGTGCAGTTCAGCATAATCATAACCATAGGATTGTATTTGAAAACTGTCAAAACCACATGTGCTTTTTCTGTGCTGTCACTGTAGATCTCAGTATCTCAAGCTTTAATCTTGTCTAGGATATCACGTGATTGCCATGCATGTTTTGTGGTCCTCAGTCAAGTTCTTTTAAAGACCTGAACCCCTTAGGCCCCTTTCGCAATTGACAGACTGATCGGTCTGCCTGTCATTTATTCAGGTGGACCCGATTGGACCATCCATTGCTTGCTATGGAGCGGCGGATGTCAACGGACATCAGCATTGTCCCTCAACATCCAATCCGTTCCTGTCCACTAAAAAAAAATGGAAGGGGATCGGATGACAGTTGGATGGAAACAGACAGGCGGACCGTTTCCATCCGACAGCCTAAGCAGTACTCCTAAAGATTTACCTTTTGTTTTGTAATAAAAAAATGGCAGTGCTCCACCCTGGGGCGTATCATGAAATTAGTGGGCCCGTGTGCAAGCCCACACTGCACCGATCAACCCCGGCTGTCAACCAGGTAGAGATCATCCATGGGTGCAGTGTGGGTCAGAGCACAGTAGGCCCCCCCCACCCCTCAGGGCCCGTGTTCAGTGAACACCCTGCACCCATGGATGATACACCACTGGCTCCGCCTGTGGCTTGGGCCTCATAACTGTATGTTGTACCTGCATTGTGGTATAAGGTACTGCTGCCTCTGACTGCTAGGCTCACACGTTTTGATGATGTTAGGTGCTGCTTATTGTTGGAAAGAAAACTGCACCTGAGGACCTGCTGTGCAAGAATCCATGCACTTCTGCTTAATACATTTTGTGCATATATGCTTTTGGGGTTGCATTACTCCATCCAATCATGTGCAAGCAAAATTTCTGTTTTTTTTTATTTTCTTTGCACCCAGTTGGGTATTCTTTACTAAGTAAAACTTCACAACATGCACTAAGCTCTGGGGAAAATGAGTGCAGCTGCACTTTCAACATGCACAATCTATTTGCCTTTAGTAAATCAACCCTTTTGTCTCTCCTACTTCTTTTTTTTTATTCCACCATCAGTCATCAGATCATTAATGATCAGGGGCAGTTTAGACACATGAAAGCAAAGTCTTGTCTCTACAGGAGTGGCCACATCCACACTGAGATAAAGAACAGAATAAGGCATAGTAAGTTATTAGGAAAACATCTATCAGCCTACACCAACCACAATGACAAATCTCCTTGCCTTCTGTGGGCACAGCTTCTACAGTTTAGGTCCTTTTTAAAGCATACCTAAACCCAAAAACTAAAAAAATATTTTATTGCAGCTTGCCAACCCTTTAAATGTGGTGGCTGCATTCGTTTTCTTTTTTAGGCTTTTTGCTCTGCATTTTCACTTGTTGATCCTGCCAGTAAGTTTTATATTTTTCAGTAGACCAAGCTGTCCAGCAAAAGAGGTAGTTAGAGGGTTGAAACAAACCATTTAACACTGACAGGGGTGCTTACAATGGACTTTATTAATTTATGTAAAACCTTTCTCCCAAAAAAGAAAAAAAAAAGGGTTGCTGTAAATGCTGAAAGTGTTAGCTGGAGTTCACTTAAATTTTTTAGCCAAGTTGCTCTAAATTTGCTAGTGAATCTAAAATTACCCTCTCCCTGGCTTGAAGGCGCTACTGTCCAGAGGTGTCTCCATTGCTCCTCCAGTGGAGTGGAGACACCCTAAGACATGAAGTGTGTTACTAGCTGGATCAGCAGGTGAAAATAAAGGGAAAAAAATTGAAAAAAGAAGACTAATGAAGCCACTACATTTAAGAATTGCTAAGCTGCAATATATTTAATGTTTGTTTATGGGATTAATACTGCCTTAAAATCATGCTTTTGGTAGCTTCTCTCGGTCCAATTTGCAGTGGATCTGAGGCATGCAGACACCTCTTTTTGTAAGGTGGCTCTGCATCACACAGGTATAGTGGAGCACTTTTTGGTTCTTTTTACACCACCTGTCTAGTTCCTATAATACTGTCTAGTTTCTCTATAGCAAAGGCATTATCTATGCTAGAAAACAGTTACACAGACAAAGTACTGGTTTACCATAATTTTGTTTTATTAGGACTTTTTATATATTTTTTTCAATGCAATGATGATAATTAGCTAAAGAAAAATTGTTGTTGAAAACCAAGCATAGACTGGACTTTCATGGTAGTGAAATCATATTTTTCTTGTCATTTCTGCTCACATTTAATCCTAAAAATAAATGAAAAAAAGAAAATGAAAGGGTAATTGGTACATCTGGGTTCTATTCCAATGACATTTTCTTTCATAAAATAAACCTAGTTTTAGTGTGCTGTTTGAAATAATATGAGTAAAACATACTTAACATACAGCAAATGAATACAGTACATTCCTGATCAGACAGTGGGATTGTGATAAGTATGATAAATTTTCGATTTCCTCACGCATACCAGTTGTCAAATATTGAAAATGTACTAAACTGTGCAGCAGTAATTCTGCACGCATAAGCTATTATTCTACATTATTGGAACTGTAGTTACTGACTTTTCAGCCTTTTTCAATAAAGAATTTTTGTTCTTAAAGTTTATGTATGGCCCAAACCTTTTTTTTTTGTTTGTTTGTATGTATTCCCGCTAGCTAGATTTAGGCCCCTTACACACGGGGCAGGCTCTTTTGGAGTCTGCCTGCTTGGCAGGAACCTGTCCGCTGATCCTCGCTGAGCAGCTGGGTGACAGGTCCGTGTCTGCTCCGTCTATTCAGAGCAGACACAGCCAACTCTCCTCTGTATGCAGTTGGATGCAAACTGATCATCTGTCCGTTTACACCTGACTGCCATCCAATCTGCCAGACATCTTTTAGTGGATCAGATGTCGGCCAATGTCAATGGACACATGCCGTTGACACCCGCTGCTCTATGGACTGGTGGGTCCATCTGGAAAACTGACTGGTGGACCTGGTTGGTCTGCCCGTGTGAAAGGGCCCATACCCTCCCTATATTTGCCCTCTCTATTTTACATGTGACAAAGTTCAGTAGGGCAGAAAAAAGATGGGAAACCAAACATTTTACAGTTGTCCCAGAACAAGAGATGAAATGCTATCTTCTAATTGTGACATCTGTTTGGGCAACAACTGCCTAATGAAGCATTTCTTTACTTTAGAGAGATTTCCTCTAACTTTTTGCTGCGCCTACAGGACAAGAAGTAAAGGGAAATCTCAACAATGGAACACAGATGGCAAACAAGTTAACAAGAGTATTTTTTATTTTAGTTGGTTATATTTATAGTGCAGTGATCCACAATAGTTTATCAGTATTCAATTTGCTGGAGTCAGACCAGTACATGAAGTTTCTAGTTGGCTTCTATGTGTTGCCACACTTAAGAAATAGGATATGGATGTCAAACAGATTTGCAAAACGAAGAGAGGTGGATGCTGGTGCCATGAAATTTGAACTACCCTTGCAGTGGGGCTATCCTCGCACTGCCAGGGTTAAAGGAGTTGTAAAGGCACAAGGTTTTTTATCTGAATGCATACCTGAGCCCCTTCTCTCTGCAGCAATGTCCATGAGTGTCTTAGCTTTCCCAGACACTCCTCCTGATTGGCTAATACAAAGCAGCAGTGCCATTGGCTCCTGCAGCTGTCAATCAAAATCAGTCAGCCAATCAGGGGAGAGAGGGAGCCGGGCTGGGTCGAATGGATACACAGAGCTCTGATTCGGCTCAGGTGCCCCCTGTAGCAAGCTGCTAGCTGAGGAGGCACTCACCAGAGCAAGTGACCAGGAGAGCAGAGGAGGTACCTGAGAAGAAGATTATCTGGGCTGCAAATCCACTGCAACAAAGCAGGTAAGTATAACATGTTTGTTTTTTTTTGTTTTTTTTTTTAAAGAAATGAGCCTTTAGCCAAGAAAAAGTGGTTTTACTTGCCTCAACTCCTGCTCCATCATCAGCCAGTGCTCTCCCCTCCGATGGCCGGAGTTGTAGATGGACCCCTAACATACTCATTTGCGATGCAGGACTGCTAATCCAGCATTGTATGTGATTATGTCAGAGTGCCTGTGACATATAAACAGCCAACATCATTTTGGTGAAAAAGAACCGATTTCCGAGTAAAGAAATTTTTTTTTTTGTTTTTTTTTGTTTGTACAATATGAATGGACGAAACAACGTCACCTAAACGTCGGGTCTATTAGAAGAAGAGTCCATGGAGGAGACGAGAGGACCAGTGAACGAGACCACTCACGGAGGAGTCGATCGTCGAACGATGTCCCCCGTGGACTCGGCTTAGTCTCGAGACACATAGGTAAGCTGGGTCGGGCCGAGGGAGAGAGGGGACTAACCGACTGACTAAAACTAACTGTCGACGTCCTCGGTTACCGTGACGA
>BLSH010447964.1:730687-771720 GCA_018402905.1 Glandirana rugosa | reverse complement strand
AAATCATAAATTATAATATAATAAATAACTAAAAAGAATTATCAAAAATAATAACGTAATAGTAATAAAATTTATTCAATAATGTAATCAAACCAAAAACACTGAAATTTGCTCAGTTGCAGAATTGCCGCTGTCGTCACTTTCAGTTTCTGATGATAAATTTCCCCAAAAATCAGTATCACTCAATTCTGCAAATCATTCTTATTTACTATCAGTGTTTTCTAGCTGATCAAAAACCACTTTTGACGTAAAGGGACACTTTTTGGTTGCCATGGACATTCTCAAGTTTCCAGGCAGAAAGAATGACATAAGATATTAAATAAAAGTGCATGCAGGGCACTGGGCAAACCACTAGGGACAAAGGGGATGTGAAATGATTTTATTCAGTAATGTAATCTTATAGATTACAGTGTACTGTATGTATACTGTGTGTTTCACTTTTTGAATTTGCCGCTGGTCACTGCTCTCGTGCGACACAACGCTCGCAGGGATTGGAGCCCGGCACACAGAGGCATCAGGTGGAGGACACAGCCCGCAGACACGGCGGGGGACATCGCTGGATCCAGGGGACAAGGTGAGTAACGCTGCCTTGGATCCAGTGATGCCATCCTGAGTGTGGCCCGGGGGTTACCTCTAATGGTACTGAAATTTCACCCTGAGCCACACTCGGGAATACCGCCAGTGAGGTTAAAGGAACAGTGTTAAAAATAAATAAATAATAAAAAAAAATTTTTAAAGCGCCACCGTCCTCGCGAGCACACGCAGCAAAGAAAACGCATACGTAAGTCACACCCACATATGAAAACGGTGTTCAAAGCACATATGTGAGGTATCGCCAGAGTGTGAGCAATAATTCTAGCAAAATACCTACTCTGCGCCTCTAACCTGGTAACTGTTAAAATTTTTTAAAGCGTCGCCTATGGAAATTTTTAAGTACCAGACTTTGTCGCCATTCCGCGAGTGCGCACAATTTTCAACCGTGTCATGTATGGTATCTATTTACTCGGCGTAACATCCTCTTTCACAATATACAAAAAAATTGGGCTAACTTTACTGTTGTCTTATTTTTTAACTCAAAAAAGTGAAACTTTTCCAAAAAAAATCGCGCTTGAAAGACCGCTGCGCAAATACCGTGTGACAAAAAGTATTGCAACAATCGCCATTTTATTCTCTTGGGTGTTTGAAAAAAAATATATAATGTTTGGGGGTTCTAAGTAATTTTCCAGCAAAAAAAAACAGTTTTTAGCTTATAACCAAGAAATGTAAAAAAGGGGTCCAGTTGGTAAAACTTGCTATAGTTTTTTTAAAGTCTTTTTATGACTTTCAATGATATCAGCCAGCATTATGTCGCTCCCGTGGTCTAACAACATCACCATATTCAATGCCAGCTTCTGAAGGATAAAATTTGAGCAGCTGAGCTTTCTGTATTTTTTTTCTGTGTGTAAAATATTGCTAAAGTGATAATGTGAAAAGACTACGGCATTTTTAAGGAAGTTCTTGTACCATGGAGGAGAGATTACTTTACATTTACAGAAAACTATTTCCTGTAGCCGCTTAATTAGCATTCTATTTTGGGATGTAAAAAATGTAAACATATGCTGCCTAAGTCCGCGCTCCATAATTAGGACTCATCTGTTCTTGGGAATGGGGTTTGCTTTATCGGCATTTCTCTGTGAATAATGAATATTTCCTCCTGATTATTCTTTTGGTAGCTTATTTTGTGTTCCGTGATATGGAATAAATAGGTCATACTGATCATTTAAAAAATGTAAAATAAGCTCGAGAAAAGATAGAAGCAAAACCAAGAGAGTGTGAATTTTCTGATAGCTTTGTGTGACATTTTTCAAGTTTAATTTTTTTTAGAATATTTGAGAATAGAATGGCTTGGAGGCTTTGTACAGTTCGATGCCCTTCCTGTAATAAGCTTGAAAAATTCCATAACCATGTTAGTCAGGTTATATTATGTAACTTTGCCCTTTTGAGATTAATTCATTAGACAAATAATCTATTGTAATAGATCTTAACATAGCAATTGTTAGAATATGATTGTTTTTTTTGTTCTAAAAATCTATATTTAACCACTTAAAGTAAAATGCAAAGCTCAAACGGTCTTTAACAATAACCATGAAAAAAACCCATTGCCAATAGCATAATTTATTGATCTATTACACTTACATAAAAATCGCTTGTCAATAACTTTATATTAGTTATCGTCAGTCACATAAACGCTAATCCCCTACAAGCTCTTTTTTCTGCCCAGGGGAGTGGACAAGCTCTAAATAAGATTCTACTTCACCCTCTTTAGCACTGATTTAGGTCTAGGCAGTGAGTAGAGCCACATGACTAAATGAGAACTAATATTTTTTATTGGTAAAAAACATTTTTTTTAAATTTGTATAGTTATATTTTGTTTTCACATATCAGGAATGAACTCATTTTATTTAAACATTGACCCTGCTCTACCATCCGCCACCCTGCTTGTGCTCCCCTGTGCCACCCTGTTTGTGTCCCCCCACCCAAAAAATAAAACTGATCACAACCATAAGTAACCACTAGTCTGGAATGTTTTAAGGAATACATGAAAGTTATTCTTACCAGTTCTTCAAGCTTGGTTTTGCTCACTGGCTGCCATGGTTCATGTGGTCTTTCTTCCACCAAAGGGGGCTGTGGTTGAATTGGGAAAAGAGGCTGACCAGGTTTGTTTAAAATATCAGGTTTTGGTAGCTCTATTGGTTGAGTGTTTGTTGGATATTGACTCTCGGGGTTTGTCAGATAAGTTGGATTTAACGGATTAGCTTGTGGAGGTGCTAGAGGAAGCAGTGGATGGTGGGGAGATACAGGAAGCATGGGCTGTTGCGGTATAAGTACAGAGTGATGGAGTGGCAGCTTTGGTATTGCATGTGGATGCGGTAGCTGTTGCTGGGGCATCATAGGTGACAAAGGAATCATTGGATTCTGCAGCCATCCGGACATGGGCTCATAGCCAAAGGAGGGGTACTAGAAAAATACAGTATATATTAACACATTTGTAGCCTGTCCACTGGCACAAAATATATGCAAGTGAGCCTTTTGGTATTGACTATCATTTATCACCTAACCATATTTACATTATTCATAGAAGTAAAATTATAATATAGACACTTTGAATTTGAAGACTGATTGTTCTAAAAATAAAAAGCTAAAGTAATTATTAAAAAGTGAAAAGTATCCATTGGTTAATATTACCATTTTTTAAACTTTTTTTTTAAATAAATTATTGGTTTCTGTCTTAGAGGAAAAAGTAATATGGTTACTATGGTAACCATGGTTTGGTGGCATGTACAGTGTTTTTCTTTTGTCTACCTATCATTTTCTTTTAAGTAAGATTATTATTTATTAATGTATTTGTGTATTTATGTATTGCATTTAGTTATGTAGCACCAACAAGTTTCCCAGTACTTTATTGAGTACTGTCCGCGATACTTTTTTTATTTGCACTAACATAAAATTTTTCAGTACAAGCTTTCAGGGTATCTCCCCTTCTTCAAGGTCCTGCTTGGACCTTGAAGAAGGGGAGATACCCCGAAAGCTTGTCTGGCACTATTGCACTAATACGACTACAATCACCTCAACCAGTACGTTATGAAATGCATAGTCTTTTTACATCAATCTCACATTTGTGAAGACATTGACAAGCTGCAAGCCAAGGGTTATAATCACTTGGCTGTCATGTTGTCAACAAGGAGACAGATGATGAAGGGTACATGAGGAGGAGATAGAGAATAACTATTATCTATGCATACGGTACATGGATTTCTGGTACACACAAGACTTCAGCGAGACAGAAACCCCCATAAAGGAAAAGAGAAGTGCTTACCTTGGCACTTATTAATCTAGTCCGATGTGACCTAGTAGTCCACCTCTGGACAGAGAATGATGATGAAGATTGGACTATAACAAAAAACTCTGATCTAAACGTGATTCAGCAGAGTTGATTCTATTTGAAGCTTTGCTTTGTATTATTGAACTAGAAAGGGTGATCCACGGGATCATTTACCAGTTTTTACTGTGTAAATTAGACAGCCCCCTCCCCAAAAACTGATCTAAGGCTTCACACTAGCCTACACTGGCAGCTTTTTGCCAAAGCTCCCAAACTCAACTCCATAAAAGCCTATGGGGTTGATTTACTAAACTTAAATCCACTCTGCACTGCAAGTGCACTGAAAGTGCACTTGGAAGTGTGCCTGGAAGTGCAGTCGCTTTAGATCTGAAGGGAAGATCTGAAATGAGGGGAAGATCTGCTGATTTTATCATCCAATCATGTGCAAGCAAAAATGCTGTTTTTTATTTTCCTTGCATCTCAGATCTACAGCGACTGCACTTCCAAGTGCACTTGTAGTGCACAGTGGATTGGCCTTTAGTAAATAAACCTCTATGTGTCAATGTACACAATGTAGACTTTTAACAGAGTTTAGGAGCTGCTGTGTTTAGGTGAGCTTCAACCTCCCTCTCCTGAACACGTAAGAATCACATTCAGGATAGGAACGTTTTGACTGCTGGCCGAAGAAAACCGCAAAAGTGCGATTTTGCCGCATTTTGCGTTTTCCCACAGCCATGGTAAATTTAAGCAAATGTACATGAAGCATAAGTTTGTTCTTTTGTACTTGAGACTGGAGATATGTTACTGGGTAAGAATCGTTGCTCCCCCCCCCCAAAAAAAAATGTACGTGACCTAATAAGAAAGTAGTTTACTTTCATATTAATTGTGGTCTTAATTAGAAAGTACTAATGTAGTGATGTCACAATGACTACACCCAGGGTTGCAACTCTGGGTTGTGGGACATCTGAACACTCTGCTGACTAAATTGTGATCTGGCTAGTGGTCCTTTGGACCATTTTACTCATTCACATGTATGATTCCGGTTCACGGCAAAGCAAATTACTATTTTCTTGCAACTCAGAACAAACAAGCCAAATGTGCTGTAATTTCTGAGACACAAATTGGTTTGCTCATCAGCACTATCTCGTCTGGTTCTGCATTGGATTTTCAATTGTATTTTGGGCAGGGATTGTTGTGAAAGATCAGTGTATTTTGTAAAGTACAGGGGCATTTGTCAGTACTACTTAAAGTGGTAGTAAACCCATCCATTTAACAGTCTAAAAACCAGTTACATTTCCAGCACATGCCGGAAATGTAACACTCCCATTGGTTGTGTTCTAAACCAAACTGTTAAACCATCCAATGGCTGATGTCATAGCTGATCACATGTGCAGCATCATGGCAGTTGTAGATGAAACAGAGGCCAAGATGGCAGCTTCCTTGGCTGAAAAGGATAGGAGGGTTTACTACCACTTTAACTAAAATAAATCAGACTTGTGTTTTAATAACCAAAAAAAAAGAACTTGTGGGTGTTTTTAAGAAAGCAACAGCGGTGTGTACCAAGAAGAAGTGCAAGAAAAGTGTACATATTACGTTTCAGTGTTATATTCACAGTACATATTATATGATGCACATTTTTACAGCTAATTGGGGTTTTAAAACTCAAAATAAAAAACCTTACCTGATGTTTCATCATGGACTGGTACCATTTTAAAGGTGTTAAAATCTGGAAAAAAAGGCAGTTAATATTTTACCGAAGTTACATTTTGCTTATTTGTGTTTTTCACTCTGCACTGTTATTGTGCTGTGTAGCCAGTGCTCTAACTAAATATTACCTGCCATACAATTCGTCAAAGTTAATTAACCAACTGATCTTACTGAAAGCATAGTTCTTATCTGTTTTTCCCTCAAGAATATAATTTGACAAATTGGACATAAATTATACCATTGAAAAAACTTGCATACCCTGCTGTATTTGTGCTGGACCGTTAGGAACAGCTAGAATTAATGATGTAGCCTAAATAAAAGCTCCATTTTAACATGACGTTAGACGTGATGTCAGATGTAATTGTGTTTCAATTGCTGTACATAAATTTACCTGATCTTACCATGTAATAAATGACTTCTATCAGCTGTAAATAGGGCAAACTCGCTGTGCTCATTCTATTTCCATCTTGATTTTTTTTTTCAATGAGCTTAAAATGGGCTTTTTAAAAAAAATAAACATTTATACTCACCTAGGTGGATTTAGCATCAGTCCAATGCTGTATCTGTGCCCCACTGCATCTAAGACTGAGAACTGAGCAATGAAACACCACTGATAGCTCAGTTCTCAGTCTTCACTGAGCAGAGAGCAGTGACTGCAGGCAAATAGGCAAATAGACTGTTCACTTTGCAAGTGCAATTGCTCCAGAACTTAGTAAATGAGGGGAAGCTCTGCTGACTGCCATCATCCAATCATGGTATGCTATTTTTTTTTCTTGCATGTGATTGGGAATTCTTTACAATGCGAAGCTTCACTGAATTTATTAAGCTCTTGAGCAACTGCACTTACAAAGTGCATACGCTATTTGTGTTTAGTAAATAAACCCCAATGCATTCCCTATCTTACTCATATGTCAACAGTTGTTCATTGTTCATTGCTACAACTCATGCCAGTTTCCTAACTTCTCTATTTACCCTCTTACTTCAATATATCGGGGTCTATCTATAAAAAATTGCTTTGTGAATGTCTCAGCATTCATGAAAAAAAATCACTAATAATACCTGTAATGTTTGCAATATGTGTGAATTGTCAATTTCTATTGCCCTTCGCAATGCAAATGTAATATTTTCTATAAGACTCCTTTCACATTGGGGCGGTTTTTAGGTGCATTATCGCTGGAAATAGCCTCTGCTAAGCGCCTGAAAACTGCCTCTCCATTAAAGTCAGTGTGTCCTTTCACACTGAGGCAGTGCGCTTGCGGGATGGGTTAAAAGTCGGCGTATTGGTGTATATGCCGCTCCTCCATCACCCCTGCCCATTGAAATGAATGGGCGCCGCTTTCAAAGTGCCTTAAAAGCTATTTGAAAGCAGTGCTAAGCAGGTGCTTTTAACCCATTTTAACCCCTTCGGGGGGGGGGGGGGTTAAAAGCACCCTGCTAGCGGTGTCAAAGCTCCGCTATAACTAGCAGCGCTTTACCGCTACTGCGGGTGTAGAGCCAGTGTGAAAGGGCAAAAAAAAGCCCTAAAGTGATAATAAAGTTTTGTTTGCTTTTCTTTAAAAATAAACAATTTATACTTACCTGCTCTGTGTAGTGGTTTTGCACAGGGCAGCCCCAATCCTCCTCTTCTCGGGTCCCTCTTCTGTGCTCCTTGCCCCTCCCTCCTGTCAAATGCCCCCACAGCAAGCAGTTTGCTATGGGGGCACCTCCCCCCTCTCCTAATTGGCTGACTGACTTTGATTGACAGCAGCAGTAGCCAATGGCCCTGCTGTTGTGTCTCAGCCAATCAGGAGGGAAAGTCCCAGATGGCTGAGGCACTCATGCACATCGCTGAATAAAGATGGGGATCAGGTAAGTATTAGGGGGCTGAGGAGGGTTGCTACACACAGAAGGTTTTTTTTATCCTAATGCACTAGGATAAAAAAAACACCTGCCTTAAGAACCACTTTAAATTAGAATTCCAGGCTTAACTTAACTAGACTTAAAATGTTCCCTCCCCCTCCCAACACCAATGCTGACTAACTATATAAGAAAGATCTGTATACTTACCTATTTTTAGCCCACTCTGGTCTGGTGATGTGATCCTCTGTGTCAGCCAGCAGTGCGCTGGGGAGTGTGAGCAACACCCATAGGCTTGGCCCATCCGTTGTTGGTACTCCCTTCTTTCCCCTGCAGCAAATGCTGACTGACACAGGGGAGCCGAATCATGTGACCGGACTGGAGCAGGCTGAAAATAGGTAAGTATATACATCTTTCTTACACAGGTATGTCAGCATAGGTGTTAGGAGAGGAGAGGGAGCATTTTAAGACTTGGTTAAGCCTGGAATTCTACTTTTGACCAGAGGAGTGAGGCTAGGTTCACACTTTTGCAAGGTTTCTCCGCATTCAATTCGCATGACAGGAGACTGTGACCAGCTCTCAATGGAGGCGGTTCACACATCCCCAGGGTGGCTGTGGAGCAGATTGCACAAGGGTCCTGGTCCTGGTCCAGGTCTGAATTCAGGCAAAGATTTGGGCCTGATTCATCCTGTAACGGAGAACAAGGACGCACCGGACCCCTGCTGTGAGCCGCATCTGAATTAGGTGTGAACCCAGCCTTAAAGAGCATTCTATCAATACAGAAAATAGCCTAAAACTAAAGGCCAAGAACATTCCACCAAAAGAGGAAATAATATGAGATCTCGACACTGTACAATATTTATGAGCTGCAGTTTTGTCCACTGTTTGGGAGGTTCAGCAAACAGCCAAAGGAATGGGTGTTCGTCCAAGCTGAATCTCCAGCTGTGTAGGGAACTGAAGAATTTAGCTGAGTACCACTGCTAAATGGGCTCCTGATTGTTAGGGAGCCGGCCAAGGAAACAGCCCTCTTTTAGTGTAAAGCCAGCCATGGATGGAGCAATTTTCTTTCCTGCAAACACAGATTGCTGAGGAAAAGTACATTTTAAGCTGTGAAGCTTAAGGTAAATGTAGGGAATATTCTGCAGATCTCAAAGGTTAAAATAATAACAAAAAATATGGAAAAATACTAGGAGTCACATTAAATATTACTTTTAGATAAATAGTGAAATAATAGCTCCAAAGAGCTGTTTACTGAAAATACAAAATTCAACACTGACAAAGTCCTACACGTGTCTTTTCACTGAATGAATTTTGCCCACAGGAATAATAGCAGTCTATTTCTTTAGCTGGCACATGCACTAAATGGTACCATTATTCTCTATGACCTGACCCATACTTTGCCTGGCACCTATCTTTTACATGAAAGATTTCTATTCAACCTTTAGATGCATAATATTTAACAGTCATTTTTCTGAAACATTTATTTGCCTACCTCATAACTAAGGTTGACATATCCTGGGTGCTGCGGGTGCGGAGGAAGCTGCAAATGCAAATATATGGATGTTATATTTATACAACATAAGCTGCAGTTTTCAAACTGCCACATTCTGTATTATGGAAAACAGAAAATCTTCTACAGGTATAAAGTATAGGCACTGCAGGGCATACCTGCTAAAAATCTCGGCCGTTCTAACAGCCTAATGTTTACACTTATTGAAAACACTTTCAATGGTATATTTAACAGACCCAACTGGCACAGATAGAGTAAGTTCATTGTTAAACCTAGCAAAATGTCGGACGACATTGGCCGGTGCCATAGAAACCAGCTGATGAAAGCTACTAGGGCAGCACAGTGGTGTAGTGGATAGCACTTTTGCCTGGCAGCAAAATGGTCACTGGTTCGAATCCCAACCATGACACTCCCTGCCTGGAGTTTGCATGCTCTCCCTGTGCCTGCGTGGGTTTCCTCTGGGTACTCCATTTTCCTCCCACACTTCAAAGACATGCTGGTAGGTAAATTAGATCCTGTCTAAATTGTCCCTATTATATGTATGAATGTGAGTTAGGGACCTTAGATTGTAAGGGACTGATGTGAATGTACAATATATATGTAAAGCGCTGCATAAATTGGCTGCGCTATATAAGTACCTGACATAAATAAATACTAGTGTGTACGAGGCTTTAAGGTTAAAATAGACTTTAAACCTCTTTGTTTTAGCCCAGGTTCACATTGGTGCTGGAGTGAAATGGTGCAAGTTCAGCTGAACTCGCACCATTTCATTCCTGCATGTCAGTCCCAATTTCAGGTGCAATTTCAGAGACATCTGTGCAGGTTGCTGCACAGATGTCAATGGAAATCGCACCTGAAATCGCCAAAAGTACTACAGAAACGACTTTTTGAAATCGGTGCAGTGCCACAAATGCAGCATCACACCAATTAGGACATTACTATTGCCAGCAATTGCCGCCAATTTGGCATGCAATTTGACGTGTCAAATCGCATTCCAAAACACACCAATGTGAACCAAGGCTATAGGAGGGAAATGTAATCCACTGAATTAAAGTGCATCAGTAAAGGAGGTTTAAAAAAGCTATCAATTACCTTTTTTAGCTGTTTTAAATATTAAGTTATTAATTCTAAAATATCCTCAAGTATCACAATAAAGACTTTAGAATTTGGTTTCTATCAACTTAGAAACACCTGCTGGTTATTTGCATTAGAGGGCAGACAGGCAGTCAAGATCTTCTCTAATAAACACATTTCCTGTTTTGAAAATTATATTCTTCACAATCCTTATAGATGCAGAGATGATTGAGGATTTGTTTTAAAGTGTTTTTACATTTTGTTCAGGATCTATAAACACAAGTTCATTTTAAAGTTAAGAGTTGTTTACTTGTGTTTTTATTAACCACTTGATGACCAGCGATGTACCAGTACGTTGCTGAACTTCGAGTGGTTTGTTTTTTAGAGCCGATGGTCATCTCTCTTGTAAAAGCAATCATAGTGGCTAATTAGCCACTGGATCGCTTTTACAAGCAGCAGGAGGGAACATCCCCACACTCACGCCACCTTCCGTGACTTTTTTGGTTTGTCCTGTCCCACTGGGACACCCCATTGACCAGCCGGCGCTTCCGCCGGCTGATCTTAGAGGCAAACAGAGACCGGAATAGCTTTGTTCGCCTCTATGATATAGGAACCCACAGACAATGAGCATACATCACTTCAGGTTTCCCCAGATATAAAAAGCACCATTTTAAGGCTTCATGCACACAGGACTTTAAAAAAACATCCAAAAAACATCAGTAGCTTATCAGTGATTTTTTTCAGCTTTTACTAGCGTTATATTACCGCTGTTTTTTTGCATTTTTTAAAACATCCAAAAACGTTGGGGATCAACGTTTTTGAGCGTTTTTGGGCATTTTTGAGCTTTTGAACGCTTTTACAGCTGAAAAATGTCTCTCAGAACCCACTGGTCTTGGGTTTTTTTTTTTACAGCTCAAAAACGTCACTGCTAAAAACAGTTGATAACAGCCTATGTGTGCATGAACACATCGGATAACATGATGGAGGGTTTATTGACTGTAGAAAAAAACATCTGCAGCTAAAAACAGCTGCTGTAAAACAATCAAAAAATGTCCTGTGTGCATGAGGCCTAAAATGAAAAGCATCTGATCACACGCTGATTTTGGTGTGATCAAATGCTTTTAAGGGCAAAGAAAGGATCTGGGGTCTAAGAGAGAGAGCAGGTGAATCTCAGTAACTGAGACAGCAATTAAATCCCCATTCCTCCCTTGTCTTCAGTTATATTTCTTCCCACATAATAAATTGAGCAATTTTGTCTAATGGGCTACAAAACCACAAAACCAGAAGATATTGTGGCCTATCTTATTTGTGCATTTCGTTCCAACATGTGATTTTGCACATGAAAAAGTAATCTTTTTCATACTGTATACTACATATTACTGACATAATAAAGCCAATGTTATAACAGCATATGATACAATGATTTAACAGTGCACAATGCAATATGATCATTGTGCATAACTGTGTGACAGTATGATGGCTATTTTGTGCCCTACATAAACCCCTTCCCCTACATACATAGAAGTAGTCATGATGATGCCATTAGCTTTGAGTAGCCTTTGCGCTCCTAAAGGGTACAACACAGCTGGATTTTCACCTCATATATTTATTAAAGCAATAGTCATGCTTTAAGTGACCCCGCTTTTTGCTTTTTTTAGGATGCATTCATCCTACAATCCATTCTTTCTCTGACTTTTACTGGTTTCCATCCCTTTGTCACTTGTACTGTGTATGATAGCATATAGGAATAATCCAGTTTTATCTATAGCCCCCCTGGCTAGCCTTGTGAACACCCTTGGAGCAGGCATTTTTATATTCATTATTACTGCTCTTATATCCTAATATCACACCCACTTTTACAACATCACTTGTTTCTATTACCAACAGCACAAATAGATCAATATATTTAACCCATGTAATTTTTTTTCATCTTTGAATAAACTGAGTACATTTTTTTAGCAGGAATATCTAATCCTTTAATGCATAAAATGTTGTTCCAGTAAGTGCCTGATTTCTCAATACACTAGGAGGACCAAAGGATTATAGTAAAGTTTGGAAAAATCTATGGAAAATCTTCATTATAATCATCAATTCCAATTTCTACGCAGACTTATATAATCCATTCTCCATCTTAGGTTTGATTTTCAATTATTCCATAAACCTATGCTTGACGCCCCCTCTACAAACCTTTTAATTTCTGTTATTATTACTGTTATTATAATTTTTATATTTTTTTAAGCTGAAGTACCACATGACATTTTAAATGATCAGAGGGAGATACTATTATATTGTTAAGGGATTAAAAGCATGAATCATTTTTTTATGGACTGAGAAATGGAGAACAGGTGAAATTATTTTCACTTTAACCTGTATTTATGACATATATTGATTCAGAATTGTTTTTTGATTTTTGTTCAGCCAGGCTTGTGATCCAGTCAAGTGAAGAACTGTCATCAGCACACCAAGGATTTCTCAAGAAGGGTCCAAAGCTTTATTATCGTGGTACACAAAAGGCAATGGTTTGGAGCCACGCGTGGCCCCATCCGTCAGGCAAGTGACCCTCAAGGGGCCCTACGTAGCTCCAAAATGTTGCCTTTTTGTGTAGCATGTGACCATGATAATAAAGCTTTGGACCCTTCTGGAGGAATCCTTGGTGTGGTGATGACAGTTCTTCACTTGGATCGCTTACGGTTCCCAGCCTGTGGTCATTGCATCACTGATCACTAATGGATAGCCATCTTCAGGACTGTATGCGTGTGGAATATTGTGTCTTTGTGATCCAGTCAGACTTGTGATTTCACTGTTGGACGGCATACGTGGACCTGGACCTTCACTGGGGTTAAGCTGCACATATTGACCCAGGACACCCCCCTAGTGAGTTGGCTGAACAATAAAAGACCAGCAATAGCATACTGATGAATCATTACTCTGCTCTCTTTAACTTCTTCTGTCAACAAGCTTCTGGTGTTAGGCTAGCAGAACTACTGCACTCTGCAACAGTGCCTGATTGACTCCTTCCTTTACCCTTCTGAATCTTTTAGTGCAGGGTACTATAGAAACTAGACACATTACGAAATTTAAATATGTATAGACGTTACTTGATTTTTATGGATATGTAACTTAATTAATTGGTATTGTAATATCTCCCTGGAGTTCAGTTTACCAGAAAGCATTTTCCACTGAACCCGACTGGGTGCTTGCAAATTAGTTATTATAAAATTAGCTTAACTGTGTACATAACCACCACTAGAACACCAACAAAATTACTTGATTGCCTAATAATTACATATGTGGGTGTATGTGAATACTACAGTGGTCCAGACACTTACAGTACATTGTTTGCATTACAAACAAATTGCAATAAATGCAATACAAATACATGTACCTAAGAACATTACATACATGGCGTTTGTTTCTGGTTTTGTTAAAGGCACGTTTATAAAATTGTATCTAAGGCTATCCATTTTCTCTAAGGATCAACCATCTCATTGGGGTTGATTTACTAAAAGAATAGACTCTGTTCACTTAGCAAAGTGAATGATCAGTTTGCACAGTAGAATTCCAGCTACACCCTAACTAGTCTTAAAAATGATCCTTACCCCTCCTAACACCTATGCTGACCAAGCTGTGTAAAAAAGATGTACCGTATATACTTACCTATTTTCAGCCCAATCCAGTACAGTCTTGATTCAACTCCCCTGTGTCAGCTGCAGTGGAGAGGAGGGACTGCTAGCAATGACTGCATCATGGCTCTGCCTATGATTAATGCTGTTGTCATTCACTCTCTCCATTCCTCTGCAGCCACCACAGACTGACACGAGATTGTGTCTCTCGATTGCTCTGCAGCCACCGCTTGTCTGGACCGGAACAGACTGTACATAGGAAAGTATTTACATATTTTTTTTACAAAGGTTATTTAGTATGGGTGCTTGGAAGGAGAGGGAGCATTTTTAGGACTAGTTAGGTTTTCACTGGAATTCTATTTTAATGTCCAATTAGCTTAATAAGGGTCTGTGTCAGCAGGCTTTTGTTAGTTTCAGGGCATAAAAACACACACAGTGGAGGGTGCCATCTAAGTGCAGCAATAAAACATTTATTGTATGATTAAAACAAATTGGCAACTCACACAAAGTATGTTTCTGGAGGCATGCCTACCCAGCCGGCAGCAGTACTGCACAAGCCTTGCACAGGATGCTTCTTCTACAGCAGGGGTTCTCAACTCCTGTCCTCGGGACCCACCAACAGACCAGATTTTAAGTATTACCTTGGTAGATGCAGACTAGAATACTGCAATCACTGAGCAGCAAATGATATCATCTGTGATGCATTTCAGTTATCCTGCAAACCTGACCTGTTAGTGGGTCCCAAGGTCAGGAGTTGAGAACAACTGTTCTACAGGGTTCCCTGGATGTCCTGATTTCATATGTTTTACATGCCTCCACTTTATGTGAGTTAAACATTTGTTTTCACCATACAATAAATATTTTAATTTTATTTTGCACTTAGATAGTGCCCTCTGCTGTGTATGTCAGAGATTTCTTCCATCTCTCTGGAGGAGCCACATCTCTTCCTCGTGAAAGGAAACTTCCTGGAGTCTAACCCGGACATACCTGATAAAAACTGGTTTATTTGACTCATAGTTATGCATCCCATATTTGCATGGTCCATACGTGGGTTTTATCTGCTATAAGAGGTTACCCATACACTACTTGAACCATAAAGACATTTAATTTATTAGCTTCAGGCAACTTTGTCTTCCTATAGAAGTATATGGGAACAGAAAACCCACTTGAAGCAGGTCACGTGCAGATTAGAAGGAGGCCAAACTGCAAGTCAGATCCTGTCTATGAATTCTAAATGATCTCGGAACTGGTTCTATTGATGGAAGCCCAACGTTCATCAGCATAGGTCCTATTTAAAATGATTTTGTGTTTGCTCCAATCAACTTACTCATATTATACATGAGCCGCAATTAGTTTAATCTAACCTGTGCCTGAACCTCTGATGAACTACCCCCAGTGATATGCTGGTAGTAGCAATAAAAAAGCAGCTTCTACTGTACCCAACCGTTGATGTATTAGACCTCTCATATAGTGGGTGCCTGGCAGATATCAAAACTGCCTGCCAAGTTTCCCCTTACAACCTCAGTGTAAAAAAACTCTAACAGTAATATCATCTGTATTCATCAGAATTTATATTTAGTGTCCAACCCTATCTAAAACTTTCTTTTAACTTTGGAAGAGTATGTAAGAATTACAACAATTTCAATATCTATACATTGTATTCTTTTGATGAGGTTTCACCTTAATTTCTGTCCCAGTGACAACCATGATTAGGATATGGAGTGAGAAATACCAATGTGGACACACAACAATAGAAGCCAAACAGTATTTTTCCATTAAGCATTAGGAAAGTTCCTGCCACTATGTAATGAATAGAACTCACGGGTAAACAGAAAGCAGCTCCAATGAGTGACGTAAGTATAATCCAGGACTTCATAATGACACAATGCTGTATCTTACACCTGTAGACGAAATGCAAAAATTTATTTTCACAATGAAATCCACTATTTAAACTTTTCAGTTTTTTTAGACCCCTAGTATGCAGCCCTTCAGCAATAAAAATATTTACTACTGGCTACACATGATTAGACATACAGTAAATGTCTACGTTAGTTCATCACAGATTTCAACGAGATTAGAACATTTCAGTAGGATACATTGTTTGTCCTCTATATATATTTAAGATTGTGTGCTATACATTTGTACTGTACACCATTGGTTAAGGTTTTTGTGGTCTGCAGCTAAAGGCGGCAATACATGGATCGAAATGCAGCTGGTTCAGCAGGGACCAGACAAAATTGATATGGGCAGGCTGAGGGGAAACCTTCCCTGCAATCAGAACACAATAGCACAAAGTGAGTTAATCCCCCACCTTCACCGAGTGTGTTGATGGGGGAGTTTTTAAACTGGAATAATGTATGGCCAGCTTTAGTTCATTCACTAACAAGCTTTCTGCACCATCACATCTAAAGTGAAATAGAAGAAAAAGGCTGTGCCATCTCAGAGCAGCCAGTGTTTATAAAGAGGGAATGTCTGCCAACTGACTTAACTAAGAATTTCTTTGGAAATCAGTGTTTAAGGCCATGTATGCTGGCTGTGAACAAACAAGTGAATACCACTAAAACAGACAAAGACATCATGTAGTAGCAAAACGGGTGGGGGGTGGGCATGGAGGTGCAACTAAAACCATCAATTTAACTATTCCCAAAACAGATACATGCAAGCCATGCTATGAATTATAACTTTTACAGTTACTAGTGTGCTCAGGCTGTTCAGTCATCAAATGGCTGGTGTCATCATGGATCACAAGTGCAGCATTATGGCAACTGAAGATGAAACAGAGGCTAAGAGGGCAGCTTCATTAGCTGTAAAGGAGAGTTTAGTTCCTCTTTAAGCTGGGCATATTATTGTTAAGAGCTTCATAGAAAAGTTTAGTTTGAAAGCCCTTTTAAAATTTCATCTAGACCAGCTACTTGAATAGAATTCCAGATGTATTATATGTGACAGTAGACTTTCATTGGTTCCAAACTCTCATGGAGGTTGCATTGGAATTGTGCCTGTTACAGGAGTTGGCTATACTCAGGCAAAGCTTCTCCTAGAATATATCTAGATATATGATCTGACCATATTTTGTGTGATTGCATACTTTACCGGTACCTGCATAGTATGTAAACCTAGTTCAGTTTTCTTACTGATGTACATCATTTTCCCATTTTTCTATGAATATGTAAAAAAACACTGATACACTGGAAAATCTCTATTTCTCATTATCATGGAGACGTTAACCCACACTTTAGCAGCCCATGCATTAGTAATTTTTTCATTCAACTTTTTTCGGGTTGAATAAAAAAAAAAAAAAAACTACTTGATTCCCCATCTGAACACTTGATGTAGATGGGGGGAACCTTTTTGCTGAGTTATTGTATTCTGACAGCGGGGAGAATTCCCTGCCATCAGAATACACTAATCAGTGCTGCCGGCTATAGCCAGCGGCATTGACCAATTGGGAAAAACCCTACCGGGGGATTGTAGAGAAGTTAATCTGTAGATTGATTTCTGTACAACCAGGGTGCCCATACATGGATCGAGATTTGGCTAGTCCTAAATTTTGATCCATGTATGCGAAATTGACAGCGCTACATAAATACCTGTAATAAATAAATACATGTATGGCGGTCTTTACACTGCATAATTGTCAAAGGAGCAGTTCTAATTGGTTGCAGTGATTGCAAATATTAGGCAGTGTATGGGCAACCTTATGATCTATGAACAACGTCATCACTGCTTTGCACAGATGTACTGTATGTTGAACATAATTTATGCCACTGAGATGATATTTTTTTACATTTGCTACATTTGTATTACAATTTTCATCACCGTCATTATCACCATCCAGATTTTGCTTTGCTTTAAAAGCTTATAAAAAGGCAGCATTTAATGTTCATGGGAACAGTGGAAGAGAATGCAAGAAGAAAAACATTTGTTTATTGTTGCAATTGAAATCTGTTTTCCCAAAACACGTGTACAGCTTTTCACATGTCAAACAACGTTGAATGCAACCATTGCAGCAGTGCTGGAGGCAGGCATGTGGAAAAGAGTGGGTGGTGAAGTATGTTGGAGAAAGAAACGTGTTGAAATGAAATATAAACACAGTTATTGCTCATGGACACGTGCAATTCCATTTTCTGTTGTGTTTTCCAATGCTAAGAAACTAAAGTGTAGCATTCAATTAACCGAGCAACATGCAGGTGCATAAGAGTATTCTGGCAAAAGGCAATGTCTCAATGAGTACTAATCTTATGTGCTATTTAATCCATTAGGCACTGTAACAGCATGACCAGTTATGTAAATTGCACATTCTAGATCTGTACAGTGCTCTTTCACCACAAGTCAGTATCTATGGTAATAGTTTATAGTAGCCAAAAAAATCTAGGGTGTTATGTGAATGGTAGAGATGCTACTATATGTATTTGGGGAATCTGCTAGGTGTTAAAAGCAGTACAGCACTTTTCATGTAGGATTACAACCCATTAAGCTCCATGGCCTTGTGTTGACTCCAGAATCATGGCAGACTAGAAATTAGGACAAGTATTTATGAAGATAAATAGGTAGGTAGATCTACACCCAATCACTAAAATCTTCTATAAGCTGTTTTAAATATTTTTTTAAATCTGCGGCTATCTTTAAAACGTGATGATCTTTTTTTGAAGGCCCTTCTTTAGGCACTTTCTGGTATGAAATGACAAGTATTTTTTATGACGTGGCAATTGTTCCCCAATTGTTTTCCTGCATTGTCATCCTGTCACCTTTGCCCCTGGTGGATCCTACAACCTGCCATGCCAGCAAACATGGCAGACATGGTCAGGAAGCTAGTCAAGAGGAATGATGTGCAGCCGATACTGTTGTGAGTGCATGTAGACAGGAAGTAACAGGAGTACTTACATGTATCGTAAGTCAAGAGAATATAGTAGCCAGATTACAGTAATCCAGGTATAACTTGCAGTGCCACTCTAAGCTGAGACAAAGATGTCCCCACGGGTTGCAGTGAAGGGAGCATATGCCTATGCACCATTTAGGGGTGTGAAAGCATCTACATAAATGGAAGGAACACCACTCACCGACCCAGTGCATGAATGTGTGAATGAGTGTGGCCTCAGCCAGTGCTGCTCCAGCCACACCCCCTGACATGTTTCGCCCCACACACTGGGGCTTGGTCACAGAGGTCATGTTATGGTTAATTTTGTAAGGAGCAAATCTGTGTATAGGTAAGATTTTGAGTAGGACTTAAGGTATAACTAAACCCAATACTTTTTTTCAGACTTAGTGTAGTGGTGGTGGAGGTGTATGTGTGTGTGTGTGTGGGGGGGGGGGGGGTTGTGTTACAACAACTGCCAAGTTTTTATTGGCGTTTGTGTCCTTGAAAGGGAGATTCAATCTTCCAAATTGTCCTGATCACCAATGTCACCAGGAATGAAAGTGAGGGTACATCCGGAAGAGGAATAGGCAGGAAATCTTCCAACGGATATACTGGTTACCATGTCAACTGTCTTAGGATGGATTTCCCCCACTTTGGAAAAATATCCTCTCACTTCCTATAGAGTATACTGGACAGGAATTGAAAGAAAATCTCCCTAAGGTGACACAAATGACAGAAAAACTGACCCTCCGTTATTCTAGTTTTAGATTTAGGTATACTTTAATAAATTATGGCTGTTACTATTATTTAATATATAATCACTAAGATACATTTTGTTTTCTTTTGTTAACAAGGATGATAACATTGTATGGTGCTTTCTGCATGGTAGATTCAGTATATATCAGTAGTCCATGGGTAAATATATCCTTTATTTTGTACTATCAGTCAGCCAAAGTTACCCTTACCATGTATCTTTCTTTCCATGAAGCACCATGGGAAGGTAGTAATTTTCCATCATTTGGGACAGGATAATCAACCCTATTGCGTATAGTGAAGACAGTCCATTGCCAATGTCTGGAATTCCTTTTGGTGTCTTTCCAGCCCTATCTATTGTTCCTGACCGCAAAGAATGAAAAGCCTGCTGTTTTCTAGCAGTATATATTTATGTGAATACGAACAAGGTTATATTTTTCTAGGGGAAAACACATTTTTATTGATGGATGATGGCAATTTTATAGTGTCAGAAAGAGAAACTTATCTACAATATATTTACATTGCTGTCTGTGTCCCTACTGGGGACAGATGTCCTGGTGACCATAGTCTCTGTAACTGAAGGTGATAGAAAAAATCCAGTATTTTAAGTCATCACTGAAAGAGTAAACAAAGGGAAATCTTCCAAATAGGACATCTGTTTTGTCTGCAGTAATACAAATTTTTGCATTAAAAGATGATATCCCTTAAGATATATGTGTTTCCTTAGGCTGTATACTGGCAGCTGCTAAACTTGAGTATAGGAGCTTTTGGCATTTTTTTGCCAAAGCTCCTAAACTCAAATCAATAAAAGCCTATGTGTCCATGAACACATAGGGGTTGATCTACTAAAGCTTGAAAATGCAAAATTTGGTGCAGCTCCACGCCAAAACCAATCAGCTTCAAGATTTTGTCAAAGCTTGATTGAACAAGATGAGGTTAGAAGCTGATTGGCTACTATGCACAGCTGCACCAATTTTTGCACTCTCCAGCTTTAGTAAATCAACCCCATAGGCTTTTAACAAAGTTTAGGAGCTGCTGCTTTAAGTGAGATCAAACCTCCCTCTCCATAACGTGGAAGAATTGTGTTCAGGATAGGAAAGTTTTTGCCATCGGTTGCAGCAAAACGCAAAATGTGCATTTTTGCCTCGTTTCGCGTTTTCCCGTGGCCGCAGTCAGGGTAGGCTAGTGTACATGTAGCCTTAGCTGGTTTACCACTCTATAGGAAATAATATCAAATACTCAATGAGAAACCATTGATTTCTTCTTTTATGTGAAACCCTTTTGTCTCTCCCCCTATTCTCAGCACCATACCTTTTGTATATGATCCCATGTTTGCACATGATTCAAGACACGTTATCAAAGACATATACTGTATGTCATATATTATATTATTCTTTTTTCTGTAATGGAGCTGCATTACTACTGTTTGTGGCTTGTAAGGAACTGCTTGGTGTTGCATCTGTAGTGTGATTTTGACATGCTGTGTTCTGACTCTCCCATTCTACATGCCAGTTCCAGATTGGTGACTGAGACAGCAGCCTCTATACTCTCTTAATAGTGGTTTCCTGTAAAGGGCCACTGTAACCTAATTTAGCAATCAAGTATAGTAGGAGTAACCATGATATATAAATTATAATCATATCTACGTTTCAATTAAAGAACCCCACTGGTTTCTTTTTTGCCATAATAGGGTGCCCTTTTCCAAGCTGCCAGTTTATCAGAAAACTAAAAAGAGTCAGCATTACTGGTACTTGTATAATAAACTAACACTCCTACAGTATACAGACAAGGGGAAACTTTTGTAGTTTTGGACAGAATCATCCATTTCTTAATCACAGCTAAAGAACTATGACTAAGATCCTTCCCAAAACACATAAGCTAACTTCTGCCGATAAGGCACGATATCTGTTTATTATACAAGTCCTAAGAGCACTGATCATCTTCTTATCCTCATTCTCAATGCTGCTGTTTAAAAGATCAGGTCATGGAGTACTTCCAAGACATGAAGCTGTGCCTCTGCTTGCACAAGTGTCAGAGATTTGCCCAGAGACTTGTTTGGAGCTTAGGCCAAGTGGAAAAGGGAGCTTGAGGTGCAAGATATAAATCTTAAGAGGTTACTCCGTTCAAAACAGTTCAGAATGTAATTTAAATGATGACAACATCAGAATGGGATACGTGTAAATCAAATTACATTCTTCTGAATGATTACGAGTCGTGTTAAGCTAATGCCAAAATTGTTTCCCTTTTGAGCAAATATATTGCAATTTTGTTGATTTCTATTAAACTTATTAACAAAAGAATATTATGAAATCTAAGCTCAATCAAAGTCAAACCAACTTAAAATATGTAAACTACTGTATTTACCTACCTTTTTACCTTCGGTTCATGGAAAGTGCTTGGAAGATGTGCACAATGATGAAACTGCAAACATTTAAAGCTAACTGTTACCAAAGCCTAACCAATCATCACTGACTGGTTTGGGAGGTGTCAGCACTTTTATTATCACTGGTTCATAATTGTGAAGTGTTAGCATGTTTACTGTAACGTAAATACACTTCTCTACAAATGCAACAATGTATTATTAAAAAAAGTGAATTTGGCAAAGTCAGCTAACCTACACCTAGTTATTTATTTTATTTTCTCTGATGTCCAGGAGAAGAACTTGATGATTATGGTAGAATTAAGTGCCGAAGTACAAGTACACATTCACTATGCAGTTCTAATTCCAGACATACACTGCCTATTTTCCACAAGGGATTATTATTATACAGGATTTATATATTTTGCACAGTGCTTTACAACATGAGGGCAGACAGTACAGTTACAATACAACTCAATACAGGAGGAATTCAGAGGCCCCTGATCATTAGAGCTTACAATCTAAAAAGGAAGGTCAAGTGATACACAAGGCAGTAACTGTAGGGGATGGGCTGATGGAGAAAATAAAAGTACAGTTGTTAGGTGGAGGAAGGATAGGCTTCTCTAAAGAGAAAAGTTTGCAGTGATTGCCTAAAAGTGAATAGAGTAGGAGATAGTAGAACAGATTGGGATAGGGAATTCCAAAGGATGGGTGAGACTCAAGAAAAGTCCTGGAGGGGAGCATGGGAGGAGGTGACAAGGGAACTAGTGATCAGGAGGAGTTGGGAGGAACGAAGAGAACGATGGGGTTGGTATTTTGAGACTACTTTAATGATGTAGCTGGAGGCCAAGTTGTGGATGGCTTTGTACCTTATTGTTAGTATTTTGAATTTAATTAGTTGGGTGAGTGGCAGCCAAAGGAGGGATTGGCACAGAGGAGTAGCAGACGCTGAGTGGTTTGTAAGGTTGTTGAGTCTGGCAACAACATCCAATCTAAACATTACTTCCTACAGTTGAGCCATATAGGTGTCAACTTCTAGCATTTTAGGGCCTTGTTCATATTATTTTGGATAAAGATAGCATCCAAAGTTGTGGTTCTTGATGACTGCTAAGGAAGCACAGGGAGCAGAGAAAACAGCCCAATATATAACCATGACAAATTTGGTCACTGTATGTATATTATAATGAGGTCTAGGGATGCTTTAGGAAGCATGTGAAGCCTGATAATGGCTTCTCTAACAATCAGAAAGACTTTAGCAGGTAAGGTGAACCCACAGGTTTGCTATAATAGCAACGTCTCAATGTCTCTTCTTGCCTCAGTGTCTTTTTTCAGAAGCATAGCTTAAAGTAAAGTGCTCACACTGTCTTTAGAGTAGTTCAAAAGTATGGTATTAGAATCACATCAAGTATTTATGATATTGTAAAGTGCTGATTTTCCCTTTTAGAAGGGAGTCTCTTAAACGTGATGATCTTTTTTTGAATGCAATTGGTTGGTAAGTTATGTTCCATAGCTTGGCCTTTCTGAGACTGGAAGGCCTTTCGTTAAAAGAATCTTGGCAGCACCATCCTCAAAGAATAAATCCTTCACAATGTCTTCCCAATCATAATTTAATAAAGGATATATTATCTTTATGGAGATGATTTCTGGCCTGATCAATTATTCATATAAATTATATTGTACAGTTAAAGTGGTAGTAAACTCTTTTCTAGTACTTTTACCTACAGGTAAGCTTATAATAAGGCTTACCTATAGATAAAATATCTTGCCGTTTAGGAGATATTCCAGTGAGCAGCAGCCGGTGATGTCACAGGTGCATGCATTCTGAAGGGATGGCATACTCATTCTGTCCCTTCAGAGCTCTGTGCCATGGTTGTGACTTCCACATTTACTGAAAATTCACTAACATGCTCTACTCCCTTAGTAAATTAAACCACTAGGTAGTGAAGATAGGAGTGTGGTGAAGCCAGGAGCAGGATGACAGCCTTGTCCGCCACCCTGATCTTGGAGCCAACACCGTTTAGGCAAGGTTCATATTACTGCAATATGATTTTGGCCCCATAGACTATGCAAACCACATCAAAATGCAACCAAGTCACAGTACATAATCACATTAAAATTCAGATCAAAGCAGTAATATGAACCTTGCCTAAATGGTGTACACTCCAAGATCAGGATGGCGGACAAGGCTGTCATCCTGCTCCTGGCTTCACCACACTCCTATCTTCACTACCTAGTGGTTTAATTTACTAAGGGAGTAGAGCATGTTAGTGAATTTTCAGTAAATTGAATGAATGAATGAGGTGGAGGTGCATGGAAATGTACTTTGAAAAGTATACCCAGTCATCTACAAGTAAAAAAAAATATGTTTGCACATTAATAGGTGATTGAAGTCAGCTCATTCACCAGGTGAAAATTCACTTTGCCAACTGAGCTTTCTCTAATCCTTTAGTAACTCAACCTCAATGACCTGCCACTGACCTGAAACAAGTAAGGAGTTCAGATTTCTCATATTTAAAGCAGAAGTTTATCTAAAAAAAAATCCCTGCAGCTTTAGCAACATCGCTTACCTATAATGAAGTATGTCCCATGTTGAGCAGGCAGCTGAATCCTGGAAAATGCCCCATCCTCTTCCTGTCTCTGAACTTCTGCCACTGCATTGGTTAACAGCTTTGGGTCTTCAAGCCAAACAACAGTAGAGAGGGTCGGATATGGAAACATCCCCTCCTGCCCATAGGAGAAAATCCTGTGACTGACCAGACTCCCCCATTCACCAATTGTGTTGCAAGCAGGGAAATCAATAAAATAACTTTTCTAAATGGAGGAGTAGGAAGGAGGGGGTGAGTATGGACGATCCAATGCGGACCCACCCCCTCCTTCCTACTCCTACTAAATGGTGGAGTAGGAAGGAGGGGGTGAGTATGGTTGATCCTACGTGGACCCACCCCCTCCTTCCTAATCCTACTAAATGGTGGAGTAGGAAGGAGGGGGTGAGTATGGATGATCCAACGGGGATCCACCCCCTCCTTCCTACTCCTACTAAATGGTGGAGTAGGAAGGAGGTGGTGAGTATGGACGATCCAATGGGGACCCACCCCCTCCTTCCTACTCCTACTAAATGGAGGAGTAGGAAGGAGGTGGTGAGTATGGATGATCCAACGGGGACCCACCCCCTCCTTCCTACTCCTCCATTTAGAAAAGTTATTTTATTGATTACACAGCTTGTAATACAATTTTTGAATGACGGAGTCTGATAGGTCACATGATTTCCCCTGTGGGCAGGAGGGGACGTTTCCCTGTTGGGCCATCCATACTGCTGTCATGCCTGAAGTTCTGAAGCTGTTATGCACTGCAGTGCTGGAAGTTCAGAGACAGGAAGAGGACAGGCATCCTTGCAGTGAAGATTTGTCCAGAGTTCATCTGTCTGCACAGAGTGGGACTTCATTACAGGTAAGTAATGTGACTAAAACTGTAGATTTGTTTTTTCTTCAGCTTTAACTGCATACTTGTTCCAGGTCATGAACCTATTGGGTAGTGGAATCAGGATGGCAACTGTTAAGCCTGTCATTTTTAAAACTAGGCACTATAAGCAATGGCAGCTCCAGTATACAGCATGTATCCTAACAGCTTATCTTTACAGTAGACATATTGAGCTGCTAGTATATATGACCAGCAGGCACTTGCTCAGTATTGACAGAAAATGTTGTTGGATGGTCAGTAGGACTGAGTGTAAAATTAAAGTGCCATAAGTAAGGACAACCGTCGGTAGAAAACTAGTATATCTCTCTGAGAGGATGTCACAGGCAACATCAAAGGGATCTGAGAGACATAGACTGCTCTCAGAATCCCTGGTTTATATTTTGTAAGCAAACCAGATCCATTTTTTATTTCAGAAACTATGTCCAGTGTACTCTCACATAATGTTCCTATTTCATGCACTTAACAAGTATGTGTCTTGTATCTTAGTGTTAATTTGAGACATAAAATGAATGTATCCTGCATTCCAGCTGTAGGTGAGAAAAATGTTTTTGGGCAATGGCTTGTTCCTTGGCCTGGAATCTATAACAGCTTGAAGTGCTACATTTCGCACATTGGCCGCGGTAGGCAATTACTTTCTGTCATTGGTTCTGTGTGCAGTATGCTGGCTTGCTCAGAGAACTGGCTTATATCAGCATTGCTGTAACCTACTGTTTTTGCCAAAGAATTAGGTCAAAGAATAAGTGTAATATCACTTGGGGCTATGTCCTCACCATAAGCACACAAAGTATATATTAGCCTGCCTTATTAACCATCTGCTGTCTTCAATAAAACAAATTGTCTTTTACTTTTATTGTTCAAGATCAGGTGCTGAAGTCTAGTTTAAGCAAAGCATTTTTTCTGGGCTATTTAAGGCCTAGTTCACACCTATGCAGGTTGCAGTTTGCATATTTCGGGTGCATTTTGCATTTTTTCAGGCTGGATTCAGACCTATGCATTTTTAGTGCTTTTTGCATTTTGCAGATTTGCACTACAGAACGTGTTCCACAGTCTACAAAATGTTAATTGAATATTAATTATCTTCTTAGCATCTTAATTGAATATGCAGTATTTTTGTATTTGGACTTCTTTAGGCCTGATACACACCTATGCATTTTTAGTGCTTTTTGCATTTTGCAGATTTGCACTACAGTCCATTTAACATGGTTTCCTATGGAACACGTTCTGTAGTGCAAATCTGCAAAATGCAAAGATCACTAAGGCTTGATTCACACCTATGCATTTTTAGTGCTTTTTGCATTTTGCAGATTTGCACTACAGTCCATTTAACATGGTTTCCTATGGAATACATTCTGTAGTGCAAACCTGCAAAATGCACAAAGCACTAAAAATGCATAGGTGTGAATCAGGCCTAAGAGTAGATTTTACCAGTATTAACTTTTACTTTGCGATTAAAATGACCTTTAAGGCTCGATTCACATCTATGCATTTTGCTTTTCAGCGTTTTTGCAGTGCTCTGAGCAGTTCTTTTTGCATTTTTTACCTAGTTTTTACTGCAATTTTACCGCGATTTTGCTGCGATTTGCGTTTTTTTTTATTTATTTTTGGGGGGGGGGGCATTTTGTTGCTAGGCAGATTTAAAAATGCAAATCATGGCAAAATGGCACTAAAAACTTGTCAAAAACACAGCACTTGCGTTTTTCTTGCACACCCATTGAACTCTATTACATGCAAAAGGCTGCATTTTGTGGGAAAAAAGTCCCGACCCTTTCCAAAAACGTAGAGGCACAACAATGCATTAATATGAACATGTTCCCTAACCCATGTTAAAAAAATTCCCTGCATTTCTGCAAAATACATAAAAAAACGCATTAGTGTGAATGGAGCCTTAGAGTGGTTTTTCACCTTAATGCATTCTATCAGTTTTGGATGCAGTCTTGTCATTTGTTAAAAAGTGAGTTCCAGTTTAAAGTCGATCATACAGAGAACCGCTGGATTGTTATTTGTAGAAGTTTATTGGAATTTCACCACCTGAGGAATCCTGTATCTTGCTGGTGGCTAATTACTGCACTTGTTAAACAAAGAATGGCTTTTACTTATGCAGCACCGTAGCATGGAATGACTTATCCTGTTTACAAATGGTCAGCAGTCAACCCAAGTGTAAATTCACCGAGGCATATTGCCTGAGGCATCAATATGAATAATGTTTCCTATGTGCACATAGTATGTGGCATTAGTGATCTCTAGAGAAATGGAACCCCCGGCTTTTGACATTGTTCTTGCCACCAAACTCTAGTTGGGCACACTTGGATACAGTAAGACCTACAATAATTGCAGTTAAAGGAAACATTTACAGGGAAATTATTGAGGTTGCCTTTCCTAACTTCTCATACTGCAAATGCTAGATGTGTGGTTGTCATGCTGAACCCTTTGCTTCAACACTTTGAGTCACTAACTTGGGAAGAGTATGCATATAATAACATCTGACTTTACTCTCTCCGTGCCAATGGGCACACTTGTTCTTGGTCAGTGACTCAGAAACTATTGAAGCCAGTGATTTACAATAGCACAATATCCAGGCAATTAGCATGTTAAGAAGCACTCCCAACTTCTTGGGAAATGTTTACATAAAAGAAGGATAAAGAGTCAGTAACCATTAGGTCTCATCCACACAGGGCATTTTTACAGCTGCTGTTTTTAGCTTCAGATGTTTTTTCCTACAGTCAATAAACTACTCATCATGTTATCCTATGCACACATAGGCTGTTATCAACTGTTTTTGGCTGGGGCATTTTTGAGCTGTAAAAAAATCCCCAAGACTAGTTTGTTCAGAGAGACGTTTTTCAGCTGTAAAACCACTCAAACTCTGAAAAACATGCAAAAATGCGGCTCACCAACATTTTTGATCCATTGAAAAAAAAAACCGCTAACACGAAAAAACGCTAGTGCAATAACACTGAAAAGAGCTGGAAAACTCACTACAAAGCTACTGACATGTTTAGAACATTTTTTTAACGTCCCGTGTGCATGAGGCCTTATTGTCTGCAGGCTCCCTGCAGCTGATCTTTCCCCAAGACCAACTTACTATGCCGTGTCTGGTGGTCATCTTGGTGAAGTAACAAGGCCTTATTTCCTGATGTCAGACCTGCCCCTAGTGATTGGTGATCTCATGACTGGAGGGGAATGATCAGTAACAAATGAAAGCAATAGCCGCATAAATAATGAAGCAGGGGGATTCTTGCACTACAGATCCTCCAGTTACAGCTTCCTCTCATGCCCTCAGAAGAGCAATAAGCAGTACAGTAGTGCCATCAGTAAAGTTCATGAGAAAAGCAGTCATCAGAGACATAAGTGGGAGTAATACATCTTAGATGATCGTCCCCTTCAGACATGTAGATTTAAAATATAGGAACAGCAGTGCTTAGGCCCAGGCACGCACCAGAAAATGCAATTTTTCAGAAGGAATTCATGACAAAAAGCGAATTTTTCAGGGAACTGCTTAGCCACAATTAACTTTTTCAAGATGTTCTCTAAGGTAGAAATAATCTTCACTTCCACGTAAAGCCGATGGGGTGGTCCAAAATAGTAGTGTGGCATCTTTAACTACCTCCCGCCCGCTGTATTGTAAAATGATGGCGAGCGGGATCCTCCCTCATTCTGAGAAGCCGTCATATGATGGCGCCCCAGTGTCACAGCTGCGTGGAAATCGCGGTCGTGTCGTGTTCCTAAGACACAGCGTGACCCTGATCTGGGCAAAGAGCCAATGCCGACCATCAGTGCCCTGGTTATCAACGTAGCCCCAGTATTGCCCATCAGTGAAACCAATAAGTGCCCATCAGTGACACCAATAAGTGCCCATCAGTGACACCAATCAATGCCCATCAGTGATGCCAGTCAGTGCTGCCTTGTAGTACTCGTCAATGCCTACTCATCAGTGCTGCTCATCAGTGCCGTCCATGAGTGCATATCATTGCCGCCTATCATTGCCCATAAATGCCGCCTATCAGTGCCCATCAGTCCCACCTATCAGTGCCCGCCAGTGCCACCTATCAGTGCTCATCAGTGCTGCATATCAATGCCCATCAGTGCGGCATATTAGTGCCTCCTCATCAGTGCCACCTAATCAGTGCTACCTATCAGTGCCGCCTCATCAGCGCACATCAGTGAAGAAAAATTACTTATTTACAAAATGTACTGCCAGAAACTAAGAAAACTGTTTTTGTTTTTCAAAATTTTGATTTCGATCGTTTTTTTAGCAAAAAATAAAAAACCCAGCAGTGATTAAATACCACCAAAAAGAAAGACTTGTGAGAAGAAAATGATAACAATGTAATTTGGGTACAGTGTTGCATGACCGCACAATTGTCATTTAAAGTGTAACGGCGCTGAAAGTTGAAAATTGGCCTGGGCAGGGAGGGGGTGAAGTGCCCTCTATTGAAGCAGTTAAAGAAGTGTGCTTCATATATTTTTATGTTAAATCTAATTTCATTTATAAAAATTATAAGTTTTAACATACAAAATATCAAAACACCAGACATACGGCCTGACAATCTGGGGCTAGTACAAAATAAATAATAAAGCTGCCTCCTCCTTTGTTCACCTCCAGGACTTTTCCAGAGCCTCTCCAATCTTATGGAACTCCTTACCCCAACCTGTCTGATTATCTCCAATTCTATTAGCTTTTAGACAATCCCTGAAAACCCTCCTTATTCTACTCACACCTAACAACTATATTTTCATTTTCTTCATTAGTTCACCCCCCACAGTTATTACCATTTGTTTCACTTGACCCTCCCTTCTAGATTGTAAGCTCTAACGAGCAGGGCCCTCTGATTCCTCCTGTATTGAATTGTATTGTAACTGTTCTGTCTGCCCTCATATTGTAAAGCGCTGCGCAAACTGTCGTTGCTATATAAATCCTGTATTATAATAATGATAATAATAAAAAACAATAGCACAGAAAACAGACAAATAATGAAGTGGATTGTGCAAAAAACAAACACTAATAAGAGAAATAAAGCAATATTCCAAAACAAGGACATTTCCAAGGGGCCGGTAGGATTGGTACAAAAGATAAATGGGTACATGATGACAAGTGTCAGCATACGATCCGTGCGATAATGACCAGGAGCAATAGTAAACAGTCTATAGACGATGTCGGAATCCCCAAACTGGCAAGCATATAAGGCAGAAATGGCGGTACCAAACTAAGCGTTATATTTTGACGTGTGCTGTTTCAGAGAAGTTTGAAAATCTTTAAATTGCACATAACTAGTTCATCTAGAATTGCAGACAGTTATACTTCAGAGAGTAAAATTCCTTAAATTATTTTTGCGGTCTGAGTGATAATAATGTGATTGGAAAGTATGTCCCAAGTGTTTGTAAATAGATTTTAAATATTTTCCACAGTGTCACAGTCATTAAACTATTACAAGAAACCAAAATCAGACACATAAAAACGCATACGGTAAACAGTTGACGATGTTGAGAGCCAAAAGCTTAATTTAATGAGATTTATGTGAATGTTTTGTCACATTCATTTACAGCTTTTTCCATTAATTATTTCCCCAGATAGCGTGCATTTATCTGCTACATGAGCTCTTGTTTAAAGTGGATCTATTAATTCTGGAGGGACTGATTGGGAATCATTATATGTAGTTATTTATATAATGCCAAAAAGCCATACCACACATGTATTGGAGTTGTGGCTATGGGCAGCACTTCCAGTTCCCATTCCTGTAATCTTATAAATGAGAAAGAAGGGCAATGTTTGTAGCCAAGGGACACATTCCTGCCACACCCACAGTTATGCAGACCAGGGAGAATTCATAAAAAAGAAATGACTTCAAAATAATCAAACTGTCAAAAATGTGACAGGACAAAGGATGAAATATTTAGTCGTAGTTAAAGCAAAACTTCAGTCATTTTTTAACTTTCCATCTATTAAATCTTCTACCCTTGTTATTTTGACTTTGGATAGTAAAACATTTTTTTCTGCCAGTGAATACCTTATACAGCCCACTTCCTCTTCCTTGTCTGGTCATTAGCCTAGGCTTGTGACATCATACACAGCTCTCTCTCACTCTCCTGAGAGTTTGCCAGGAAGGGAGGGGGGATGAGTCATAAGAGGGCCAATGAGAGGGCTGGAGGTGTGCCTCTGTGTAAATCCAGGAAGTGAACAGGCAGCAGCTTCAGCTGCCCACAGTTAAAATGGATGCAGCCACACTCAGTGGAGGGAGATTTCTGCAGCATATTTGGCAAGTACAGAATCACAGTATATATAAAATCATTTGCAAAGTGGTTGGAGGGAAGCTTCAGTATGGCAAAATGTTTTATTACTATTTCTAGATTGTAAGCTCTAACGAGCAGGGCCCTCTGATCCCTCCTGTATTGATTTGTATTGTAACTGTACTGTCTGCCCTCATATTGTAAAGCGCTGCGCAAACTGTTGGCGCTATATAAATACTGTATAATAATAATAATACTATTACAAATTATGTAAACAGACTGCAGTTCCTCTTTGAATAGAGTTCTATACATCAGACCAAAAATGGACGTCTGAGGAAATAATGGTGGAGGGATTTGGTTCCTAAAGAGGGACAGTCCCATCAATTGAGGGACAACTGAGAGCTATGAAAGGGTTGGTGACCAATAAGTACTGCTTAACGTGTTACTAAACCCACAACAGTAAAATCAGTTTGTATATGCAGTAAAGCATGCTTGTTATTCTCGCTATGGAGCCTAAGGGGTTAATCCTCTGCATTGTGTATAAAGGCTGTTTGATCCCGTCTTCTCTGATCCTCCCTTCTTCCACAGTCCCCAAACAATCTCCTGATAGTGCAGAGCTTTGGAGTCACTCTGCACGTGCTCAGTTTGGTGTGTATTGCTAGAGAGTTTTTTTCTTTCTTGGGTGGGTACATATGATCAACACAGGGCCAATCAGCCCTGTCCAAATAGAGGGTCAGGGGTCATGCAGCCTCATAGGACAGTCAGAGTAGAATGAAAACTCCTCCTACAAGCTATAAACAGACACTGATAGAAGTCACAGGACTGCTATATACTGCTGATGAGAAAATGTATTTTGGAGTTTATATTTACTAAAATAATTGCATTTCCATGTTCTGTGTACTGTGCGAGAGCAGATATAGTAAATGCAGGGTCCTGGGTTTAGTAACACTTTAATAGCAATAGAGAAAAGTAAGGCCACTGACCTAGCTATGCTGTCTGGCCTGCATCATGAGGGTGATTGAATGCAGATCTTTTGTAGGGTGAACCAGTTCTTGCATATGTAATGCAAGTGCTCATTTATCTGCTTGTCTGAAGATCAGCTTAAAGCAGCTGAATACCGTCTAGCTGCCAGGAATAGATCACCGTGATCATTGCATGGTTGGTGTTATTGTAGTATCTCGTGTATGCAGAGAAGGATGCCAGTTCAGTAACAAAGAACATGTTACAGTGCAAACTTATTTTAATCATTTGGGAAAGGATTAGAACCTCTGTTAGGTTTTTATTGCAGTTTCAATTGTGACAATTTGTCTGGCTTGAAAATATTACCATACAGGAGAGAAGGGCAAATCGGCAATGGGAATACAAACAGTAAGACATTGACGGGACTCTAGCATTTTTATTTTTTTTTGCTGTACCAAAAAATATATTGTTGCTGTCTGTGTCCATGTCGATGATTTGATGATTTCCCCTCACTTTCTGTATTGATGACAAAAAGCGAAAAGCAAAAATATTTTTTTCTGTTTAATAGCAGTACCATTCACCTATTTATTCTCTACTTTTTAACAATTTGACATGAAAGGCGTTATTATTATTATTTCAGGTACTTATATAGCGCTGTCAATTTACACAACGCTTTACATATATATTGTACATTCACATCAGTCCTTGCCCTCAAGGAGCTTACAATCTAAGGTCCCTAACTCACATTCATACATATACTAGGGCCAATTTAGGCAGGATTTAATTTCACCCACAGTATGTCTTTGGAGTGTGGGAGGAAATCGGAGTACCCAGAGGAAACCCACACAGGCACAGGGAGAACATGCAAACTCCAGGTAGTGTCATGGTTGAGATTTGAACCAGTGACCCATTTGCTGCCAGATGAAAGTGCTATCCACTACACCCAAAGTTTAAGGCCTCATGCACACAGGACGTTTTCTGACGTTTTTACAGCAGCTGTTTTTAGCTGCAGACGTTTTTTCCTACAGTCAATAAACTCCCCGTCATGTTATCCTTGGTGTTCATGCACACACAGGCTGTTATCAACTGTTTTTGGCTGGGACATTTTTGAGCTGTTAAAAAACCCCAAGACCAGAGGGTTCTGAGAGACGTTTTTCAACTGTAAAAACACTCAAATGCTCAAAAACTTGCAAAAATGCAGCTCACCGATGTTCTTGGGTGTTTTAGATCCATTGAAGGGAAAAAAAAAACGCTACTACTCAAAAACGTGGCTAAACGCGGCTCACCAACGTATTTTGGGAGTTTTTGTTTCATTAAACAAAATTGCTGCTGCTCAAAAAAAAAAAGTTTGCATGAGGCCTTAAAGTTCAAATTATAAAAATGCCAGAGGACAAGCACTTTTATCAAATAGGAAAGCAAGAACAAAAACCCTGAGATAAGAAGTTAACCCTTCTTAGAAAACAATAGATTTTGGCAGCTTCAGTTGAACAGTTAGGCCTCATACACACGGGCTTTTTTTACAGCCATATTTTTTAGCGTTTTTTGCAGCTCTCCATGTTATTCAATGGCCCCATTTTTGCGCTGTAGAGGGCGTCGGCGTTAGTGAGCTGTCAATAGAACGTGGACCAGCGCGTTCCGAGGCTGTAGCGTTTTGCCATTTTTGACACTAAGCCAGCAAAACGCTCACTAACGCTGTACCGATGTTAACTGGCGTTTTTGACGCCGGCGTTTTCAGAATAAAAAATAGCAGAGGACTGTTTTTTTTAAAAAAATGCCTATTGACGCTGACACTCACTAACGCGCATTATTAACGGCGATGCAAAACAACGAAAAAAAACGCTGCTTTTCCCCTGACGTTGGGCCCAACTTTTTGCTTATTTTTTTTGCATACGCCCGTGTGTATGAGGCCTAAGTGTTATTAAACCCAAAAGCAAAAACTGTATTATATTGCATCTTACCAATCACTCGATGTTTTGGCTGCATCAACTTTCATGTATTTGGCTTTTCCCCTCTGTTTTCACCTGGTGATCTGGCCAGTAACAGTAACACACCTCCTGGATAAATGAGAAGAGGAGGCACAGCAGACAGCAACATTGTCAGGCTGATGGGATAATAGTGTTAAATGTATTAGCAGCTTTAAATACACTAAAAAATTTAAGCCAATCTCTACCCAGGAAACAGTGTTTTTCCTTTTTGATTTAGAGTGCCCGTCAGTGTTAAAGCGGAGTTCCACCAACATTTTTCAATCCTCACCATGCAGCACTAATATGCATCCTTAAAATGAATTGGCAATTTTTTTTTTTTTTTTTCTGTTCACTTACCTAATTTATGCTTATATCTAATTTCACTTCATCCTATAGGGGCCCTCAGCGCCATATGTAATTTCCGATTTTGCATTGGCTCCTGGGAGATCTTGGTCAGCTTGGCATCTTCCGTTATGTTTAACCTTGGCGTCTATGGAAATTCTTGGTCAGCTTGGCATGGCGCGGTTCCAGTAACATTTAACATTAGCGTCTATGGAAAATCTTGGTCAGCTTGGCACGCCTGTACCATGTCAAGCTGACCAAGATTGCACCGCATTGCACATGTGCAAGATTGGCAGGTGCATGCTGGGTAGCCAGCATGCATGGAATCCAGGAAGAAGGATACTGCGGCTTCAGATGCCCACACTGGAGATGGCCGCGCTGTGCAGGAACTTCACAGAGTAAGAAAATTATGCTGCACAAATAGAAAACCGGGCATAGTTTACAGCAGGGGTAGGCAACCTGGGGCCCTCCAGCTGTTGGAGAACTACAAGTCCCATCATGCCTCTGGAAGTAATCGTAACTTCCAGCCTTGCAATGCCTCATGGGAAATGTAGTTCCACAACAGCTGGAGGTCTACTAGTTGCCTACCCCTGGTTTACAGCATACCTTAGTTACATTGCAAGAGGCATGAGTATTCTACGGGTATTTTTATTATAAAAGTTATATTTTGGCCGGAACTCTGCTTTAAGTGGCTTGTCTCATCCATGTAAACTGATACATTTCACTGGAGAGCTTGTGCTTTTGAAAAACAAAAGACTTTGTACCGCCTGGATCACCAGATGAAAATAGAAGAAATAAAGACTAAAAAAAAAGGAATTTTCATACAGCCATCACATCTAAGAATTGGTACACTGCAATATAACTGTTTGCTTTAAGGTTAATACTGCTTTAATGGGGAACTTTTCATCAATAAGCAAGATATTTTTTATAAATTAATGGAATCTATAGAAAAAATATTAAATAAAGACAACAGTGTGGCACTTGCGATAGTACAACACAGCAACTTCCCTATACAATAATGTAATTACATTTCTATTTATAGAAAATATATTAAGTAAAGACAATATGGTGTGGCACTTGCAATACTACAACACAACTTCCCTATACAATAATGTAATTAATTTTCTATTTATAGAAAAAATATTAAGTAAAGACAATATGGTGTGGCACTTGCAATACTACAACACAACTTCCCTATACAATAATGTAATTACATTTCTATTTATAGAAAAAATATTAAGTAAAGACAATATGGTGTGGCACTCCATGTGTATGGGGTAACTGAAGGCAATTCATTTATTTATATTATTGTATAGGGGAGTTGTTGCATTGCAGCATTGAAAGTGGCACGCCATATTGTCTTTACAGAATTTATATTGTTTTCAATATTTATGCACTATATTGCTATGATTGTTAAAGTTGAAATTTTGTGGGTTATTGATTTATGCACTTTACTGACACATGCACTTTACTTAGTTAAGGACTGAGGAAGCTGCATTGTAGTACAGTTCTATGTGTATGGTGTCACTGAAGGGAATTTATTTACATTATTGTATTGGGGAGTTGTTATGTTGTAGTGTTGCAAGCGCCATACCATGTTCTCTTTACTTACCTTGGTTGTATCCCATTTTTATTATTGAAAAAATATGTACAGAGCTAATCGGGTTTAAAAATGCATGTGTTGCTACGGAATAAACCTTAAATAGTAAGTTCAGTGCAAACAAAAAATGTACAATCAGTGTATCCATGTTAGGTATATATACATAAATAAAGGGTTTTGCAAATAATGTATATCCTCACAATACATGCAATCACAACCTTATGTTATCCTAGGTTTAAACTGAATAGCCTCTATCCATAATATATTATGTGAAAAATAAAAAACTAGTGCAAAAAAAGCCCAAACAAAAAGTGATAAGGCAAATATTCAGGATGATAATCCAAAAAGGATAGATAAGTCCCAGACCCAACAAAAAGGGTCACCACTCTAGAGGGTTCAACCTCCACCAAATCTGAAGAGGCTTACCGGAACGTGTGGACCCAGTTAAGCTTATGCCTAGTGGGTCTAAACAGGTGGGTAGTGTATATACACCAATAGGATGGAGTCTCCACACCACTTTGCTCCTGGGCAATGTAGGGGATAATCAGCTTCCACTGTCCCTTCCATAATAATACAGGGCAACTATACAGGACTTGCAACATCAAAGTCAAGGGTGGGCAGTTTTTTCTCTATACCGCTCAATATTTCCATGGATAAAAAGTGCTAGTCAAATAATCTTTCATGTGACAGCTTGTAGAACGCAATGGCACCAACAGGGCTCGACCCAATGCGTTTCGTCTAAACAGACATCATCTGGGGTGTGTATCCTATTATAGGTTATAAGCACGGTAGGAGACCCATAGCAAGGAGTATTGAATTGATTGATTAAAAAAATATTACTGGATTATGCCCACCTTTGAAAAAAATCATGGAATTGATGATCTCAAAGAAGATGGCGTCATTGATTCCAGTCTTTAAAATTGTGAATTTTTTACGAAAATAAGTAGTAAATCCAATACCAAAGCTAGTGTTTTTATAATGATACTGAATGTGATTTCTTGTACAAACAAGCATCTTTTGATAGCCATTCAGCAGGATAATGTTTTTTTTTCTGCTTCACTGATCAAGTGTCATGAAATAGCTACTCTGAGACTGAGTAATATAAAGGGGTCCATTAATACTGCTGTAACAAACAACTCGCCACTGCCCTCATCTATAACTGGCCTTCACCTCAAGGAGCACATGGAAGGGCAACAGGTGCAAAACAAAACCAAAAAACATTCCCAGCCCAACTCACCAGCTAGTCTGCAACCAACCAAATTATCCTCTCTCACAGTTTGCATTAAACAGGTGTTTAGTTAGCACACATTTGCAAATACATGCATAAGCTGCAGAGCCGCTCCAATGCACCCCAGTATTATCTGCATCCTAACAATTTATAATTTATGAGAGCCTCCAGGGTAGAAGCACATACATTCTAATGGATATATAAAGGGCAGGTGAGCCTGGAGCCTGGAGTTAGCCCACCCCTCTTTAAAGGCACAGGGGCACATAGGGTTCCAGTGTGCCCCTGTGCCTTTAAGGAGGGGTGGGCTAACTCCAGGCTCACCTGCCCTCTATCTATCCATTAGAATGCATGTGCTTCTACTATAGAGGCTCTCATAAATTTATAAATTTAGGACTGCAGGTAATACTAGGTTGCCTTGGAGCGGCTCTGCAGCTTTTGCATGTATTTGCAAATGTGTGCTAATTAAAGCCCTGCTTTTAATGCAAGCTGTTAGACAGGTTAATGCAGTTGGTTGCAGACTGGCTGGTGAGTTGAGCTGGGAATTTTCTTTGGCTTTGATTTGCATTAATTCTGCTAGATACCTCATTGAAGCGAACCTCTGCATTGGTCATGCAGGGCAAACTTACATGTGCATTTTAATGCCCCCTCCCTAGCTGCATATATTCTCCTTCTACTTTGGGAGAATATCTACAGCATCAAGAGAAGTTTGGAGCTCTGCCCCATCCCCGGCCATGCATTCTTTTTAAATTAGAGTGGCAGTGTACAATGTATTGATGGATGGGGGGGGGGGGGGAGCAGTTAAGACGTAGGTAGGAGCCTGCTTTTTATTTTTACAACGTCTAACATTTGTTTAATCCGACATGTTCGCTTTACATATTTGTTGCTTATGATACTTTTTGGGGTATTGATGAAATGTAACTTGTTAAAGGTTTAGAAGTAACCACAAACAGAGGTGGTATTACATTTTTGCTATATGCCCATTGTGATTTGACAGTGCAATCAATCATGTATTGTAGTCAACACACATCATTACAAGTGTTGATTAATTGCTACATGAGAAGGCTGCACCTGCAAAAATTGGCAAACTTTGTATTCATGTTACAACACGAGGTAATGCTTGGTCTACTCACCTAAAACCACTAAAAAATAATAGTTTAGGGCTGTGTTCATTGTGTAGACAATCTTGGCTTGAATAATGTTCATTTCATAGAGTATTGTAAGCTGCTCACTAAGCAAAGTGAATAGTCCCTGAGCTTGGTAAATGGTGTGATGCTGTTCACTTCAGTCATCCAATCATGTGCAGGTAGAAATGAGAGATTCTTTTATATTCCTTGCACATTATTTGGTATTCAAAATGAACTCCCACATATATACTAAGCTCACTGGACAGGCTCTTCTTTAGTAAATCAATATCTCTGTCACTTAAAGGAGTTGTAAAGTCAGAAGGTTTTTTATCTTGATGCCAGAGGCTCTAATAGGCTTCAAAATTGGGTGGGCTTAGGGCGAATGAATATTCACTGTTGTAACACTGATCCTCCTCCCAGTCAATCAGGAAGCGGGCTTTTTGACACCCGTCACCCGATTAGCTGAAAGGACAGGCGATCCTATTGGACGCCTAAGAGGAGCCGCACGCTGGAAGTCGCCGTGGACGAGAGGATACGGAACTGCTGCACGCTGCCCGCTACCAGCCATCCGCTACCTGCCACCCGCCTAGATGGGGTAAGTGTCGGACCGACTAGCAAACAGCTGGGGGAGAGGTACCACTCGGAGGGGGGGGGGGGGGATAGCCGCTCAGGGGGGTAGTTGGTTGCTTGCCCCCGCCCAAAAAACTACCAGCCTCCACTGGTGACGACTGTGGTTCTGCATTGTTACCCTGCCACGGGCACCTCTGTTGGAGACTACAAATGGCCTTGCAGATACACATTATACAGGTATGGTCCAGTCTTGTCACTATTGGGAAGCCATTTCAGAGCAATGATATTTGGACAACTCTGGAGCTAGAGTAAGTTGACAGGAAGTTGCTGAAAAGACTAAAGCAGAAGCACTGAGATAGAAAAAGGTAAAACCAGAATTTTAAAAAATATATAAGATTCCTATACACTATGCTTAAGCAAACAAAATGTCATCCAGTTAAGGTTCAGCTCTAGTTTAAGTGTGATGAAAAACTATACAATATGCATTAACCTATAACAACCAGTACATTTTTAAAGGGACCTGTCAGGAAGTAAGCTGTCATTGTTGAAATGTTGCAGGTTCCTTCCTTTAAAGTGGTTGTTAAGTTATTTTTTCTCCTAATATAAAACAGTGTTATATTTACATGCTCTGTGCAATGCTATTGCAAAGAGCAGCCTACAACCTCCTCTTCTGGGGTCCCCTACTGGCTCCTCCTCTTCTGCTTGTGCCAAGCTGCTTTCTATGGTGGCATATGTGCAGGCTCTATCCTAAGCGGGGCTGTTTGCGTTCATTGACACGCACAGCGCGGCAATGGCTCCTCCTGCTCTGAGCCAAGCCTGTGAGAGAGTGGACAGAGAAGAAAATACCTGCAGACTAGCACAATGCTGGATGGGTGCAGGACTCAGGTAGGGGGGGCCAAGAAGGCACGGAAAGGTTTTTTACCTTAATGCATAGAATGCAGTAGGGTAAGAAAAATTTTGGACTTTAGGACCGCTTTAATACCTGGGGAAGTATTAACAATGAATGAGTTTGTGAATGTCTGGTTTTAAGGCAGGATTGCCCAGCAGTGCCTGCTCGCTTTATTGATGACCTATTTCCAATTGAAAATCAATACAGGGACCTATGATTTTGGAGAGGGAGGGGTGTATTCTTGTGACTCATTTTACTGTGCAGCTGTGAATAATCTTGTGACTATCTGGTGTTAGGACAGGATTTTTGACTATGTGAAATTAAAAATACATACAGGGCATTATGAGCTAGGAAAGTGTGACTTTCTGGTCATTCAGCTGTGCAAGTGTTGTAAAACTACCTGAATAGGGAATCAAATAACATAGGCTACTCAGCTCATAACATTAGAAAAAAGTTGCCAGTGAAGGCTCTAGTATACCATCTGATGATGACTGAAAATAGCAAATATAAAAAAATCACATGCCATGTTTCATATTATCCTGTTTAACCACTTCAGCCCCGGAAGGTTTTGCAGCTTTAGGACCAGAGCACTTTTTGCGATTCGGCACTGCATCGCTTTAACGGACAATTGCGCGGTCGTGCGACGTTGTAACTAAGGGATAAGTCCATCAAAATGTTGTGAACGTGTCGACTTACTGGTCTTTCAGTGTGAAAGGATCGAGTATTACGGGACATACATAAAAATTAAAGTGTATCAGTTTTTAGGACAGGATTGTGGTCTATCAGTGTTCTAATAAGTGTCGACGTGTCATTTTACTCAGTGTTCTTATGTGGGGAGGGAGAGGTTTTAGTATCCAGGGACATAACTAAAAGTTAACCTTTATCCAGTAGTTATTTCGCTCGTCCGTGACGACCCGTTAGGACGGAATTTTGGTCTGTAAGTGTTTGAGTAAGTAACAATTATGAAGGGGTCCATAATTTCGCCAGGATTTCAGGTTTTAAAAAGAATGGGATGACGTAAGATACGTAATTCCATTTTTTGGAAAGGCACGGAAGAACCGGGGGGGATGGACTCAGG
>BLSH010447964.1:709837-730428 GCA_018402905.1 Glandirana rugosa | reverse complement strand
GTTAACCTGGGGGGGAGCTAGGGGTTAACTGTGTTCCCTGGGTGTGTTCTTACTGTGGGGGGGTTGGGCTGACAGGGGCATGAGAGATCTAACTGATCCCAGTGACAGGGATCAGTAGATCTCTCATGCCCCGCTGACAGGGCGGGGAACCGCCGTATTTAGATCGGCGGTTCCCCTTCTTTTCCCTGTAGCCGCTCATCGCGGCTCGCCGGCGGACATCGGGTCCGCCCGAGCCGCGGGCACACTCCTCGGGAGTGCGGCGGGTGCGCGCGCGCCCCCTGGTGGCCAAAATGCGAATCGCCGTTTATTTACGGCGATTCGCGCCCAGCTCCCCGACTGCCGCCGTGAAAAGACGGCGCGCGGTCGGGAAGCAGTTAAAAAATAAAAAGACTTGTTAGTCTTAACCACTTCAATACAGGGCACTTTCACCCCCTTCCTGCCCAGGCCAATTTTCAGCTTTCTGCGCTGTCACACTTTGAATGACAATTGCACAGTCATGCAATACTGTACCCAAACTAAATTTTTATCATTTTCCCACAAATAGAGCTTTGTTTGTTGGTAGTTGACCACCACTGGGGTTTTTATTTTTTTGCCCTCCAAATAAAAAAAGCCTGAAAATTTTGAAAAAAGAAAAGGTTTTCTTCGTTTCTGTTATAAAACATTGTAAATAAGTAAGTTTTCTCCTTCACTGATGAGCACTGATGAGGCTGCATTAACAGGCGCTAATGAGGCAGTACTGATTGGCACTGATGAGGTGGCACTGATGGGCACTGATGATGAGGCACTTATATGCAGCACTGATCGGCACTGATAAGCAGCACTGATGAGCACTGATAGGTGGAACTGATATGCAGCATGGATGGGCACTGATAGGTGGCACTGATGGGCACTCATAGGTGGCACTGATGGGCAGTGATAGATGGCACTGATGGGCACTGATAGGTGGCACTGATGGGCACTCATAGGTGGTGACACTGATAGGTGGCACTGGTGGCCACCTATAGGCAGCACTGACAGATGGCACTGATAGGCGACATGATAGGCAGCACTAATCAGGAGGCACTGACAGGCATCACTCGTGGGCATTGATTGGCATCCCTGGTGGGCTCACCTGGTGGCCTCCAGTGGGCAGCCCTGGTGGTCTCCAGTGGGCATCCCTGGTGGTCTTTACCAGGATTGGAGATGCGGTGTGTCAGACTGACACACCACACCCCCGATCCACACCCCGTGGGCACGCAATTGCGGCTTATCCTGCTGTACGTCATATGACATCCAGTCAGGATAATACAACCACTTTGCGACCGTCACTTTGCTATATGGCAGGCGGGTAGTGGTTAAACATAGTAATCTAAAAAAACAAAAAAACCCAAAAGAATATATATTCCTTTTAAAGCTGAAATGTAGGTATGGCTATTTTTGCATAGTTATGTTGGTCCAGCTAGGACCATAGTAAGTGTGGATGCACCATACCTGAGGAATCCCCGTGGAAGCTGGAAATCCCTGGAGTATACACTGCTACTAAATTCCTCACCGCCATCTGGGTCCTGTACTGAGCAGCTGTCCGGCTGCACAGTAAAAACAGAAGGTCACTTGTTAAACATATGTGCCATTCAGAAAAAACCTTGCGTTTTCTCAAAGAATGCAAAGTGTTCCCTGATTGGACGAGGTGGAAAGGTGGGGCGGTGATGTCATAATCTCCATCTTATCCGATCATAGAACACTTTGCATACATTGAGAAAATGCAAAGTGTCCACTGAATGGTGCCTGTGCTGAACGAACAACCTCCTCTTCTCACTATGCAGCGGGACAGCTGCTTGCCACAAGACCCAGAAGCTAGCAACTGGGGTAGCATTGCCTACTTCTAGCTATAGCCGCTAGCAATAATCACTGTCTTCTCCCTGCGGAGGGATGCAGGAAAGAAATTTGATTGATCCCCCCATCAAAACAGACAGTGTTGATGCTGGAATCCCTCCAGCCAAGCCATTGTCTTCTCCCGATGGGGGAGGGGGGTGGGGGAAGCCATCCCCACCAGGAGAAGACAGTGATTATTGCTAGGGGCTATACCAGCAGCCGCTAGCTAAAATCGGAAGTAAAATCTGTCAGGTTGGTTGTAACAAGGTTGATTGATCAACTTGGTACATTCAGCCTGCCCCTACATAGTTCGAATCAAGGTTCAGCATGAACTGGCCGAGATTCAAACTATAGCTGGAATTATGGAGATCACCTTTCATTTGACGCTTATCTGCCATTAGAGTGTGTGCCCTACTAACAGCAAGAATGTTTCAAAATGACTGGACGAAATAAAACTATTCAGGTGAACTGGGTACACACACTACTTTCTCAGTTTCTAGCTAGCAAACCCAGCAGTGGGAGGACAAACTGGAGGTTAAATGTTGGCCTGATATATTCCATACAAGTGGAAGTATTGTACTGGATATTGGAATGGAAAAGCTATAATTTATATGCTTTTGTAAACTGCAGTGCTTTACCCAGTGCTGCTGACTTTAATTTAAATCTACTCTGATTTAGCCATGCGAACAAGTACTTGAATAGGTGAACAGCTCTTCAGACCTCTAGAAAGCATTAGTAATAAACCAACAACATTATAGGGTATTATTTATCTACTGTTTTTTTATACCCATTGTGCTTCTTCCATAATAAGACTTGATTGTACCGCAAATCCAAAGCTTTAGTCTAATTCATTATACAGCTCACTTATAATTAGATAATTAATGCTAGGAGAAAACAAAGATGATACACTTAAGGGAGCAAGAATAAAACATCTACCTCTTAAAATAGCTGCCTTAGTACAGAGAGACACTCCAATTAGCAATTCAGATAAAGCCTTCTATGTATACACTGCCATACATAAAGCTGTTTTGCATTTTAGCTTTATTAAGAATGAACATAAATGTCTTAGATGTGATATTTAATGCAGAAGTGTCAACAGTGGAGTTCCAAAGCAAAGCAAACTTCATTTTCTTCACATTCCTGCTCTATCCCATTTTTGGACCAAAGATAGGCTATTTAGCATCTCAGAGAACAGTAGTTTGTGAGGATGTGCCTTAGTCACTAGTCCAACTGTTCCACCCACTGGTATTATACTGATGGCAATGAAATCTCAAGAACCAGTGCTGTTTAGATTGATTAAATTAAATTGGGAACTATGTTGGTGGAGAGTTTGATGGAGAGAGCAGATCATGAAATATATTATCTATGTTTGAAAACTTTTAGCCAAGGGAGCAATGGCCAGGATAATGGAGGTGCCTATAAGCATACAAATGTTCATCTATGTGATCATAGATGGTTGGATAGGACAAACATTCTCCAATATCTGTTTCCCCCTTTAAAAGACCGTAGATAGCCATATATATGAGGTGATCATTTCAGAGTTGGCTGGTTTGGTCAGATAAAAAGATTTTTTTCTTTTGTCTGCGGCAACAGGAGACCCCCAACCAACTGCTCTTCCAATATGGGACCAGACATTTTTTAATTGTTACCCTTCCTGGAGTTAGAAGGTTTCGGGGTAAAATCAAATGCTGTATGCTTAGGGATATGGTGATCTCTAGATGTATAAACATTTTTCATATTTTGAATAGGATTGCTATCTTATGTCTGTGAATTGCATGTGAATTTGTAAGTAGATATTAAAAATACATAAAACAAAAAGTTCTGCCAATAAACTGCCATAAGTTGATGATTGTGACCTGTATGATCCAGTTAGAAATGACAGAAATAAGAATCATACTTGACAATTTAGGAATTGCTGTGTCCTGTAGATTGGGAGGCTAAGTAGTTTTAGAGTGTTTTATTAACAAGTTCAGGCATCCATAACCAGAATATAAACATATGCCCTGCTTAAAAATTGTGAAATAATTATAAAATAAATCATACTAAATAAAACCAAATATTAATCAAATGTCCATGCAAGAATGAAAGATTCATATCCACCAATGTGAAGGTTCTCTTATGCAAAAGGTAGTGCTCTTCAAATATTCTCATAAGTGAAACAGCCAGTGCTCCATCCCAGTGGCGGTCCGTCCATTAGGGGTTCATGGGCGACACTCCCCCCTAGCCATGCATCCAGTCCCCTAATCTACATACAGGGTGCCAGACGCAAAGATTCCAATGGGGTGTGTGTGTTTTTTTGAAGCACGTGATTAGAGACAGAGGCTCTAATAGGCTTCAAGAAAGGGTGGGTTCAGGGCACAGGGCACTCCCGGCCAATCAGGAAGCGGCTCATGCGACACGTCACCCAATTGCGCAAAAGGAGATGAGATTGAATTGGCCGCCAGGTGGAGGGAGGAGATGCTGAGTATAAATTGATATCTTAATTTATTTTTACAAAGCTCCAAAAATAAATAAAAAATATTCCCTCCCAAAAAGAATCCTTATCTTACAATGGTGTAATGTTGTGTGCACAATGTCATCAAATGCACTCACAAACCTTTGAAAAGCTGCCCTATAATAAAGTACATTTATTCCCTTATGTGATATAATTTTAATCAGCAGACTTTGTTGATTAAACTTAGGGGTAAATATATAAGGGTGTAAATGTTGCATTGTAAAAACAATTACAGGAAAATGCATTCTTTCTAATGTTTTACTATCTATTGGCGACAAAAGCCAAGGAAATAAAAATATATGTATCCAAATTTGCTTCCAAATTAAATCACTAGGTGTCCAGAAAGAGTAGGCTGCAAAACCTAAAACCTACAATGTGTGTAACTGAGACAAAAAAAACAAGAAAAAAAACAAAACACTCTGGAACCCAAGGGGATCTAGGGAGGAGAAAGGCCTGAGGACTCAAGTGGTTAATACGTTTATGTATCAATATCCAGGAACCGGAACTGGAACTTAATTGTACAGATTATAGAAAGTGCTATACATATAACAACTGTAAATAGTGACATCTACAGGTCAGAGATATGAACACCACAGGGATGTGTGTAGCGTTATAGTTTAAAGTCATTTTTTGTGTTTTTAATGTTGAAACCCTTTACAACCACTTTAACCTACAGGTAAGCCTATAATAAGACTTACCTGTAGGTACCCTGCATATCTCCTAAACCTGTGTGGTTTAGGAGATATTCACTGTATCCGCATGTGCCGACGTCATCGGCACATGCGCACTGAAGAAACGGTCTGATGGCGCCATTTCTTCAGTAAGTGTGCTGTGACCGGTGGCTCCCACAAGCATGCGCGGGAGTGACGTCATCACGGCTCTGGCCAATCATGCTTTAGCCTGCTCTGTGATTGGCCGGAGCCTGCAAACTCGGAAGAAGCTCCGGGAAACATGTCGCCGGTCACAGCATTCAGCGATGCATACTAGCTCATTATGCCTTTGTCTTGCATTTTTTTTTTTTTCTGCCCAGGGTTTACAACAACTTTCAGATATAGTATGGATAATACGACTAAAGAATGAGACTTTGAAAACAGCCATTGCTTTTATTCACTGTCTGTTAGGAACCACATTTAAAGGAAGCAGACGGGAAGCTCCACAGGAACAGATATGAGCACTATATTATTATTTTGGCAGCTGACTTGTACCCTTGTTATTAAGGCAGAGATATGACAGAGGCTTTCTTTCACAGACAGTATACACATAGATCATTGTCTCACATGTCCAGCTACTTTTTTAACTATTGACTTTTTATTTTCGCAACTGAAGTGTAATCTTTCTCTATTTTGGAGCACTTTTATAGACTAGTATGTCACCCAACACATATATGGATTATTTATTCACCTATCGCTTTGTATGGAGCACTCGGCAGAATAAGAGCAAGTTTTTAAAGAGCCACAACTTAAAGTGGTTCTAAATGCTAAAGGTTTTTTACCTGAATCAAGGTAAAAAAAACCTGCTGCCTGTCCACTCTTTACCCTCCCTAAAGCCACATACACATGGGCCAGATATTGAAATCAGTGCTACAGAACACCTTTGGGATGAATTAGAGCAGAGTCTGTGAGCCAGGCCTTCTCGTCCACATCAGTGCCTGACCTCACAAATGTGCTTCTGGAAGAATGGTCAAACATTCCCATAGACACTCCTAAACCCTGTGGACAGCCTTCCCAGAAGAGTTATAGTTACAAAGGGCGGGCCAACTCATTATTGAACCCTACGGACTAAGACTGGGATACCTTTGACAATATAATGTAGCTCAGTGGGGAGATCTCTGTACTAAAATCGCATCGATGGTACAGGACCTCCTGGCGGTTTCTTTCTTTGAAAAAAAACATATGTACCAGACTTTACACTTACCTGAGTTCTCTAACAATCCAGCACTATGCCCGATTTCAGCTCTTCTCTCCCCTGTCCCTGCCCTTGACCATTGGCTCCTGCTGCTGTCAGTCAAATCCTGTGGGGTGTGGTGGGCTGGCTGAACCACGCTGTGTGTGTGTCTATGGGTACACACAGCCCAACTCAGGAATATGCCCACAACAAGCGTGCCTCCTTATCAAGCAGCTTGCTATAGGGGCACACACAGAAGAGGAGGAGCAGAGCAGAGAGTGCTGGCGAGGGACCCCAGAAGAGGCAGCGAGGGGCTGCTCTGTGCAATACTATTGCACAGTGCAGGTAATTAGGACATGCTTATTATTTTAACACAAAAAAACTGGTTTACAGCCGCTTTTATTACAAATAAAGTAAATAGACAATGACAGTATGGGGTGATTCATTAACAAAAATAACTTTGTTCTCACTTTCTTTCCTCCATTATTAATGAATAAAATCCTGCATATCACAAATTAAAAACGGATTTATACATTTTCCCCATAACTAATATTTTTTTTAAAGTAAAAATTACAAAGAATGCCATTTAAATATCATTTGTATGTCGTTTTAACATTCTATTTATCCTGTAGCTCCCTCTGACCTTGATAAATACCAGACTCAAAAAAGTCCAACGCACCCAGGTAGAGAGAGCTGAAGTACTATGGGGAAATGGTAATATTCTGCAGAAAGTAAACTGGTATTGCTATAAGTTTTACTCCTATTTTTAAATATCCCATTGTTGTTAATAGCTGTGTGATTTTTTTTGGTGAAAGGATGGTAAGAAGAGTACAGTTTAAGCTCTCAAAGCAGACCTTGCACGGTCTGCTTCGTTTGCTATTTATAAGAGGTACTTATATAGTGCTCCTCAAGGAGCTTACAATTTAAGGTCCCTAACTCACATTTACATAGATCAATTTAGAAAGAAGCCAGTTAACCTACCAGCAGGAGGAAACCAGTGGAAGCTCACGCAGGCACAGGGAGACCATGAAAACTCCAGGCAGGTAGTGCCATGGTTGGAATTCAAACCAGCGACCTTAATGCTGCTAAGTTGAAGTGCTAACCACTTAACCACTTTGCCCATTAAGCTGGAAAAACACTGGGCAGGAGTCTACACATGCAATCCCTCCCATCTTAAAATGCCTGTGGAGTAAAATAGTTAATGAATATACTCACCTTATCCTTGCTTCCATCTGTAACACCTAGTTGAGGGTGGTATCAACATCCTGCAAGTGATATACCAGAACATTCCAAGTAGCTGTAGCATCATCTAAGATGATTTGGGCTATTTGGTATCCACTGGGATATTGCTCAAAGGATGCCGATGGTACCCCCTGCTCTATGGAACTTACTCACACCACACAGGAGTGTTTTACATTGTTAAAATGGATTTAAGATGTAGGAGGGGGCCCTTACTAATTAAAGTGTTACTAAACCCAGCAATATCAAAATAGTTATTCTGCCCCCCCCCCCCCCCCAGTGCCCATAGCTTCTAAATCTTCTTTTTACATTAAAATACTGCCACTATATACCTTTTTGGCTCATCTGTATACCAAGGTCACGTGATAAACTGCAGGGTCTGCCCGAGTGCTGAGGGTTCAGGTAGGTGGAGATTTCCACTATAGCCTGGGTCCTCATGCTTTTATGGGAGGCAGGTCATCCATCAATCAAGATGTGACATCACACCCACTGTGTTGTTTTTTAGTTACTGGGCATGGAGGATGGAGGTCGAGGGAGGGACTGGGCTGTGATTTAGGATCTCTATACACACCCACATGTGTGATGTCAATATCATGTGACCTGGCTAGTTCAGCTCAACAAGGAAATGTTCTCTACAGCAATAGAGACCAAACTGAGCTTGTCCAGGGGGACCACTCTGACTGTGTATTATCTGGCCTTGCCCAGAGAGACCCTGCAGCAGGAGGAGGATCTGTGTATACAGGATAAAAGAGCCTTTTTACACAATACAGAGGATTAACCCCTTAAATTCCACAGTGAGTATAACAATCTTGCTATTCTGCATATACACACAGATTTTACTGTTGTGGATTTAGTAACACGTTAAGCTTTAATTGTAATACATGATCCCCCTGAAAATGCAATATAAGTGTACTCCAATAACCCACTCATTTACAGTTTGCATGGCTCTAAGAGTATAAAAGTCACAGAGATACAGAAGAATTAATAAATCCAGTGGTCCTGTGTGGCTTCTCCTCTTTCTCTGCACTTCATTGCTTGCAATGCAATACAGACAAGAAATTTGGATTCCTTTGATCCAACTTAAATAGGCAGTGCTCTTCTTTGTCATCCCCTATCTGGTGTTGTGCATTCAGCAGTGATAAGCAGTATGTAGTCATATCCGCTGCACCACTAGTCTTTACTAGTGATATCATCTGCACCACAATAGTAGGGACTGGAACTGGAAGGTCAGGCACTGACAACCAATTATTGTGGTTGTTGAGCTTGCCAGAATGTATTTGTGTATTCAAGACTCTGGCAGCGGGCACAGATTTGTTACTACAATACAGTTGTGTATTTTTTTTTTAATGATACTGACCATGTCTATATCTTTGTAGACCAACACAGAACCTTATATAGAATTACAACATTTTGTAATATTTGTTCCATTGTAAACCAACTTAATTTTCCTAGCCATTTATCATATCTTCCAGACATAAATACTCACACCCTAATGCTCTCTTATCTTCCCAAAATGGAATCCGTAGTTTACATTCACAGTAAAATGACCTATCCATTTTCCTGTATGTCAAGAAGTAAATACACACATATACAGTATATATATATCTTAATTTAATTTTCCCAGGCAACAGAAACTATTGGGAAATATACTATTAAGCAAATAAGGCAGAGAGCATACCAAAACGATTGGGTTCATCCCTTTCTCAGGTCATGCAGCTGTCAGAAAAAGCTTGACTTATTAAAAAGTACAGGATAGCAGTGTATTTTTTTCTTTCTTTTATACATTTGGGCTGCCATAAATAACTCAGACATTCCGTTTAGTTTTGTGAAATTCCATATTTAAATAAGTAGTCTTTTTATAATTAACAAACTGTACTTTGCTACACTAACAGTGCAGAACACATCTACATCTACAGCAAAGAATCTCATCTGGTTGCCATGTCAAATAAGTTAATCATAAAATGCAATAAAACCGGTAAGCCTTTCTTTAGGTTTTCAATCTGTGGTCAACAAGCAGGACACACGACAAGTGTATATATCAGTAAATATAGAGGTAATGTGGCATAAATATATTAAATATATATAAAATAATATAGTATGAGTGTGGAGATATGAAAGGAAATCTGGTGAGGAGATGGAAGAAATGACATCTCCTCAGGACACCTCCTTTCATATCTCCACACTCATACGGTATTATTTTTTTTATATATTTATGCCACATTACCACTATATTTACTGATTTATATACTTTTTTTACAGACATGATGTGGTCTAAGTGGTATCTCTCTACTCATCTTTACATGCTCTTTGGCTGGCCGTCTGACTTTTGTCTTTTGATTGGGCTCTATCGTCCCCACCTCAGCCCTGGGTTGGACGTCACTCTGGACGCCCACTGTCCCATGGATATCTGTTGGGACAGCACAAAAGTTGTCCCAACAGATATTACTTATTTCCAAAAATTTATAACAGAAATATAAGAGAAACATTTTATTTTTATTTATTTATTTTTTTAAATGTCTGCCTTTTTCAATTTGTTTAGCAAAAATAAAAAACCCAGTGGCGATCTGTCTCAAAAAAATAATACAAATTTTGTTTGGGTACAGTGTTGCATGACCGTGCAATTTTCATTCAAAGTGCAACAGCGCTGGAAGCTGCAAATTGACCTGGGCAGGAAGGGGGTAAAAGTGGCCAGTAGGCAAGTCGTTAAAAACCATTAAACACCTACAGTATCTCACAAAAGTGAGTACACCCCTCACATTTTTGTAAATATTTTATTATATCTTTTCATGTGACAAAACTGAAGAAATGACACTTTGCTACAATGTAAAGTGGTGAGTGTACAGTTTGTATAACAGTGTAAATTTGCTGTCCCCTCAAAATAACTCAACACACAGCCATTAATGTCTAAACTGCTGGCAACAAAAGTGAGTACACCCCTAATTGGGCCCAATTAACCATTTTCCCTCCCTGGTGTCATGTGATTTATTAGTGTTACAAGGTCTTATGTGTGACTGGGGAGCAGGCGTGTTAAATTTGGTGATCTTGCTCTCACTGTCTCATACTGGTCACTGGAAGTTCAACATGGCACCTCATGGCAAAGAACTCTCTGAAAGAGGATCTGAAAAAAAGAACTGTTGCTCTACATAATAATGGCCTAGGCTATAAGAAGTTTGCCAAGACCCTGAAACTGAGCTTCAGCGCAGTAGCCAAGACCATACAGCGATTTAACAGGACAGGTTCCACTCAGAACAGGCATCACCATGGTCGACCAAAGAAGTTGAGTGCACTTGCTCAGCGTCATATCCAGAGCTTTTTTTTGCAAAATAGATGTATGAGTGCTGCCAGAATTGCTACAGAGGTTGAAGGGGTGGGGGGTCAGCCTGTCAGTACTCAGACCATATGCCGCACGCTGCATCAAATTGGTCTGCATGGCTGTCGTCCCAGGAGGAAGCCTCTTCTAAAGATGATGCACAAGAAAGCCGCAAACAGTTTTCTGAAGACAAGCAGACTAAGGATATGGATTACTGGAACCATGTCCTGTGATCTGATGAGACCAAGATAAGCGTATTTGGTTCAGATGGTGTCAAGCGTGTGTGGCAGCAACCAGGTGAGGAGTACAAAGACAAGTGTGTCTTGTCTACAGTCAAGCATGGTGGTGGGAGTGTCATGGTCTGGGGCTGTATGAGCACTGCTGGCACTGAGGAGCTACAGTTCATTGAGGGAACCATGAATGCTAACATGTACTGTGACATACTGAAGCAGCACATGATCCCCTCCCTTTGGAGACTGGGCTGCAGGGCAGTATCCCAACATGATAACAACCCGAAACACACCTCCAAGACAACCACTGCCTTGCTAAAGAAGATGAGGGTAAAGGTGATGGACTGGCCAAGCATGTCTCCAGACCTAAGCCCTATTGAGCATCTGTGGGGCATCCTCAAACAGAAGGTAGAGGAGCGCAAGGTCTCTAACATCCACCAGCTCTGTGATGTCATCATGGAGGAGTGGAAGAGGACTCCAGTGGCAACCTGTGAAGCTCCGGTGAACTCCTTGCCCAAGAAGTTTAAAGTGGTTGTCAACCTGTGACTACCACTTTAACCTACAGGTAAGCCTAGAATAAGGCTTACCTGTAGGTGCCCTGCATATCTCCCAAACCTGCACGGTTCAGGAGATATGCATGCACGGTAGTGACGTCACATGACTCCGGCCAGTCACAGAGCCGGAGATCGCGGCCCCAGAAGGAAGAGGGGAAGAAGATGGATGCCGCCAGCACAGGGGACAACGTTGGACATCGCAGGCTTCGTTTGCAGGTAAGTGGCACATAATAGGCTACTATGCGATGCATAGTAGCCCATTATGCTTCTACTTTACAGGGGTATGTAGAGGAAGTAAACCCAATCTGGGTTTACTTCCTCTTTAAGGCAGTGCTGGAAAATAATGGTAGTCACACAAAGTATTGACACTTTGGGCCCAATTTGGAAATTTTCATTTAGGGGTGTACTCACTTTTGTTGCTAGCGGTTTAGACATTAATTGCTGTGTGTTGAATTATTTTGAGGGGGACAGCAAATTTACACTGTTATACAAGCTGTACACTCACTACTTTACATTGTAGCAAAGTGTCATTTCTTCAGTGTTGTCACTTGAAAAGATAGAATAAAATATTTTTAAAAATGTGAGGGGTGTACTCACTTTTGTGAGATACTGTAGGTGTTTAATGTTTTTTAACCAATTGCCTATTGGCCACTTTTACCCCCTTCCTGCCCAGGTCTATTTTGTGAAATACTGTATTTCATGTGCATGGACACATAGGCAAATATAGAAATACTTTGATAGGCTGAAAAACAGTACCAAACGCCTGTAAAAGGGGTCACTTTTAAGCTGCGTGGTCTATTTGTAAACCCAACCCACTGGACATACAGCTGGCAGCCATACAATTGCTCAAAAAAGTTGAAGAACGCTACAATATCGCACACTTTTGTGGGCCCACTATTCTAATGTTAAATCAGTAGAGAGACTGCACAATAGAATGAATGGCAAGACAATTTATTTATTATTTTATTTATTTATTTCAGGTACTTCTATAGCGCAGTCAATTTACTCCGCACTTTTACTTACATTGTGCATTCACATCAGTCCCTACCCTCAAGGAGCTTACAATCTAAGGTCCCTAACTCACATTCATACATACACATACTAGGGCCAATTTAGACAGGATCCAAGTAACCTACCGGCATGTCTTTGGAGGGTGGGAGCAAACCGGAGTACCCGGAGGAAACCCACACAGACACAGGGAGAGCATGCAAACTCCAGGCAGGTAGTGTCATGGTTGGGATATAAACCAGCGACCCTTTTGCTGCCAGGCAAAATTGCTATCCACTATATCACTGTGCAGTCCCATGTAGACACGCTTTGATAGCTCTGTACAATCAGCCTGTAACCATCAAACATTGTGTAATATTTAAGACATTTAGCATGATGGTAACAATGCCTGGATTGCACTAGCAGTTCCTTCTCTTATGTTGCTTGCTTCTTGAAGTTGGTTTAATGTGTAGTAGGATGTAAGATGCCATGTGATTGCAACTGGATGAATTTAGTAAAATAAAAAAATAAACTTTAATGTTTTTACAAAACGAAAAGGGAAGATCCTGGAGCCTTCCAACATTCTTTAGTTCATTCCTAATAAGGAAAGTTTGTACAGTGTCAGTCTGTCTAAGAGGCACAGAGTCCCATGTACGGCTTTCTCCCTTTTTGCTTCACTTTTTAGTTCTAATCAGCTTTTAAGCCTCGAAAAGTCCAGTGTTAAGTGGCAGCGGCAGACTTTTCTCATCACCGAAACTTTAATTTCTTGGTTCCTATAAGAAGGAGAGCTGAACGGAGGAAGTGAACTGCAGATCTTTAAGCGTCCCGTTAGTGAATCTAGTCTCTGTGAAAAACAAGGCTCTGTCGTGGGATTTACAGCAGCTCCAGATGTTTTTTTTCCCTCCTCGCAGCGCACTGAGATATTTTTATTTCTTTCTTTGCTGTCTGAGTCTATTTTCATGGTTTATGTTAGAGTTCGTATTTGAAAGAAAAGAAGCAAACGTGCACTTGATGGGTAAGAAACAATCATTTCACTACCTTTGAATGATAGCCCATGTGCTACTTTATAACAAATCTGTTGTATGGTGATCTAAGTATGGGTGATATCGTATTTACGAAGAAGGAGCTTTGCTCTCAAAATAGTCACTAACCAGGGTTATCGATCACAATTAGGACTTCAAGAATTCTGCATTTCTAAAGATAAATTAGATGCCACTTTGTTTTCCATGTATAGTTACATGGTAACGTGAAACAAAGACACCAGTCCATCCAGTTCAATGTGTGAGTTTATGTCACTACCATTTCCCATATCCTTGCATATTGCATTTGCTAAGATGCCCATTTTTAACGTTTTTTTATTACATTTTTGACACTCCCTGCTGACACCACCAATTGTGGAAGGGAGTTCCTAGTTACATAATTTCGCACAGTCTTGACAATGGCTTCCACTGTCTTCCACTACATATATATATATATATATATATTACAGATAATGGATGGATGATGTTTACAGACAGAAGGCAGTGAAGGAGATCTACTAAAACTGGTGTGTCAAAATCTGGTTCGGCTCTACACTTAGAACCCAATCAGCTTCCAGGTTTTATTGTCAAAGCTTAATTGAACAAGCTGAAGTAAGAAGCTGATTGGCTACCATGCAGAGCTGCACCAAATTCTGAGTGCTCCAGTTTTAGCAAATCTCCCCCACGTGTGCTTCACTTTGCCATTTTAGCTGTGTATTTATATATTGTCCTGTATGCTAATAAGCTAAATAAATTGTTATTTTTGTAACAATGCAAACTTTTAGAACTTAAAAGCACGACTAAGATAAAAATCAAATATCCAAGAGCACTGCATAATTAACCAGCACAGCATAATTAAGCATGCGTTCAAAGAATTATAATTAAATGCACAGGAGACTGGTGGTCTGGTAAACAGCATTTCATGTGACCATGATGAGGTTGTACAATATCACTTCAGTTTTCTAATATACAAAAGAGAATGGTTCAATTTAAAAGCATGTTCCATCCTCATATATTGTTAGTTCCTGTTCATTTTTTCTTGTACAATTCTATTGAACTTGAGTAATGTCATTGTTAGAAGTTTCTAGCAATATGTCTTTATTTTGTTATCTGTAACACATAACTTTGTGATTATCATAGATGTTGCAAAATATTTAACAGCCCTGGTTGCAAACTGTTCAGTTTTCTAAGATACAGGCTGATGAGGATAGCCCATATACCATTTCAGCCCCTTATCAGTTCCTCGGGTGATCTCTTCCCCTTGTTGAACAGCCAGGTACTGACTGCCCGAATTTGTTGTTGTCACCTGAATGATCTGCCAATAAAACTAGCATGTGTCAAAAGAGGCTGGCCCGTTTTCAGAAAAAAAAACTCTTTAAGACCACCAATTATATTCCATAACCAAGTAGATGAGACATGCAAGAAATCATTCAAAATGATATGCATATCATCTATGGTCTCTATAGTATCACACAGCTGGCACTTGAATTGGGTCACGTAGGACTAATTTCATGGCAACTCTTTCTGTAAATGTTTATGACAACAAATACAATTTTATTTCTTAGTAAATTTATTGTGAAATGCCATAGTCTTTCTTTTGAAATCATTGGTGGTATCCTTTTTATGTCATGGGAATGATGGATGGTAACCTTATACAAGCGTGTCCCTAACACGCTGCAGTTGGAAGCTTTGGAAAGTATAATGGTCACCACAACTCCCTAAAGGATTTTTGTTCCGTTATACAGAACACACAACTATTTTCTTTATTGTGGGAAATGTGTACTGTTCCAGTGACAGTCACACCCAAGGATACTGTGAAAAACTGATGCAAAGAAATATATGAAGTGTCAACATATCAATTTTAAACATTGTCTTTTTTTAACTGTTGACTCACCAGTGGTTGATTTTAAGACGTTTCATTGTTTTGTAGCACTCGTGCGATTTTGAATTAATAGAACTGTAGTTTAGCTAGCCAGTCCGCCATTGGTTTAGATAAGTAAGAGTACATTTTTAGTGTCTTATTAAAAGAGTAATGAAAAGTAACTGATGTCACATTTTGACTGTCCATGGTAGGCTTTAAAATGGATAATGATTATGGACTGGATGGGGTATTTTTAAGGAGTGCATGTTTGAGTTATAATCGCAGTTTACCCTTATAGTAATTATGGATATGACTTGTGCATTTTTATAAGCTTGCTCTTCATTAGATTTGTAGATTTGCTATCGGGAGTGGTTTTAGTGGTTCAGCATACTTACTCCATTTTTCTCTGTTGACATAAGGTATCAATCCTATAAGGAGTTCTCTCTGTTCAGTATACATACAAGGGAAGACAAGGTGCCTTCTAAGAGTAGCTGTGTAAAAACAATTTATTAAAAGAGTAAATGTACTCCTCTTAAAATGAGATAGGACTCAACCATTAAAAACAGCCTTTTGGCTGGGTTCAGGTAGTTCTGGGCAGCGAGCTCCGGGGGGAAGGTTCGCTCAAGATGTTAGCATTGCGGGATTCCGGGTGGTCAACAGTGGTGGCTTCCAGCACTTTCCGGGTCTGTGGGATCCCAGGCAGAGGAGGTGACGTCACTTCTCTGCTTGCTGCGTGAGGGCTGATTGGAGTGATGGCGACGCGTTTTTGGAGCATGCGCTCCTTCTTCTGGCCCACAGCCATGTTGGACACCCTAAAGACTTAGACTGTATGAACGTTGCCCCAAAGCCAAGCTCTCAGTGCCATTTTCCTCCCCCCCTAACCCCCTCCTGTTTCCAGTAGCTCCTGCTCATTTTAGGATGTTCAGAAAACAGCCCATAAACTCCTCTGCTGTTAAACATCAAAAAACGTCCATGTGTGCATGGACACATAGGATAACATGGAGGGGAGTTTAAGGGCTGTTAAAAAAAAACGCCCAAACGCTCAAAAATGTTTATCAGCTTCAGTGTACATGAGGCCTTAGAGGCAGAAAAAAAACCCTTCTGGTTCGCGTTTTTTATTTGGGGCTTACTGGCAGAAAATGTTTTCAAACTCTTCTAAACTTGTCTAAACTTTGTGCAAAATATGCTCTATATGAGCATTTTTTAATCCCAAGAGAACAGACGGTTTTTTAAGTGTGCATGGAGCCTTAGAGGCAGGAAAAAAATTCTTCTGGTTTGCTTTCCTGATTGAAGCTTTCTGGCAGAAAAAACACAAAACTCTCCCAAACCCGTCTAAACTTTCTACAAAAAATGCTCTATTTGAGCATTTTTTTCTGCCAAGGGAACTGAAGTTTTTTTTTAAGCTTAGCCTCAAACACACGGGCGTTTTTTACAGCCACGTTTTTTAGCATTTTTTTGCAGCTCCATGTTATTCAATGGCCCCATAAAAATGCTGATGTTTTTGAGCTGTAGAGGGCGTTGACGTTAGTGAGCTGTAAATAGAATGCGGTACCAGTGCAAAAAAAAAATGCCTATTGATGCCAACGCTCATTAACGCTTATTAACGCTGAAAAAACCGCAGATTTTTCCTGACGTCGGGCCCACTGTTTTGCTTATTTTTTTTCATGCGCCCGTGTGTATGAGGCCTTATATAGTTATCACCATTTCCGTAACTGGCTTGAGTGTCATTCAAAAAAATATTGTAAACATTGTATGCCATTTGGTATGAAAGAGTCCATCAGTGACCCAGTTAAAAATATTTTATGAAAGGATTTCATTAGCTAACAGCATGCTCTTTAATATAATTATGGCGTGTTACCATTTTGAAAGAAATGTAGGCAGATGTATGACCTGCAATTTGTAAATGAAAACATATTATAATCTGTCAAGTTGCAGCTATAAAATTCGGGCTGGAAGCTTTAGGTAAGAGGAGTCAGCATGGGATTGATGGATCTTGGCACACCAGCCGAAGAGAGTGTTTCTTTTCAAGAAACATTTTTAAAGCTTCGGAATAGTTTTACTGCTTGGTGTACATTGCACTTATGTTGAACTTATGGGTTTACAATACCAATGAAATAATCATCAAAGAACTTCAAGCCACAGAAACGCCAGGGGCTGACTTCCTTGACTAAGGAATTTATTATTGATGCTATGGAAAGTACAAATACGATCATCCTTTATTCGCAGTTTCACTTTAGATGTAGTATGTGATGATCTCATAGCCCCGGGACATTAAAGACCACACGCATCTCACAACCATTCGGTTAATGGCACCTGCTACCATAGCAGCTATAGCAGTGCCCATAAATCTCCCACCATTTGGAGTAAATTATGTAGTAGTAATTGGAAAATAGCATTAGTCTTCATCAGTGTTTTTCCAAGTCCGTATCTCATAAACAGGCATGTGTTGTCCATTACCAGGTAAGAGAACAGCTATATAAGTTGTATAATCAGTGTTTGGGATCATCCCTACTATAATATGCAGGGCATCAGGCAGTGCAATGGGTTCTCTTATTTGTGAGCTCGCAAAGAAAACTGAAAAACAGGCATTGTTATAAGCATGGACAATCAGAGTTGAGTTCTTCATACCTAACAACTTAATGTGATGGGGAAAAAGGGACACTTTTTAGTTTTATTCACTAAGGAAACACACCCCTGCCATGCCCCCAGCTACATGATCTCAATAAATTTAGAAAAGTGAGAAAGCTTACTCCTTCCTGATTAAAATATTGGAACCACACATCTAGATGGGCCTCCCCCTCCTGGGGATTTACCTCCCATCTAAGACTGGCTAAGTGCGTTTTTTTACCACTTTTTCTTTTAACATGTCTTTTCAAAATAACAAATGCAATGATGTAGTGGTTAGATGACGTGTTTAGTGTAGTATAACATGTTGGTAGTTAAAGCGAAACTTCAAGAAAAAATCTGTTTTTAAAAGTTAGATTGGGCTGGTGTCATTACCTATACTCAATAATATAAATGTCCAGAGGAAAAGAGGGGATGTGCAAATTTTCATTTGTAGTCAATCTACATACAGTATGTTCTTTGAACTTCCAGGCAGTGCTGCAGCGACTTTGGAAAACATCTTGTATTCATTTCAGTGAAAACAGAGGTGTTTTTTTGATTGGACAAGGTAGAGATGAGAGGAAAATTCTAAATCTATCCTCATCCTTTCACATAATGCCTTCTATTCTTTGAAAAGTATACAAAGCATTTTATGAATGGAGAAGGTGCCAAGTGAGTATCTCCCTGGGGGTTATTTACTAAAACTAGAGTGCAAAATCTGGTGCAACTCTGCATAGGAGCCAAGCTAAAGTTAGAAGATGATTGGCTACCATGCACGGCTGCATTAGGCCTGTTTCACACAGGGGCGACTTGGGATCCGACTTGAGTCGCCTCAAGTCGCCCCAGGTCACTTGACATAAGAAATCCCATTGAAGTAAATGGGAGCCGTCTTTATGTACGCTACTGAAGTCGCTCCGACTTCAAGGCGACTTCAGAAGAGATTCCTGTACTACTTTGAGGCGACTTCTATCCGACTTGTGCCCATAGAATTCAATGGAAGTCGCCTCCAATTTAGACCCCCCATGTTAATGCTAGCGACTTTACAGTGAAAAGAATAGAATTTATTTTGGGGCAGCCCCTCCCTCCCTTCTCTGATTGGCCACAGGCAAAGTCGCCTGGCATAGTTAAGTTTGAAAGTTGCTTCCAAGTTGCCTTGAAGTTGCCTGGCAAAATCGTGCCTGAAGTCGGATCGCCCCTGTGTGAACCGAGCCTTAGATTCTGAGTGCACAGGTTTTGGTAAATCTCCCCCTCTGTGTTGAGCTGTAAGGAACGGGAAGTTTCTGCAGCACCACTGAAAGATCAAAGGACATACTGGGGTTGATTTACTAAAACTGGAGGTGCAGCTGTGCATAGAAACAATCAGCTTCCAGGATTTTTTGTCAATGTTTAATTGAACAAGCTGAATGAAGTTAGAAGCTGATTGGCTACCATGCACAGCTGCACCAGATTTTGCACTCTCCAGTCTTAGTAAATCAACCCCACTGTATGTAGCATGAACAACAAATGAACATCTAAGCAGCCCTTGGGATGTTACATGTGAATACAGGTATCTTAGCTGGCTCAATCTAACTTAAAAAAATATTTTTCTTTTCCTGGATTCCCACTTTAAAGAGGAACTGCAGTCTGCTCACATAATTTGTAATAAAAACATTTTTGTCATTTTCTGCAACCGCTTTGCATATTATTTTATACATACTGTGATTCTGTACTTGCTAAATATGCTGCAGAAATCTCCTTCCACTGAATCTGGCTGCATCCATTTTAACTGTGGGCAGCTGAAGCTGCTGTCTGTACACTTCCTGGATTTACACAGACACACACCTCCAGCTCTACAGCTCTCATTGGCCCTCGTATGACTCATCCCCACTCCCTTCCTGGCAAACTCTCACGAGAGTGAGAGAGAGAGCTGTGCATGATGTCAAACGCCAAGGCTTTTTTCCAGACAAAAAAAAAGAAGTTGGCTGTATAAGGTATTTACTGGCAGAAAAAAAAATGTTTTACTGTCCAAAGTTAAAACAACAAGGGTAGAAGATTTAATAGATGGAAAGATGAAAAAACGACTGAAGTTCCACTTTAAATCGTACGTTTTATAGAAATTGTTACATCAGACCGAAAAAGGGAGACAGCCAAGAAATAAAGAGTTACAAAGGGATTTGGTTCCAGAAGAGGGACAATTCTGCCACCTGAAGTACAATTGGGAGCTAAACAAATCTTTGTGAGAGATGTTTTAAAATACTGCTTGGAGCAAAAAATATTACTATGCACAGAAAGTGTCTTTTTTTTTCTAAACGGCCACTCAGCATGAGTAGCCATAGATAGGTCTGCGCTTTCAGGGCCGGTTCACAATGCTGCGCGCGGCCAGATCGGATGTGATTTGCACTGCACTGCAGTGTGAATCAGATGCGATCTCTATGTGATGCCATTTCAGCCATACAGATAGTATTGGCTGAAATCACATCGCATTCATAGTTACATAGTTAGTCAGGTTGAAAAAAGACACAAGTCCATCCAGTTCAACCAAAAAAAAAAAAGAAAAAAAAAAAAAAAAAAAAAAAAAT
>BLSH010447964.1:692088-705428 GCA_018402905.1 Glandirana rugosa | reverse complement strand
CACTATATGGACCACTTATATACTTGTACATGTTGATCATATCCCCCCTTAATCTCCTCTTCTCAAGAGAGAATAAATTCAGATCCTCTAATCTTTCCTCATAGCTGAGCTCCTCCATGCCTTTTATTAGTTTGGTTGCCCTTCTCTGCACTTTCTCCAGTTCCCCGATATCCTTTTTGAGAACTGGTGCCCAAAACTGAACTGCATATTCCAGATGAGGTCTTACTAATGATTTGTACAGGGGCAAAATAATGTCTCTATCTCTGGAGTCCATACCTCTCTTAATACAAGAAAGGATTTTGCTTGCTTTGGAAACCGCAGCTTGGCATTGCATGCCATTATTAAGCTTATGATCTACCAGAACCCCCAAATCCTTCTCCACTATGGATTCCCCCAGTTGTACTCCCCCTAGTATGTACGAAGCATGCATATTCTTAGCCCCCAAGTGCATAACTTTACATTTATCAACATTAAACCTCATTTGCCACATAGTTGCCCAATTAGACAGTGCATTGAGGTCGGCTTGTAAGTTGGAGACATCCTGCAAGGAAGTTATTCCACTGCATAGCTTGGTGTCATCTGCATTCAGAACAAACTCGCACAGGACCCTTTATTTCGTCCGCAGCAGAATCGGATCGCATGGGTGTTCACACCCATTCAATCCGATTCCTGTGCGAGTTTGCAGTGCGATATGCAAACTGATTTGGGGATGTCATTAGCTTTCTATTGACACTCCCAGCAGTTTGCATATAGCAGTGTCAATTGCCGTCGGGGGACATGCGATTGGAGTGGATTCTAGGGTTCCCGCATCGCAGCAGTGTGAACCAGCCCTTAATATGGTTACAATATTTGAATAAGAAAATAAATAATAAATTATTTATAATAGCTTACACAACCCAATGTTATCAATTAACCTCCCTGGCGGTAATCCCGAGTGTGACTCGGGGTGGAATTTCAGTACCATTAGCGGTAACCCCGAGCCACACTCGGGATTGCATCGCTGGATCCAGGCAGCACTACTCACCTTGTCCCCTGGATCCAGTGATGTTCCCCGCTGTGTCTGCGGGCTGTGTCCCCTGCCCGATGCCTCTGTGTGCCGGGCTCCGTTCCCTGCGAGCGTCGCGTCGCACGGGGACGGAGACCGGCGGGAATTTCAAAAAGTGAAACACACATTACATATACAGTACACTGTAATCTTATAGATTACATTACTGTATGAAATCATTTCACATCCCCTTTGTCCCTAGTGGTTTGCCCAGAGCCCTGCATGCACTTTTATATTATATATGTCATTTTTTCTGCCTGGAAACATGAGAATGTCCATAGCAACCAAAAAGTGTCCCTTTACGTCAAAAGTGGTTTTTGATGAAGTAGAAAACAGCGATAGTAAATAAGAATCATTTGCAGAATTGAGTGATACTGATTTTTGGGGAAATTTATCATCAGAAACTGAAAGTGACGACAGCGACAATTCTGCAACTGAGCAAATTTCTGTGTTTTTGGTTTGATTACATTATTGAATACATTTTATTACTATTATGTTATTATTTCTGATAATTATTTTTAGTTATTTATTATATTATAATTTATGATTTCATTTTTTAAACTTTATTATACCCGGGATGTCTACTAGACTCCTGTTTGGACAGATTTAAGTGAGTTATTCCTAAGAATTACAGGTCTACAATATAAAATGCCAAATTTTCATGCAAAATAATCGTACCGCTTTCAGCACCAAAAATCTGACATAATCATACCGCCAGGGAGGTTAATATGTTATATTTGTAATTTAAATCTTTATTGCCAAGGACATCTGATCATCTTCTCCCCTTAGTAGTCCCAGTTCATTGTGAGTAAAGGAAAAAAAGATGGCAGCTAGATACCATGGGCGACACATGTCATTATTCAATAAAGAATTCTTATTCATAAGTGCCAATTGGTAAATATAATAAGCTATTTCCATCTTGTACTGGTATGACTTTATAAATTCTGATTGCTTGGTATGCGTCATTGCTACATGAAAATGAACACTTCTAGTGTATCTAATTTCAAGAACATAAATTAATTATAGTGCAGCTTACTTCTTCTTAGGTGTGATGTCTGCTTTTATTTTCCTTTTTTACCTCACACTCTTTATCCTTTTTTTTTCTCACCTGGTATTGTTGCCATTAACACACTTCCTCTCCAAGTGTGACAACTTTACTGAGCAATGTGGTCATCCTAGGAAAGGAGGTGTGTTAGGACTATATAACACTTTGTTAGGGTTACATGACACCTCCCTTCCTTCTCCATAACAGAAGATGTGTTTTGTAGTCCACTGAGATATTTTAGAAAAATGCTAACTAATAACAGTCCAGAGATAGAAAGATTCAGAGAGTTATCAGCTCACAAGATTTCTGGCTGGATGAACAGCCATTATTTGTTGCCCTTGCTGTACAGATATAATCAAAACACTTTTAATGGTATCTTTAAGGGGCCAAATAGGAAAATTGCACGGTCGTGTGACGTTGTACCCTAACAGATTTTTTATCATTTTGTTCCCACAAATAGAGCTTTCTTTTGGTGGTATTTGATCATCTCTGCGGTTTTTATTTTTTTGCGCTACAAAAAAGAAAAAAAAACGAAAATGTTACTTTACTTTGTAAATAAGTACATTTTCTCCATCACTGATGGGCACTGATGAGGCTACACTGACGGGCACTGATGAGGCTACACTGATTGGCACTGGTGAGGCAGCACTGATGAGGTCGCATTGACGGGCACTGATGATGAGGCACTTATATGCAGCAATGATGGGCACTGATAGGCAGCACTAATAAGCAGCACTGACGGGCACTGATAGGTGGCACTGATATGCAGCACTGATGGGCACTGATATGCAGCACTGATGGACACTAATAAGCTGCACTGATGGGCACTCATAGGCGGCACTGGGCACTGATAGGTGGCACTGATAGGTGGCACTGGTGGGCACTGATATGTGGCACTGGTACGCACTTATAGGGGCACTGGTGGGCAGATGCACTGATAGGAGCCATTTCCCTGGTGGCCTCGGGTGGCATCTGAAGGTGGCACTGAGTGCCATCCACATTGGACACTGTGCCCCTTACCAGGTGGTCTAGGGTGGTCTCCCTGGTGGTCCTGATTGGTTCCCTGGTGGTCCTTGGTTGGCTCCCTGGTGGTCCTGCGTGGGCACATCCCTGGTGGTCCCTGGGAAGGCTCCCTGGTGGTCTAGGGTGGCGATCCGAGGGAGGGCTGCGCTGATAAACCATCAGCACAAACCTCCCCTGTCAGGAGAGCAGCCAATCGGCTCTCCACTGCTCAGGTCTGCAGACCCGAGTAGAGGAAAAGCCGATAGATGGCTTTCCTGTGTTACACTGTGTCCAGCCGTGATTGGTCACGGCTGATCACATGGTAAAATGCTTCAGATGGAAGTGTTTTACCAAGAGCGGTAATGCGGGGGGTCAGAATGACCCCTCACACGACCGATCACCGGCATGTTATCCTGAGGACGTCATATAACGCCCAGTCAGGATAACTGAACCACTTCCTGGCCGTCATTCTGCATACGGCGGTCGGGAAGTTGTCTAAAGTGGATGTAAACCTAAAAAAAAAAAAAACATTGTAATTAACAATTCTGCCTAGTAGAGTATAAGATGTCATGTCATCTGGGCCCAGTCTTTCCACGAATAGTTAATCCAGCTCTGATCAATCCTCTTATATTTTTTCAGTAGGAAAAAACAGACACATGCAGAAATATGTGATGGTTTCCTCCCCTATGTTGTGACTGAAAGCTCATTTCCTTATCTCATGCATGAGCATACAGAGCTTCACATCCCTCCCCCTCCTTTCTTCTCCAGCTCTCCCAGGATTGGCTACTCCACACCTCAGCATGATTGGGCATGTTGAAGTCATGTGGTGACTTTCCTGAGCTTTGTAAGGATGTTTCTCAAAACTCAGGACTAGCAGAGCAGCAGAGTGTAGAGGTGGGTGGGGAGTCTTGTGACATCACAACTCCACCCACTGAGCTCCAGTAAAGAGACCTACCCACTGATTCCAGAGATTTGTGGGGCTGCTACTGCTGAAGGGAGTGACATTTGCAAGGTAGGGATACATGCAGGAGGCTTGCATGTATATATCTAGATTGTAAGCTCTAACGAGCAGGGCCCTGCGATCCCTCCTGTACTGATATGTATTGTAACTGTACTTTCTGCCCCCATGTTGTAAAGCGCTGCGCAAACTGTTAGCACTATATAAATCCTGTATAATAATAATAATATACATTAATACTGTGCCATTAGTTTATACTGGGTGGGTGGTGGGTTCTTAAGTGCCAATTCTTAAAGTGGATTAAAGTGCATTAAGCCACAAATAAACAGTTAGTTTCCATGGGTTACTTCACTTATTGATTTTGGAAGCTAATTAGGCTGATAGTTCTTGTGCAAAGCACCTGATATATGAGGCCAATTTTCACGCTTAGCTATTTTCAGTTAGCAGTGCAAGAAGCAAAGTATTTTGTAAAAAGTAAAAAGTTGGACCAATCAGAATCCACTTTATGAAAGTCACACCGGTAGAACATTGATTCTTGTTGGTTACTATCTGTACTGCCATTGACCATTAGCATTTCACACCTTCTAAAAAAATGATTGAATACACTAGCTTGTTCTAATTTGTGGAGCAAATGTAAAGTTAATGTAATGCAATATTTTTGTGAGTTAGTTAATTTAGGTTTCGTGGTATTTCCTAAGAGAAGTAAATGTTTCTCTGTGAGCTTCTCCCTTCCTTTTGACATCCTGTGCATGTGTCATGGACCTCTTGATTAAAAAGAAGCCCTTCATTTGGGAAAACGTCATAAACCAAATATTCCTGAGCTATTTACATAACATTCTTTGGGCAGACAGCCAGGATGTAAAGTAAGCAGCTAATGGTGAACAAACACACCTAGATGGGAGTTACGCTGTGTGTGTTAAGAGAAGGTCATGGCCTTGTCATTGGGAATTTTGGTGGTGGATGAGGTTGAAATCACACGGCTCAAAGGCACATTTTCCTAAGCAACAAAAGTAAATTGGTACGTCTTGTTGATCTTTTGTCCAGTCTATGCCGATAAGAATATATTAGACAATAATTATCAAAAATGTCAACCTACAGCATTTATAATCAGTTTTTTTTTAAACTCCTAAATGCCTGCTGCACACAATTTACCAAAGATTGTTCAACGTCAGCTGGCATTTACATGAAGATCAAGCGAACACACACGTAGATGGCGAGGAACAACCAGAGGGCTTGATTCACTGAAACTGGTGCAGCTCTGCATAGAAGACCAACCAGGTCTTTTTGTCAAAACTTAATTGGACAAGCTCCAAAACTTGCCATACTAAACCTAGGAATAGATAACAAGTGGTAGCCCACATTTTACTGGCAGCTAGAGCCACAATACTTGCCAAATGGAAATCACAATCAGCCCCCCCAGAAACGATCACTAAAACCAACCTGAATAGAAAATACGAAAAATTATTAGCAATAAACTCCCTATCGTACAAAAAATTCCATAAAGCTTGGGAAATCTGGCCATATGCATAATGTGCATATTATCAATGAGACAATATTATACACAAAAGCAGCATAATGATGCTACATTCACTTAGGCATTATTAATCTCATGCAAAAACTCAGATAATCACTTCTGTATCATTGTATTGCTATTGTATTACTACTGTACTTATATTATAAGTTTGTACTACTACCAAATCCTGTAATGAGCTTTGTACCACCACTGCCATCCTTTGTATTGTTACCTTATGTATTACTTACTCTATAAACCCAATAAAAAAATATTGACATGAAAAAAAAACTTAATTGGACAAGCTGAAGTTAGAAGCTGATTGGCTACCACGCTTAGCTGCACCAAATTTTGCACTCTCCAGTTTTGGTAAATCAACCCCAATGAGTTTCCTAAAGCCCAGAGTCAAGGCCAGTACACACGATCAGAAAATCATACAAAAAATATCGATTTCAAAGTGATCTGAAAATACAATACAAATACATTACATCAATTCCACATTTTTATTCTGTTGTACGAGAATTTTCGTACTTTAATAACCTATTAGTTTTCAACATGGGGCTAGCATGCATTAAAAAAAAAATGGATCACCATTCATCCTGTAATCTCATTGTGTGTATTAGGCTTAAGGCCTGGTTTACACCTATGCATTTTTTAGTGTGTTTTCAGTTCTGCAGAAACACACTGCAGTCAATTTAACATGGTTTCCTATGGGTCACGTTCACATCTGTGCATTTTATGGAAAGGGTCAGGGGCTTTTTTTGGTTTTTGATTCCATAGACTTCAATGGATCAAAAACGTGTATTGAAAAATGAAAGATGCACCTGGCATATGCAAACTGCAACCTGCATTGGTGTGAATCAGACCTTAACCGCTTGCCGTCCATGTCGCATACATTTACTGCAGCAGGTTGGCAGCACTGCGCAGATCACCATCTATAAACGCCGCCGGTGGCGCCCACTTGAGCCCACTGCACACTCCGTGAGCATGCCCGCAGGCCACGTGGAATCAATCTCCACCGGCGACCTGCAATCACCTTCTAGAGAGGCAGAGGCAGCACAAAAAGTGCTCTGGTCATTAAGGGGGCAAATCCTTCCAGGGCTGAAGTGGTTAAGGGGGTCATTCTTGTAACATATTGCCCTGTAGTAGACACAATAAAAATTATATAATGAAGCCCTCTCAGCAGGGCCTGGTCACCACTGAGAGGGCTGACATCTTCCCCCAGTCTTTCTTCTGGGATTGCGCTGTGAGTGGCCGGAGCAGCGATGACGTCACTCCCGCATGCAATAGCCCTCAGTTCCGGCAAGAAGCTCTGAAATTCCAGCACGGTATGCTGGACCTTCAGAGTGCATGTGATACTGACATCAGAGGCTGCATGCAGGGTGAATATCTCCTAAACCATACAGGTTTAAGAGATTTTAATTTTACCTACAGCTAAGCATCATTATAGGTAAAAATAACAAAGTGGGGTTTACAACCGCTTTAAATTGGAGGAAGGAACTGACTGGGAGTAGAGAGAGATCGCTGTTCCTGATCACTAGGTGGACAGATCGGACACTTTTGACACTTTTTTGGGAGCGCTGACATGTATACGGCGATCAGAGCGAAAAATATCCACTGATTACTGTATAAATGTCACTGGCAGAGAAGGAGTTAACACTAGAGGGTGATGGAACACATTGGGTTAATTGTGGGCGGCACAGTGGTGTAGTGGATAGCACTTTCGTCTGGCAGCAAAAAGGGTCACTGGTTCGAATACCATGAAACTTCCTGTCTGGAGTTTGCATGTTCTCCCTGTGCCTGCGTGGGTTTCCTCTGGGTACTCCGGTTTCCTCCCACACTCCAAAGACATGCTGGTAGGTTAATTGGATCCTGTGTAAATTGGCCCTAGAATGTGTGTTAGTACATGTATGAATGTGAGTTAGGGACCATAGATTGTAAGCTTCTTGAGGGAAGGGACTGATGTGAATGTACAATATATATGTAAAAACGCTGCGTAAATTGATGGCACTATATAAGTACTGCAGGGGGAGTGTAGTGACTGGGGGTAGAGAGAGAAGTGTTCCTGATCACTAGGAAGAGTAGATCTCTCTCTACTTCCCTGTCAGAATGGGGATCTGTCTGTTTACATTAACACATCCCCATTCTGGCTCTCTGTGGAGCGATCACGGGCATTGGCTCTGGCGAAATGCCGCTGGTGCGCGCACCCATGAAACCCGCTCCCACAACTGTTGTATAGCTACGGCGATTCGCGGGAACGAGCCGACCTTCCGCCCTAAAATGATGGTGGCGTGATTAAATATGCATTTCCAGTGCGATTTCTGGATGGCATGCACCTGTGAAACATGGACATGTGACTCAAAAAAGACACCTAATACGCAACCACGGCGTGTTTTTTTAATGTGTTTTAGACACGTTTTTCCATTCATTTCAGTAGCTTTTGGTCTTTCACCAAAGATGCAGCATGTGGGACTTTTCAAAACACACCACACCCACAGTGGTGTGAAGAGTCCCATAGGATTAAGGCTGGATTTACACCAATGCATTTTTAGTGCTTTTTGCATTTTGCAGATTTGCACTACAATGTGTTCCATAGGAAACCATGTTAAACGGACTGTAGTGCAAATCTGCAAAATGCAAAAAGCACTAAAAATGCATAGGTGTGAATCAGGCCTTTTAAAGGGAAATATTTTTCCTGCGTTTTTAGTAAGGTATAAAAGCATCAGTGTGAAATGGCCCTTCCTATTTATGATAATGTTTATTAATGGAATTACTCATGCGCAATGCATACAACTAAATAATGTACATTACACCTGAAATAAATGGTTTACACAAAACATTCAGCTCTCATTTTTTTACTGTGCTAAGTGTTGGAAATAGAAACTTGGGCCTGCTTTCAATCCTGCTCACTTATGATGTCAGTGTTATGGTATGCTACACAAATTGTAATACTAGAACAAAATTCACTAACGTGGATCCGGGTTTCATCTGCTTCCAATTGGCAAATGAGTCTATTAGTAATAAAAAAAAGAAGAGATAAGCTTTGGAATATTGTTTGTCTTCACAGATTGCTCCACAAAACAAAGTTGCATTGTAATAAATGTGGCCGTTTCACAGATAATTTGGAAACTAAGATTATTAGCCAGAGCTAATAGGCTTTGATGAAAGGCTGTTGTTCATTTAGGTGAGATTAATTTAAATGGATTATGGATAAGCATGATTTGACTATGAGTACTGCTGCTAATTAGTTAGCAGTCGGACATCTGTCATAAAAATGTAATTTGTTAACAGGAAAGGTTAACCAATACAATCGGAAGAAATAAAGTTGTCATAGTCAAGTAATATAATATGGTATTGTTCCTTTTAAATAAAATAAAATGTAAGCATAAATGATTTTGTTTTATCATTTGAATACATTTGTTTTACTTTCTTGACAAGAGTGTCTAACATATAGCTGAACTCCGGGATAAGCACAAATTGTCTATATGCAAGAGGCATGTGTATTTTTCCTTGAATCTTGGTGTACTTCTTGGTGTTTTTCTTCCAGATCCTTGCAGAAATCAAGTGTGAGACTTTCCCTCTGTGCAGGAGCTTCCTGCATTAAAGACCAGGCACTGCTCTCTCTCTCCTTGGGCAGGGTGGCTGGTCTTGTCTCCGCCCCTACTGTAGTTTTCTGCAGGCAGCCTGTAGTGGGTGGACTTACTGGGCCCCTCCCACAGCTCTGCTCCCTTCACACCACTGCAGTACACTGATGATGCTACTGCTACTTTATAGGTAATATCTGGGTTTGCAGAGGCATTTGGTGCACACAAAGTAGATTTATATGCTTTGAAGCTATTGAGTAATATATTTGAATAAACATTTTTGTGCCAGAAGCTTAGCTTTAGAGTATAACTAAAGTCAAAACTTTTTCTTTAGTTTTGGATTGAGTGGAGAGAGATTAGAACACCTGTCCATTTGTATTGCTGTCTGTGCTTCCAGTAGGGAGATTCACCCTCTCTATTTGTCCTGTTTACCTCATTGAAAGTGAAAGTAAAAGAGAATCCCATATTTTGGGTTAAAGTGATAGAGGGGAAATCTTCCAATGGGGCACTAGTTCTGAAGGCCTGGGGGTCCCCAAGAGATTACCTTAATTTGCAGAGAGTTCTTTCACTTCCTGTTTTAGCTATGGGACAGGAAGTAAAGGTAAATCTCCCCAATGGGGCACAGGTGGCAAAAAATAAATCAACAGGGATTATAACCCTCCCTTACCACTTTATGCCTTACAGGTATAAAGTGGCTTTAAGAGATTGGTATCATATTTAAGGAAACAATGAAGTTGCTCTATATGTGGCACCTTTTGGGGGGGAGGGGGAAGAGGACACCTATCTTTAGACAGGTGTCCTATTCCACACATCCAGGAGCTCGGGTCGGTGGCCGTGGCCGCTGACGTCAGCAGCCAAGCTCCCTCCTCCCTGCTCGCTCTGCTACTGTCAGCCTGGCCAATAGCAGAGCGCAGCGGAGCCTCGTGCATGTGCAGTAAGGTGCCCGGCGTGAAGCTGTAATGCTACCCGTCTGGGTTCCCTTACCCGCAATGGACGCAGCTGCACCCGACCCCGATCCGAAGATCAGCGGTGGGTGCCAACATCACTGGACTCCAGGACAGGCAAGTGTCCTATTATTAAAAGTCAGCAGCTATTGTATGTGTAGCTGCTGACTTTTAATTTTTTTCAGCCCTGGGTGGACCTCCGCTTTAACCTTTTTAATAAATGAGGTAGGGTTTTATTTTTTTAAACATTTATCCTTGGTGACAAAAATGGCAAAAATGGATTGGATATATTAAGTAATTTATTAAGTTATTAAGTATTTCTCCTGATCTAGGAATTAGCTTCCCTTAACAGATTCACACAGGAAAGCTCTATTTTGACTCCATTCAAGGTTCCCTTTTTAAGCCCTGGTGAAGGGGGTATTTCTGACATCTTCTTGAGGTGGCTCAATGCCTAGTGTTAATGTGCAATTGTTAGTGTGAACAAGGAGCATTTGGGATACCAGTCACTGGAAAATTAATAATTCCGTTTTCTGATCTATAGGACTCTTTATGACTAGGATATATTTATGTGACTATTGTCAATACCATTTCAGTTCATATACTGTTAAACTCTCCTGTAATACTAAGTTCTAGTTCACTGAGAACACTGTGATTATATAAGGCATCTAGTAGACAAAGAGGAAGCAAGCATGGGAATACTAGCTAAACCAGACTACCATTGGGAACTTAACATAGTTTATATAGTATACTGTACATATTAATCTGTGCATCTCTACAATTAGTTCCACACTCACTTTTTATTTTCTTTAGTTGTTTTTGTTGAGTGTGATATATGACACATTTTGTGTTGCCATGGAGAGGTTAATATTTGTTCCTTACAAATAAACCAGTAAAATGTTCTTTTACGAAGCAGTGCGTTATTTCAGCTGCATACCTATATATGTGTATTATGTAGTTATTATTGAAATAGCACATTGATTAATTGTAATGGTGAAAAATAAAGACTCTGTTCAACCTATTGATTGAGTCATGTAACAGCTAATGTTTGTTAATCCCTTAAAAAGGGTGTAGGAGGGGGTAAACTTATGTCCTAGCTATAAGCCACTCATTTACAGGATGTGACTTGCCCCTGCCCATCTGATAGACCTCCAAATGTATAGGGTAGGTGAAGCCTAGGAGGGTAAAGAATTTTTTACTTTGGAGAGGAAAGATGTTCCAGAGAGTTAATTGGAACCTTGTTCGGTTCCAGTACATAGGCTTCCCTAGCTATAGGCCTTGAGACGCCAGATATCCCGTATTGACCTAAAGCAGGGATCTCCAAACCATGGCCCTCCAGCAGTTGCAGAACTACATGTCCCATGAGGCATTGTAAAACTCTGACATTCACAGGCATAACTTGGCATGATGGAAATTGTAGTTCCTGAACAACTGGAGGGCCATAGTTTGGAGACCCCTGACCTAAAGGGAATAAAGACTTAGCACAGTACTAAATATGGGTTTCCTGGATTGAAATCAAACATGCCAGTTTGGAAATTGTATTGAAGGTGAACTTTACTTTTGGCTAGAAAGGTGTTATTCAAAGTGGATTCCTGAGTGAAAGCATGTAAGCTGGGCCAGAGTTGGTGCAACTTCTAATACATTACATGGGTATTGGTGGACAGGGTCCTAAATACAAGGTACACAGTGCTTACCAGGTTGAGTCTGGAGTGGCGGTTGTCAGGGGAAGAGGTTGTACTCCGGAACAGCCTTGTATTTCCATAGGCTCCCCAAGCAGAGCAGTGACTATGTGGGATGGCAATGGACATGCCCACAAGGGATCATTATAGTAATTAAAGCAGTGCTAGTGCTTGCTGTATATCCAGGATTACTATACAATAGCTATGTATGTTACATGTTTGTCTATGTAACTGATAACCTGCTGACGCTAAGTATGCCCAGAGAACAAATAAGGTCATTCAGGTAACTATAAGTTGGTCATATATAAAGTATCGACTGGTGAATTGTTTATATCCAATTCTATATGCCACTCTTACTGTTTATTGTGCTATAGTATAGCTAGCCAAACAGACAACGATCAAGTTTCCTGACCCAGATAAATCCTCTTACAAAGGCACGACAAACTCTAAAAGAATCTAGAATAACTCTGCAAGTGCCCAGATTAAATCTTTTATGGTCTGTGTGCACCTGATTTAAAAAAAAAAAAAAATCAAAACTCTTTGCTGATTAATATAAAACTCCCTGCGTGTCACATTTTTTTTGCATAGTTCGGTCTGTGTATAAATGTTGAAACAATTTATAAAAAACATCCGAAATAAAAAATCATATTGATCATTACAAGTATTAGCCATATATAATAGTATGATTAATATTGTTAAGTCCTCAGCCGTTCTCTAAATTGAACTGTTCCATTGTATAAGGTGATTTCTAATTGCACCCTGTTTCCTTAGTTGCTAGTAGTTTTGTGCTCCAAGGATATTTTGCTTGATATGTGCCTGCTGTGCCATGTACTTGTGTTAAAAGTATCCTACTCTCTTCGCATTTCTTCTTTTGTGCAAAATTTCTGGTGATCCTGCCCGTCCTCCTGCTTTCCTATTTCTAACTGACCACGCTAGGCATAAAAGCACATCCTTTCCAGCACAATCAGTTTTCTGGCTGTGCTAAGAGTATAACCTGCCTGTAACCTAATGGCCTAACTTGTGCTGACAATCCACCCTGTGCACTCTCCTTCCCTACCTCTCCCAGCCTCTAAGGGTTCACACTGCCTGCTGAGACAAACATAACATTTTTCTTTACAAGTAGTAATTGCACAGGGGCAGTGCCTTGTGTTTTTACAATGCAAGGCACTGTCTCCCTATTTTCTAAACTTTAATGGAATGCCACAGCGTCATTCCATTCATTTATATGAATGGCAGCTGAGCTGCTGTGCATAACACTGCAGGGTTGCACAGAGACCTGCAGGGCAGTACGATGCAGATAAATGCAGATATGTTGCATTTTTCTGCATCGCAGCTGAGAGCTGCAGGGAAGTGTGAACAGGGCACACAGAAAAACATTGTTTTCTGACTGCCTTTGTCAAGAGTTGTGTTTTTCTTATGCAGAAAAACACAGCTCTCCATTGAATTGCGACCTGCTCCTCATGCAGCTGAGAAAAGAGGTCCAGTGATTACTTATAAAAAAAATAATTTCAAATCTTTTATCCCTCTGTCACGGAACGTAACATTTTTGTGTTCCGTGACGGGGACACGTTAATGA
>BLSH010447964.1:681837-692078 GCA_018402905.1 Glandirana rugosa | reverse complement strand
ATATATATATATATATATATATAGATAGATATAGATAGATATAGATATATATATATATATATATATATATATACAGATATATATAGATATAAAGATACCGGTATATAATTATTAAACTGAATAGGTTGTTTTGCAAGGTGGGGTTTTACATATACTGTGCATAGTTGGGTCAGAGATATTCCCTAATGTTTTACTGTGGAGAATATGAGCCTTATACATTTTTGTAATGTCAAATAACATAAAAACATGAGCACAGTGCAAGAATATTATTCTTCCATTAACTGTAGGAAGCATACTCCTCACTGTAGTCACTTTGTATGTGCATAGGGGCCTCTGTATTGTTGGATCTGTTACGCTGATGCGTAATCATTTTTCATGTATTGTGGCTGTCCTCTTTGTACTATTTCTGGCAAGCCATCATACTTTGTCTAAACACTTAAACAAATGTCTTGTTTGACTGCTTACATTAACATTTCATATGTATTTTTTAAACAAACTTTGTCTATGCGTATGATGTTAAGAAAAATAAATGCATTTTTAGTTCAAATACACAGAATATTGAAGAATCCAAGTAATATTCTACGGCCACAGCTTGAATGCCGGCCAAATTTTATATCAGATAACTTATAATTCAGTTTAGCTTGCACTGTGTTGGAAAACAAGACACAGATTTGCAATGCCAATTGAAATAACAGTCTAAAAACAGTATTTTTGTATACTTCTACAAATATATCTTGCATATATAGTTTTCATTTGGCTTTTATTGTAAGTTTTTACTAGAAATAGCTGTAATACTTTAAATCTGACCATACCAAGCTAGTCTTTTGTTGAGGAGGGCATCCTGAGACTAGTAGTTATACATCAACTGGCATGTGACTGAAATTTTGTCTCCACCTTTGCTTGTCACATTGTTGTTTATATTGCTTTGAACAATTAAAGCAAGACCCTTTTTAATGTAATCTGTGTATAGAATGTCAAGACATATTTTGGGAGCAACCATGGCACCTGATTTCAACTGCATATGGAGTCGGTTGTGGGTACTTCCAAGTCCAGAGTTACCAGAAAGTCGGGATGTGTCTGAAGCAATCGAAGACTTTAAAAATACCACAAACATATACATTAGGGTGTTAAAGCAGAACTAAACTGTATGCTAGTACCACAAATTGAAAATGCTCTTTGATTCACTTTTGCTATTCAACTTGAAAAATAACTCTTTTTTAAAGAGTATTCTTTTTTGTTGGTTAAATTAGTATAAGTAGTACTGGTAGCATTAGTTATAGTAATAAGGGCCATATATTATTGCAAGATTCAGGGACAAAAGCACAGATGCCTTACCAATAGATTTCCAGATAATGGAGCTTGAGTTTTGGGCCTGTAAAATACCTTGTGAATGGAACCAACATTTTGGAGATTACGCTTGTTCCCCGGTTCCATGTGACAGCACTGGACCAATCATGAGGCACCCATCCCTCGGGAGAATAAAATGTACAGATGTACATATATGGTCCCTCAAGACTACACTTTTCAGCTCTGGACTAGCAGTAGATGAGTATGTGTCACAAAAAGCCTGGGAGGGAGAGAACTGCTCACTCTCAGCAAGGCCACAACCCTCTTTAGTATCTCAAGCAGGTAAAAGCAGCCCCTTCAGTCCATCATGAATGCCAGACTTGTCAACCTTACCAACTGTTCAGTGTCTGCTATACCTCTCTGCCAGTCCCTTCATTGCCTGCCAACCCCCAACTACATCACTATCCTAGTCTCAAAATAACAACCAAATTGTTCTCTTTGTTCCTCCCCCCTGCTCGCTAGCTCCCTTGTCACCTCCTTCCATGCTCGCCTCCAGGACTTTTCCCAAGCCTTTCCCATCCTATGGAACTCCCTATCCAAATCTTTTCAGCTATCTCCCACTCTGTCCACTTTTTGGCAATACCTGCATACCCTTTTCTTCAGAGAAGCCTATCCCACCTCCACCTAACAACTGTATTTCCACTTTCTCTATCAGCTCATTTCCCACAGTTACTACCTTTTGTATCATTTGACCCTCTCTTTTAGATTGTAATCTTTAACGAACAGGGCCCTCTGATTCCTCCTGTATTGAGATCCAATCAACATTGGTTAAAATGAAGTGCCACATCCCTAAATTAGGACATCAAAATTACACTACGGCTTTGGCGTGGGACTTTTAAGGCACAGCATACCTTGTCATTATGACAAAAGTATGCTGTGCCTTAAAAGTTCCACGCCAAAGCCGTAGTGTAATTTTGATGTCCTAATTTAGGGATGTGGCACTTCATTTTAACCAATGTTGATTGGATCTCAATACAGGAGGAATCAGAGGGCCCTGTTCGTTAAAGATTACAATCTAAAAGAGAGGGTCAAATGATAGTGTAATTTCGATGTCCTCCTGTATTGAGTTGTATTGTAACTGTAATGTCTGCCCTCATGTTGTAAAGCACTGTGCAATTTGTTGGCGCTATATAAATCCTAATGTGGTAGACATCTTTTTTCCTTCTTCTAAACTGTACATGGATGGGAACCTTAACATTTTTTAAAGGAGATTTTTTATTGTTTTTGAATGAACAAAACAATTAACAACATACATTTGAACATAGAAAAGGCACACATTAGGTGTTCATTAATGACCAAGCAATGCTACAACCTGCCAACATCCCGCTTCAGCAAAGAATATAGTCAGACATAGCATACATATTAAACAATATGTGAACATTGAACAGAAACAACATCAGAAATAAAGATCTGCACCGATTGTTCCGTAATCTACAGATAAATCTGTTCTCAATCTCAAATTATGCTGTTGTTTCATCATTTGCTTACATGCTGATTTTTTTTCTCCCGGTACATGCTGTTTTAAGTAACTGGAATTAACATAATGCAAAGAATATTAGGTGAATTGTATAGAGCAGATGTGCCCAACCTTTTGAAGAGCCACTTAAACAACTTGGTAACCAGTCGCGGGCCACAATGAGCAAAGAGGGTGGATGACAGGTGCATGTGTACTCTGCATATGCAGAGTGGACACCAACACAGCCCACTCTACTCTATGGGTCCTCTGATCTGATCTTCCCAGATGGAAGGGGGCAAACCCCCTTCTGTTTTTTTTAGCAGATCAGATTGGAGGTAGGCGAGTGTAAATGGACACAAACCCGTTTACATCTGCCACTCCATAGAGGTGAATAGAGGGTCCGATTGGGTTGGACTGACCTTGTGAAAGGTGCCTATGGCTGCTTTCACAGGGATGCACTGCGGTTTACAGTGCACCTGTAGCTTTCCTAGACTTCTATTATATCCTGCAGGAGTGGTTCATTTTTTGAAAGCACACCAAACCCGCAGGTAATAACAGAAGTCTATGGCTGTGTGCAGGTAACCTGCAGGTGTACTGCGCTGTATCTGCAGATCGCTTTGAAAGCAGCCCAGTTGCCACTGCAGAACAGATATTCCCATATATACACTGTGATTTATTAAAAAACGTACCTTTAATAACAGTCTTCCATTCAGGTATCGCCGGCTGTTGCTGTCCCAGTCAAAGCGCATTTGGTATCACTCCGCCTGTGATAGGAGCCGGCGCTATGCAGGAAACATCAGCTTATGAAGCTCTGCTTCGCAGCTGCTTGCTTCCTCTACCCCTGGCTTCATTCACAACACTGATGCTCTGGGATGGCAACCCGCAATCTGTGCTTGCCAACCCGCCATCCCAAAACAGGAGGTCATGGGCCACATGTGGCCCCCGGGCCACTGGCTGGGCATCCCTGGTATAGAGGATATTACCCTATAGGTAAAGTAAACTGTGTTTCCAGCCAGGGGGACCAGAGTTTGTAAATTTATTTCAGGCAGCTGTGGGCCACCCTTACATTTTTAGGAACCCTAAGATATTTATTTCTAGTAAATGTAGAACTTTAAATATTCATACCAAGTATAATGTGTATAAAATGTAAAGATTAATTCTTGTTTTACAATGATGATTAGCCTCAGTATTTTCCTAGTACCTGCTACTGTCTCGACATTACCATGTTGACAATAGCAATAGAACTCTTAGACCTCATGCACACAGGACGTTTTTTGACTGTTTTTAGCAGCTGTTTTCAGCTGCAGACGTTTTTTTTCTACAGGTAATAAACCCTTCATCATGTTATCCTATGTGTTCATGCACACATAGGCTGTTATAAGCTGTTTTTAGCAGTGACGTTTTTGAGCTGTAAAAAAACCAAGAGCTGAGGGTTTTTTTGGACTGTTTTCAGCTGTAAAAATGTTCAAATGCTTAAAAACGTCCAAAAACGCTGAAAACGTTTAAAAACGTCAATCCCCAGCGTTTTTGGACGTTTTTGACCAATTGGAGAAAAAAACAAAAAAAAAACGCTGTCCCTTTAAAAACGTGAAAAAACGCGAAAGAACGGCAGTAATATAACGCTGGTAAAAGCTGAAAACATCCCTGATAAGCTACTGACGTTTTTTGGCTGTGTGCATGAGGCCTAAGTGTTAGCAAAGGTGAGTAATGAGGACAAATCAAAAGTCACATCTCTGGCATGCTTACAATATACTTTTGTCTAATTTTTGTTATTTAAAGCTTGAAATGGGATTATAGGGTCACAACTGATTAGAACTATCTGCATCTCTTTGACAATATGGTTCAGCGCTGTGACTTTAATAGACTTTTGTTGGAACAATGGAAGAAAGTAATAAATGATTCTTGAAACAATTTGCTTGTTAACGCAATGCACTGTACAAAATCTCAGCTGACTTTTTATTTTATTACTTTTTCTTTAGGGTGATTTTACATGGAACAGCATGTCTGGGCGCACTGTCCGTCTGAAATCAGTTCCCATACAGAGTCTTTCTGAATTGGAGCGTGTACGGCTACAGGAAGTTGCATTTTATCGTCTGCAGCAAGATTTTGACTTAAGCTGTCAGATCACTATTCCCAAAGGTAAGGGCATACTTTGATTCTTTTTCATGGTAGCTGCGTGCTTTTTCTTACAGAGTGTTTGTGTTCTGTTATCATCAAAATCTTTATTAGTTCAAAATTGCAATGGTTTGGTTGGTCTCCAAACTCTCAGGTGGAATGTTTAAAGAAAAACTAAATCCAAAGTAATGTGTAGCTAGTTGTGTGTTTGTTGTACTTACAAAAAAATGTGTGTTTTTTGTACTATGTATTACTAGTGTGTTCTCTATTCTAATAAATCTCAACTCCAAAAAGGAATTAAAAAAAAATCTAGTTAAGTTAGTCATGCTTCAGTAAAAAAAATTATTAACACATATCAAAAGCTAAAACTTTTTTTTTTTCATTTTGAATTTTTTTTCGTCATCTTATCTTTGTCTCATAGGGAGATTTTCGTTCACTTCCTGTCTTGTCTACTCAATAGGGAATGCTAGGATATGTGAGAGGAAGCCGTTCTTAGAGAGTTGTTGGAACAAGCATCACCATTGGAAGATTTTTTTTCTATTTCTGTTCTGATTGCAACTCAAATTTTTAGATTTACCCTCACTTTCATTCTCCATGATCTTGACGATCAGAGCAATTTGAGAGAATAAACCTTGCTAACAAGGATACATAGCAATAAAATCCTGACGATGGTTCTAACCCCTCATCAAACTCTTGCACACAAAAAAATTGGCTTTTTAGCTTCACTTTAGCTGTACCCCTACATAGATCTTTATTTTGAAACCTGAATTTGTCTTGGAATCAGCCTCTTGTAATCCCCTGCAAACAGCACATAAATGTGGAGAGAAAAGGATAGCACTCTGAGACCTTCAGAGCTTTACTGGTTGGCAAAGTGCTGTCAGTTACACAGCGAGCGTGCCTACAGATTAGGAGATCACTGAAATGGCCTCATTAGTATTCTGCTGCTCTTTCACTAGGCTGTGTTTGATCCTGGACCATCCTGTATTGCAATGGCTGCTGTGTAGTTTGCAGTGGTCCAAGACCCTATATGGATTTTACTTATTAAGTTTGAACCTGTCAACATGTGCTACGGAAGGGCTCAGCCTGTATACTATGCTCTTCTACACTTTCATTGTAAAAAATATTCAACTTCCTTGATGCAGCCCTCTAGGAAGCACATGTATAAGTAGTAGGCAAAAGTGAAAGGGTGGCTTTAATATATGTATCTAAGTGTCTTAAGGACTGTAGCTGTCACTTCACCATATCATAGATAATAAAGGTTGTGTCTATTGTTATATTAATTAGAGTAAGTCACTTAGTGGTTATAATTTTTTTATTAGGTCTTATTCACACCAGATGCATGTATTTTTGCACTCCAGATATATGCATGTTTAGATGCATTGATACATTAATACACAACGTGTTGTTAGGATCTCATTTGGTTAACTTGAATGAGGGAATAAAGCTCTACATACAAAAATTACTGCATACATTACATTACTTTTTCTCCCCAACACCCCTGAACGCAAATAATTAATGTGCCCAGGCCCTACTGAATAGTGTAGACCAGGGGTAGGCAACCTGTGGCCCTCCAGCTGTTGTGGAACTACATTTCCCATGAGGCATTGCAAGGCTGGTAATTACTATTACTCCCAGAGGCATGATGGGACTTGTAGTTCTGCAACAGCTGGAGGGCCGCAGGTTGCCTACCCCTGGTGTAGACATTCTTATACCCATGCATTTTTCTGCTTGGGCATAAAAAAGCAAAATGCCTACAAATGCTCCTAGTATGAGTAAGCCCCAAGGGATTAATTGTACTTCCTAGCAAAATCATTTTAGCATTACCATGTTTTAAGAATTGGTGTGTCCAATAACATGCTTTCTGAAAGACATTGGACATGAAATGGGAGCTGTTTATATACCCTGAAATAAAAAAAATGTGAAGTTCTAAAGTAACAGACACGGGGTCAAATGAAGTGCTCCCTGGCTTCCCAAGATATGCTGTTATCCCTAGGGCTTTGAAGAAAAACACAGAGACTTGTGAGTAAGAGAGAGAAATATTATGTGGGTTGAACTGTCTCTAATGATAACCCTTTAATCGTAATTTGTTTTCATACACATTTTGTCAGACCATTCTCTTCTCTCTCCTTTCATTACATAACGCCACCGGCAGATTTTTAGTGCTAGCTTTTAATAGACATTTGACAATTAAGAGTAACACTAACATCAGTTTGATTTTTGTCATTCCTTAGGCTGTTTTTAAATTATGTAGAAAATCTTAAACACCCCCATTCTCCATTTTGTGTCTTTCTAATAGTGGAGTGTAGGCAATTGAAAAGTGTTTTGTTGATATAAGCGATACATATCCTTTAATTATTTTGCACCAGAGTTACAAACGTTAAGTCCGCGGAGAGCTCATCTAAAGGAATAACTTTTTTGTTTGTCTTTAATAGAGTATGGAAGACTTAGAACCCTATCAGATTTTAATGATTTGTCCTCATTAGGGAGATTAAGGCAACGTGTGTGTTTCGGCGTCAGGAGAAAGTGCTCTGGTCAGAAGGGGGTAAATCCTTCTGGGGCTGAAGTGGTTAAACAAAAATGATGGCAATTCATAGGCTACAGGCTGATCCTTGCATTTGTCTTTAGTGGGTGCTTTGTCTGTGTCTGTAGAGTGCAGCCAGTTTCTTGTCTTGGAGACTGAAAACGTTTAGAATAGTCTATGTGTGCATTTGTTGTTTGCAATTAATACTTGCACATTGTAATCTGAGTTTAATCTAAAAGATGTGTGGTTATCAGTATTTTATTGCATGTTTTAGAAATGGGACAGCCCCTATGAGGGCTAGCCCACAATGCCTGTCTTTGTATTTATATTCGACCTTGCAATTTGAGATGACGTATTACTTAGCTATACCTATACAGACAACAAGATCTACCAAAGAAGACTGTGTCCTTGGCCATTGGTAAAATATGCGTAAAATATTTTTAGTATGGTAAGCAAAAAGAACTACCTTTGATGTTTATTGAGAGATTAGATAGTCTGGTTAGCACTGGTAGAAGGTAAAGACATCCTGTTCTTGGACAAGTGTGCATTATGTTTCCATAAACAATCCTGTACTTATTAGGCCGCAAAATCTGTTTTTCTGTGTTATTTTTATGTGCTCTGTACTCATCATATACAAGCTGTTTGGCAGCGTAGACTGAAAGTGTGTATGAACCACCATTATTGTAACATTTCCCAGCTAAATATTTTTAGAGCTTTCTAAACTTTGCTTTGTTAATTACAAACTAAGGTTTTTCTAGTCTTCCCATCCCCGAATGACCCTACAGCGCCTGCCTGGGATGTTTTTTGTGTATATTGTCCTTTGTTTTAGTGATTTTTGATGAAGCCTTAGTTTAAATAATCTTTGCATTCACTAATGTGCTGACATAGTTAAAAATTCTTAGTGTTTTCAGATGGTTACCTCAAGTATAATTGCAGTATAGAAGTTTATGCACTAAAGCACTGTTCTCCAAACTATGGCCTTTTGTTTGCCTTTACCCTGCCCTTGGGAACCATTCTGTCTAACAACAGGGCATTATTCTTCCCACTGAAACCAACAATGTGGCACTATTCCTCCCACTGACATCAATGATGGGGCATTCTTCTTCTCACTGATACCAACTGATGGGGCACTATTCTTCCCACTAACACCAATGATGGGGCACTATTCCTCCCACTGACAACAACAATGGGGCACTTTTACTCCCACTGATACCAACTATGGGGCGCTGTTCCTTCCACTCATAACAATGTTGGGGCACTATTCCTTCCACTGATGGCAGTGGTGGGGCACTCTTCCTCCCGCTGACACCAATGATGGGCACTCTTCCCCCCACTGACAACAACGACGGGGGCACAATTCCTTCCATAATACCAAAGACGAGACATTGTCTGCTCCCACTGGCTACAGTCAGGCCCTCCTAATATATGAAGAACAGTAAACTATCCTTTTGTTTAGTAAGTTTGGAGACCCCTGCACTAAAGAAATAGGTGCATCTAGGTTATTTGTGTTTAGCGGAAATAGAAATCTGTGTGTCCAGAGGCAGATTACATCCCTTGAACATTTCTAAACGTGTCTAATTGGAGGTACATTTATACGCAGGAGAAAGTGATCTTGGAAGTAAAAAGTATATATCTCCCAGATCAAATTAAAGCAGACCTAGTCCATTGCTATTCAAATTGTGCAAATATTACAGTGGGTCCAGAAGCCTGGTCCATTTACTATTTGTGAAATCAACAGACATCTCCTAACTGTTACCCTCAAGAAGATATCTCCTCTTCTTTGGCATATTAAAGGCATAAAAGAAAAATGTGGATCACTGAAGTAATTTCATGGGGTGTTAAATGACATTTCATTTATGGCACTTTAACATCAGAAATCCTGAAGATCCTAGTATCCAAGTAGAATTACACTAAGCATAGAGCAATTATTAAGCAATCATTTGTTAGTGTGCCTGTCACAAAGCCCTGCCTTTTCCCAAGCTCCCAACTGTCCCTCATTTGGCAGTACTCATCCTCTCCCAGAATCACATCCCAGTGTCCCTCTTTCTTCCTCAGTTGTCTCTCTTGTATTATTATTATTATTATACAGGATTTATATAGCAACAACAGTTTGCAAAGCACTTTACAAAATAACTGGAGACAGCACAGTTACATTTCAGTGAGGGTTCAGAGGACCCTGTTGTTTTTTTTACTGAATTATAGATCTCTATAAAAATCTACTTTTTATTTCCAAAAGTGTTATGGTACACTAAATTTTGGAATTCATCCTCTAAACTATTTAATTGCTTATTTTGAAAACCAAGTATAAGGCTGGGTTCACACTAGTTCGATTCTCGGACCGACATGAAGAGCACAAGTTGCATTACGTCACAAAAACAATGATTCCCTATGAGAGCCGTCTTAACTGCTCCGACATGTCCTTGGAAAAAGTTTCAGCGAGGCTGAAACTTTTTGTGTACAGCCTCGTCAATTCTGCCGAGAGTATCCCTTAGTAACAAAAACACTGCATTACGTTGAACACGAGAAGTACAGCCAGGCTCTTAGCTTGATCACACTTGGGTCGGAATATGAACCAAAAGTTTTATTCGTTAATTTATCAAATCTCCTACTTAAGGTTTTAAATCACATGGTATTGTGAAAACCTTTATTTTTCATCTAAAAATATCTCTAGATATTAAGTCATTTTTTTTGTTGTCCCAGGAGACTTGGGAGTGACTTTACATTGACACGACAGAGGTCAATAAAACATTTCACGAAACGTTTGACAACAACGATATATTTAGGACATATTATTATTATTAT
>BLSH010447964.1:653326-677112 GCA_018402905.1 Glandirana rugosa | reverse complement strand
CCGCCCCCCCCCCCCCTTCGGTCCCGATCTGTACTCCCCTGGTCCCTCCTCCTCTGGTCCCCCCCCCTCCCCTCCGATCCCCTCTGTTTTCGCTTTGTCCTAGGATTGTTCAGGATGGAGAGCGGAGGAAAGAGCCGGTAAATCTGTCATTTATCGGCTCTTTCCTTTTCTGAATGACTCTGTTCATTCATAACTGAGCATTGTAAACTGTGTGTTCCAATGTCTCAGTTTATGAATGGAGAGGAGCCGCTGTCTCCCCTTCATTCATCTTCAGTGCAGCTGAGAAAGGGACTGGGGAATCTGAGTCCTCAGCCCCTTTCTCCCTGTCTCAAAGGGGAGATGTTGGGGGTCTGTTTAGACCCCTGACATCTCACCCCCCCCCCCAACAGGGGTGATAAAAAAAAAAACACAAAAAAAAAAAAATTTAAGTAAAATTGTAAAAATAATTTAAAAATAAAATAAAAAAAAAATGGCATTGTCCACTCCCAAAAAAAAGAAAGCGTTGTAAAAAAAAATATAAATTGTAGAAAATAATAAAAAAATGAATTGTAAAAAATAAAATAGTGAAAAAAATTCAGTTAAAAACTACTGACAGTCCAGTTTACTGGCTGCAGAAAAAACATCTGAAGCCAAAAACAGCAGCTGTAAAAATGCCCAGTGTGCATGAGGCCTAAGGGTTTTTACTCACATTAGGTGTACTGCTGTGCACATGGACTCCAAGAGGTGGAAAAGACACAAACAGCTAATCTGTCTGTATTTATGTTAAAGCGTTTGTAACCCCCTCCCAAAGAAAATGCTACTCCTGTCTCTTTAATTTGCAATTAGCAGCATGGTGCTTTTGCTTTTTAAATGATCCCTCTGTATCCCCTAAAATATCTGTTTGATAATGCCAGGTCATGACTTACTCCCTGAGTGCTGACTCCCCTTGTATGTTGCTTATCCTGAGAGCCCCGTGGTCTAGGCAGGCTATGTCACTTCCAGCTCTCCTATCTCCTGTGTGCCTGTCTTTAACTCCCCCCTCCCTCTTCCTCTCGTAGCTTCTCCTCTCTCATAACTCTAAGGCTTCATGCACACAGGACTTTAAAAAAACAGCCAAAAAACATCAGTAGCTTATCAGGGAATTTTGTTTGCATTTCTTTACGTTTTTAAAGGGCCAGCATTTTTTTTTTTTTTTTTAATTGATCTAAAACATCCAAAAAAAGTTGGGGATTGACGTTTTTGAGAGTTTTTTGTCTTTTTTGAGCGTTTGAAGGTTTTTACAGCTGAAAAATGTCCAAAAGAACCCTCTGGTCTTGGTTTTTTTTTACAGCTCAAAAACGTCACTGCTAAAAACAGTTGATAACAGCCTATGTGTGCAAGAACACATAGGATAACATGATGGAGGGTTTATTGACTGTAGAAAAAAAAAGTCTGCAGCTGAAAAACAGTAACAAAACGTCCTGTGTGCATGAGGCCTAAAAGCTCCTATTTCCTCTGTATTGGAAGAATAAGTTCCCTTTGTCAGTGTTATATCAGACATATTCTTATCTATATAGATAACACAGCACAGCTCTCTCTCTCCAGCTGACCTCAGCAGCAGTGCTCAGCCCCTCCCTCAGGAATTCTGAGCTGAGAGAGAAAAGCTGAAAAATGACAACTGATCCTAGTAAGAAAGTATGTTATCTAAACAGATAAGTATATATATATGTTATAAAACAGACACAGGGCAACTTCTTATTAGACTAAAGAGCGGATGGGGACTTTTTATACAAGTGGCTTCACAAACACTTTAATGTATTTTTCCTCATCATTTTACCATTGCAGTTCAAGTTTATTGCTGCAGAACAGTTTCTATGATGCAGCAGGAATATGATCATAAGCAGAAGAAAGATAAGCAAAATTAGTGTATTTTTTTTTGTTAATTTTTTTACTACAATATTACATTTTCTTCATGACCAACGTAACTGAACAGCACAAAGGGGCTCAGTGGTAGATTAGCAGTGGACATCTAAACCAACAGCTCAGCTTTTTTCCTCTAGGGATTATTTTTAATTCACAGACTAAAGCTGGCAATGCACTAGTAGAATTTCATTGGAAAGTTTTAATTTTAAGAACATTCATTTGATTTTCTAATTGCTAGTGGTGTCTGATTGGCATTTGTTTTCAACTACAGTGACCAATTCAAAGGAGCAGAATATCATTTTCTGTAACAGTTTATGTCATTTTCGTTCAGGACAGTTCATTTGTTCCAAAATTGAAAGTTAAAAATAATTTCAAAATAATTTCGAACAACATTCAAGTCATCAAACGTACTGAGAATTTACACACAAATTTTCATATAAATGTTCATACAAACATTCGTTAATAAAATGTATGGCCAGCTTAAAGGGTGAGGTAGCTGATAAATGTGGATGATTATCACCCTATTAGGCTGGTCACAATTACGACAACTGATTTCTGTATTAAGTATGTTTGAGGAATAAGCCATCAAACTGTCTCTGTACTTTAGTTTCCAGGCCTACATACCTACTATGGGCATTAGAAGGATGCTCTATTCCCATTGTTAAAAACCCAATTTGTTTTAATAATATAAACAGTGCAGAAAAAAGAATACGAGCATTCCACTCAAAACTCCAAAATGACCAAGCACCATGCCAATAATTGGGGTAATCTCCCCTCTGACATCCCTAGGAGGTAGATTACTTCTGCAGGTGTCTTATCCAACTGGACTCTACTGCATTTTAAATATTACTTTCAGGGTGTACTGACCTTTCTATTGGAAATTTGGTCCAAAATGTTGACTGATCTTAGCCAAAAATGACAGTTTAGCTTGCCTTCTTAAGTTATTCAACATCTTTTGTGAAGTTTTAAAACTGGTAGATTTTGATGCAATCCAATAAATGAAGTATGTAGACCTAATCAAATCTGCCAAAGCTGCATAGCTTTCCAGGAAAAAGTCCTTTACATTTAGCAGGTGTTTAAAACTTGCTGAGTTGTCCCACATTTCACAGAAAATGTTAACTTTGGCAGAAATGTCAAATTTCCACTGAGTTTATGGCTGATTTAAAAGAGCATCTACAGATGAGGCATTAGGAACACCTGTCAGTTTAAATCTTACATCATGAATCTAACTGTACTGATATATACTATAGATGTCCTGAGCTGTAAATGGCCTGTCTATATAGTGTGATTATGCAGTTTGTCTAAATGATACAAATTTGTGATGGTCTATCCAACACATATAAATATGAATTTAGCTTTAAATTCTCAAATGGTAGAAAGGTTTCCTTTTGAAACCCGCTATTTCTTAAATAAATTATTACAGTATGCTTTCACAAGGAATGTATCTCATGTGGTGGTTCTAGATTAGTAAATTTATAGGGAAACTCCACTGTAACGGGGAAAAAAATAGAAAATGAAAGAAAAATAATATAGCATTCAAGTCATATTTTAATTGAATGTTATTAAAAATTACCTTTTCTTTTTTCTGTGTGCAGTTCTGTAATGTTCTGTAAAATGAAATGCAACATGGCTACCTGGGGGCGTTCTGTACACAGACAGTGTACAGAATGCCCCCCCAGAAATGTAATTTGCTGCTTGTGCGATTGGCTTACTGATCTCCCCAGATGTCTGCACTAAGATACAAGTCAGATTTTTGACATCCCCTACTACAAAAATGTCATCTTTGGTGAGATACTCCCAGAGGGAAATAAGATCTAAAGGGATACTGACCCTGACACCTTTCTCATTAGAACCCTGCAAGTGCAGCAGTTGATTGATAATTGTAAAGTCACTCCTATTCACATTCACTTTGAACATGGACATAGACAAAAGCAAACAGCTATTTTTCAGAATAACAAAAGGTAGGAATCTTCATCAAAATTTGTTAAACTCCTTGCAATGTACATAAATTACCCAGAGGGGAATGTGTTTCTCCTAACAAAGTGGAGTTACTCTTTAAGCTTAGGGGTATAGGGTGTGATGTGTTATCCTAGTAAACCTGTGTGTACTATAATAACCCAGACAGTTTTAGGGAAGATTGTTTAAACGTATAAGACATTGGAGTTGATTTACTAAAGGCAAATAAGTTGCTCACTTTGCATTTTGAATTTTCCCCCAACTTAGTGAAAGCTGAAGCAAAATATTGTTTTTAGTTTCCTTGCACATGATTGGGTATTATTTGCAAAGTGAATTATAACCACATTCACTAAGCTAAGGCCCCTTTCACATGAGTGGTCTGATCAGGTCTGTCTGTCCATTTTCTAGGCAACCACACCTCTCCCATCCATTCTCCTCTATGGAGCGGTGGATGTAAATTGACTTGTGACCACTTACACCTGCCTACCTCCAATCCGATTTAAACGGAAGGAGATCTGTTCCCCTCCATCTGGCTGGATCGGAGGACAGTTGAGTGTAAATGGACAGCCGGCCCGTGTGAAACGATCCTAAGGGAAAATATCATTGCAGAGTGAAAATTTTCTTGCAAAATGGACACCCTACTATTATTATATTTGTAATAGACTTATGGAAATCCTGGGTGATTGGGGGGCATCACATTCCAAACAAAACTAATCTAACAAAACTCATATCATAAAGAAGATGCTGCCATTCAAACTGACAACAATTTAAAAGTAAAATCAATATAAGTATTAAACAGAATTCAAAAGATATTGCAGTTGCGTTGTGTAACTACAATCACCTCAGCTACAATGTGTTATGGTGTCAAAGGAAAGAAGACCTCAGATATACTCGCCCCTATTGCATAACAAATTTGATTTATAGTAAGATAACAATTACACTAAAAATTATCCTCCACAAATTTTTATGTTGCATTACTACCAGTACTTAGCAAGGGGCTAGGTTATTGCTCAACATATTTCACGCAGGGACTCCTCAGGAGCTCACAGGAATAAGACTGCATAAAACAACCCTGCCACACGGGGAAAGAAGGCAGCAAATAGGTGGGCAGAAAACACAAACCAGAGGGTAGGACCTGCAACAAAGTTTCTTGCATTATTAGGGAGGGGTGACAGAAATGATCTCTCAGGAAAGAAACCAAATCTGAGTAAAGCTGAAAGGACATACAAATGCTATTGCCTAAACCAAGACAATTTATTTGGTGTGGATGGTATAGCACAAGATCAGCTGATATTGCTTAACCCAACAGCCAAAGTGTGAATGTAATGGTTCCTAGAAATCGAACAATAACCATTAATGCGGTAAACAGTAGGCCATGAATCTTCTGAGCTGTATGAATGTCCATTGTCACCCTTGTCCATACATACTATATATCATTTTGGTTTCTTTTTTGACATGTTCCTCATTAGGTTAAACTCCTTCATAGATTTATAGTATCTATGCCACAAAATTTCAACCCAGCAGGATCCCTATAACAACGAATATGATAATGTAATAACAGGCTGTGGGTCCTAAGGTCCTTTCTTATGTAACGCACATGCACACTCATATGTGTCTCTAAAGTTCTTTTATAGCATCTAATGCTAGGAGGGCTCTATTAGCAGAATCGTCAGTCAGGATTTGCATATTTAAATAGGCGCGTCTAATGTTTGGAAAGGTTAGGCATGAAAGCTGTTTGGTCTGGATACATAATGACTTTGTTCAGCCTGATGGCAAGTTCTTTGGTGAGGGTTTTCACATCAGTGGGGAGCAAAGACATGGGCTTATAGAATTCAGAAAGCAAGGGGTCCTTGGCCTTCTTATGTATGTCCATGTATGTATGTACGACCTCGTACATGGACTGTGGCAGCCTACCATTAGAAAAGGTCTCTCGGAGTGAGAGCAGTAGGCAAAGGAGTAATACTACTCCATAATTTTCATATACCTTGCAAGAGAGACCATAGGTGCCAGGATCTGTATGGTTGGGAAAGTTGGGTACTACCTCCTTCAGTGTCTCTAAAGTTCTAATTATCTGGCAAATATATTGAAACCTGAGCATTCTGCAAGGTAGCTTACATGTATCATTTTTCTTTTTTGTTTACAATTTTTTATTAGAAGGTCATCGTATAAAAAAGGCAATTATACATTGTATCAATCATTAATGTATACAATATTATTTTTTTTGTTTCCTTTTTTTTTTCCTTACTTCTGAGAATGCTGAGGATTGGTAAGGCACATGTAATAGGAATAGATAAAGCAGCAGCAAAACTCGTATCACAATTTGCAGTGTAGATAATATAAGAATGATGATTGGGATGAAATAAAAATTGCACTACTGGTGTTTAGAAATGATAATTAATCCTTATCCCAAAGAGACCATTTGTCCTCATATAGATGCATATTGCCGTGAATAGAATTATATAGGTGTTCCGTAAGTCTAACCATGCTCATTCTATTCAGAACTTGTTGCCAGGGAAGGTTAGGGATAACCAGTTGCAAGCGATCATCCACTGTATAGAGCTTAAAATGTATGGATAAGTCTAGAGCAAGGTGTTGGTACATCCAGGATAGTAAGATATAGGATACAAATGTGTGGAGTGAGAGTGATTGATTTTTTAGCTATCTGAAAAATGTTGTTAGATGTGTTGCGCCATATAGGGTTTAAATGGCTGCATTTCCAGAAGCTATGGAGCAGGGTGCCAATCTCGTCACAGCCTCTGAAACATTTTTGGGAAACACTAGGATAGTAAAGATGTATCCTAGCTGGTGTCATATATCATCTGATAAATAGTTTGGTTGGTGTATCTTTAAATGCTGTGGATCTATTGCATTTTCGCATATTATCAATTATCATATTATCAGTTCTAATGTACCAGTCTTTAATGGAGATTGAACAGTCCAGATCTGATTCCCATTTGGACTTAGCTTGTGTTTTTATGGGTTGGAATAGTTCAATCAAGCATTTATAAAGGGAAGAGATCAAACCTTTACTCTTGGTGTGTTGATGCAAATTTGTTTGAAGGTTATAAATGGGGGATTGAGTGTGAGGGAAAAGCTATTGGAATAGAATTCTCTAATAGGGTTGTACTGTGATTCAAGAGAGGAGGGGAGGTTATATTTTGATGAAAGTTTGTTGAAGGGTAAAAAATAACTACCTTCCATGAAAGCTTTTATTGTTAGAAGGTTAAGAGATCTCCATGGGTGGTAAAATTGGTTGTTTTTGAAATATTTATGAATGTCCGGGTCACCTACGAATGAGGCTAGAGGAGGGGTTGGAGAAATGAGTTTAAGTGAGTCTTTATGTTTATGCCAAAGTTGGAAAAGATGTGAGATTATGCTATTTCAGTGTTGAAATTGTCTTGTTTTTGTTTTTGAGGACCATAGGATGCCCTGAATATAATATATGTGGATGGAATGAATTGGTTTTGAATGTTAGCCAGGGGATTTCTGTGGAATTAGAGAACCATTGTGAAATATCTGTTAATCTCTTAGCTAGGTAATAGAGCCAGATATTTGGCAATCCTGTGCCTCCTTCTGGTTGGTGTCTATATATTAGATTAAGATTGAATCTAGGTTTTTTCCCTGCCCAAATAAATTTATTGATGTCTTTTTGTATAGATAGGATTTTGTATTTAGGGATATTTATGAAAATTGTGTAGAAATAGAAGAGAATTTTGGGGAGGATGGTCATCTTGACAGCACATAATCTGCCCATAAAGGAGATATGATAGGAGGACCAAAGTTTGAAAAGTTTTTTTAATTTGAGATAAAAGATATGGGAAGTTATGTTGATGTAAAGATTTGAATTGGGGAGTGATTTGTATCCCTAGGTAGTGAATTGATTGGGAGCACCAGGTAAAAGAGTATTGTTTTTAATTCTGAGTAATGTATTGGGGGATATATTTATTGGAAGGAATGAACATTTGGATTGGTTAATGCTTAGGCCTGATATTAGGTGGAAGGTTCTAGTTCTTTAAGTAAATGAGGGAGTGATGTGTATGGGTCCGATAGTGTGAGGATGGCGTCATCGGCATATAGACTAAGCTTATATTCTCTCTGGTTTTTGGTATAGCCTTTAATGTTAGGGTTGTTTCTAATAGACCATGCAAGCGGTTCCATGGCAAGGGCGAAAATTAATGGGGAAAGGGGACTGTCTTGTTCCTTTATTTAGAGTGAAAAATTCTGAGTTAACTCCTGGGATTTTTATTCTTCTTTGTGGGTTATTGTAAAGGGCTTTGAATCCATGAAAAAATGTATTTGATATACCAAATTTCAAAAGTATCATATCTAAGTATTACCAGCTAACGCTATCGAAAGCTTTGTTGATGTCAAGGCTAAGAAGGCTAAGGGGGTAGGAGAATATGTTTGAGTCTTGTAAAATATCGGTAAGTAGTCTAATATTATCCATGATTAATATGTTTGTCATAAAGCCTGTTTGATCGAAATGTACCAAGTTGGTGATCACTTTAGCTAGTCTGTCAGCTAAAAGACGGCCGAACATTTTTTATCATTATTTAATACTGAAATGAGGAGGTACTTTTGAGGGAGGGTATGGTCTTTATGGGGTTTGGGGAGTAGGGACATGTTGGCCAGTAACATTTCATTTGGGAAATTATTGCCTGAAAGAATATGATTAAAAAGCTTGCAAAGGTGAGAAGAAATTGGTGAGGCCATAATTTGATAGTAGGTGGTGGAGTAACCGTCAGGTCCAGGTGCTGTGCCAGTTTTGAGTGATTTGATGATATTATTTATTTCTTGATCAGTGCAGGGGGCATTGAGTGAATCTGTTTGACATGTATCATTTTTCAAGTGATGGAGGGAAAGAACCTCTCTGAAGCTTTTAAAAAAGTGTGTTTGTTGCTGCTTCTATACCATATGAGGCAATTTCTCATCACTTTCTGTCCTTCTGACCCTTTGTCAGCAGATATGAAATCTTCTCAAAGTCCACATAGAAAGTAAAACTTCCATCCCCTCCCCATTCTAGCAAAATGTAACTACACTTGGTGGTAGAGTAATGCAGGAGCACGTTTACCTGTGCTGGAAGTGCTGAATGTCGCTATCACAGCTTTTGCAGATGTAACTATGAGAATTTGCTCCCAGTCTCTCTTGTCTTGTTTCTATAAGAGAATAAACAATAAACTGCACATGGGCTGGTGCTCAGCATCACCCAAATGATGGTAAAAGAGAGCAAATTCTGAGATGACATTTTTGGGATACTAAACAGACTTATCATCTGTCTTGCTTTTTAAAGTCTTTTAATGTAGGATCTCCTGTTGGTTAAAAATACTATTATGAGAAACTTTTACTTATCACTACTTTGTGAAAATTTTATTTGAAAAAGCTTTTTGAGCTTTTCATTTACCTACTTCAATTATACAATAATGTGTATAAATGATGACATATATTTGCACTCCTAAAAATAAGCACACTTAAGAAAATTGTGATGCATCCTCAAACCCAGGCAAATTTTGATATACGGTGTAGACATGAAAGCTACGGAGATAGGAGGTCTGTCTCAGTAGATCCTGCTTTTACTGCCTTGTGTTTATTTATAGGTTTTGCAAATCCTGTGCAAATGAGTCCAAGCCTTGCTTAGGCAGATTAGTAAAGTAATGTTTTTCAGTCTGTTACAGGAGTTAACCTGTTTGTTCATTTAAGTGAGCCAGAATTAATTTACTTTGGAAACAAACACAATTAAGGGTGTTTGAAAATGCTTTCCTTATACCTAAACCCTATGTATATTACATGACATGATATCTAACTGAACAATCTGCTATTCAATTTTTGCATTGTAAAAAGTAGTGTGAAGACTCTTTAAAACGCAAGAGTTGATTGCTGTGCAGTTGGTTTAATTTCCACCAATGACCAACATGATCACATATCATCGGATACCCCACCATATCTTTTATTAAAGAAAGAAGAGACTGACCGCATATCCGGTCAAGATTAGTTAGACTCCTTTCACACTGAGGTGCCGCTAAAACAGCGCTAAAGTGCCAGTCGTTTTTGTAGTGCTTTAACAGCGTTTTAGTGGCGCTTTAGCGGCGTTTTTGAGCTGCTAGCGGGCCGTTTTTTTAAGGTCACTTTGGAAGTGCCGCCCATTCATTGCAATGGGCAGGGGCATTTTGGGAACGCTAGTTACACCGCTCCCAACCCACCCCAAAGATGCCGCTTGCAGGACTTTTTTTCCCATCCCGCAAGCGCACCGCCCCAGTGTGAAAGCATTCATTAAACGCCTGAAAACTGCCTCAGTGTGAAAGGGGTCTTAGATACGACGGTTTGCTGTTCCCTCTCCCATGATAGGGACAAATGCTTGCAAAGAAGTGTCTTTCAGTAGTTGAACTGCACCTACACTCTCCAGTCACTTTATTAGGTACACCTTTTCAATTGCTTGGTAACATAAATTGCTAATCAGCCAATCACATGGCAGGAACATAATGCATTTAGCCATCTAGACGTGGTGAGGATGATTTGTTGAAGTTCAAGCCTAGCATCAGCATGGGGAAGAAAGGGGATTTAAGTGACTTTGAATGTGGCATGGTTGTTGGTGCCAGATGGTCTGATCTGAGTATTTCAAAAACTGCTGATCTACTGGGATTTTCACACACAACCATCTCTAGAGTTTACAGAGAATGGTCCAAAAAAAAGAGAAAATATCCAGTGAGCGGCAGTTGTGTGGATGAAAATGCCTTGTTGAGAGGTCAGAGGAGAATGGGCAGACTGGTTTGAGATGATAGAAAGGCAACAATAACTCAAATAACCACTTGTTACAACCAAGGTATGCAGAATACCATCTCTGAACACACAACACATAGAACCTTGAAGAAGATGGGCTACAGCAGCAGAAGACCACACCAGATGTATATGTTACTGTTTTCTGGTGTCTAGGGCAATCTCAAAACAGAAGGTACATATTGCTAAATTTCCAAAAAACTTACCCATATAATGCAATAACATTCTGATATAATTGGGGGGAAGCAAAGTTAAATAGGACTGTTACCCATAGCAGCCAATCAGGCATTAGCTACCAATTTCCAATCTGTACATTTTGGATGTCCCCAAAACTTCATTGCAGCATTATATAGGCAGAGACTCCCTGGGGTGCCCACTTTTCTTTTTTTTAAGGCCGGCACTTGCCTTGTGTTGTCAGTATTGTAGTATATTGGTTTATAGTGTCCCCAGTTAAATTTGTTATATACTGTAGTTATTTGCAATATTTTCACATTATTGGTTATGGTTTATACACCAGTTTCAATTGGTCATATCTACAATTCAAAGGGATCCTTTATGAGTTACATGGGATTTTTAATTGTTTTTAGGGGTTATGGTGGTATATGTTTTCTCATATTGTTTATTGTAAAAAATATGTGTTTTACATGTGCAGTGTGGCTGATTTTTTTGTGGGGAAGGGAGGATTTTAGTGGTTTCCCACTTTTTTTTCTAACTATTCCAAAGTAAGAACATGAGTTTTTGTTTAGTAGAAGTAACAGTGATCATTAATTATTGTGGTAACATTCATACTTTTACAATGATTCAGGCTGCACAAAATAAATATTTAGATCAGTGTGTCCTTGATGGAACTGATAACTCTCCTTTCATTGGTGTGCCCTGAACAGTAGCAGGGACGATTTGTGCTTCAGATATACTTAGTGTATAATAATGACTTAAAGCAACATGCTCTCTCTTGGAAAATAAATTATAAAAAGCAACTTAACAAAAAATCTAAACGAAGACCTCACCTTTTCTAGAGCTTAAAGAGGAAGTAAACCCATCATAGTTCCTGCAATGTAAAAGCATAATGGACTAGTATGCATCGCATACTAGTCCATTATGTGCCACTTGACATCAGAGGAATCCAGCGATGTCCCCGCTCCAGGCCGCGTCAATACCTGTGTCTCTTCCTTCCGGGTGCAGCGGACTCTGGTGCTGTGATTGGCCGGAGTCGCGTGACGTCACTCCCGCGCATGCGGCCGGGAGCCGCCATTCGCGGCAGGGAGCCGCCATTCGCGGCACGATGTCCGTGAAGAAACTGCACCGATTATGTCCATGCATGCAAATACACTGTATATGTCCTAAACTGTGCAGGTTTAGGAGATATGCAGGGTACCTACAGGTAAGCCTTAATATAGGCTTACCTGTAGGTTAAAGTGGTTGTAATGCCTTTCCAACCACTTTAACCTCTGACAGATACTTCACATCCAATACACTTACTTGAATGGGCAAGGTGAGAGTGTCTCTTTAGATTCTAGGGGTTCATGCACTCTGGGAGCAGAAAAAATAGCAGAACAAGTGGCAAAAAAGGTTCATAGCAGGGGCGTTGCTAGGGGGTGGCTATTGGGGCTACAGCCCCGAGTCTGGGGCCTATAGCCCCGAGTCTCTTACCAGTTGGGTGCAGTTCTGCAATTTTCAGGTATGTCCCGGTCCGGAATGCAGGAGGCAGGGGCAGACTGAGCTATGGTAGTGCGGGTTTCGGCTCTGCCCTCTCCTCCACCTGATATATGGGGAGGCTCTCTGGGTACCCTGATGTAAGGTGGGGCTCTCTGTGGACCCTGATGTAAGGAAAGGGCCTCTCTGGGGACCCTGATGTTAGGAAGGGGCCTCTCTGGGGACCCTGATGTTAGGAAGGGGCCTCTCTGGGGTCCCTGGTGTAAGGAAGGGGCCTCTCTGGGGACCCTGATGTAAATAGGGGGGGCTCTCTGGGGACCCTGATGTAAGGGGGATCCGCACTCAGAAATGTAACGATATTTATACTTTTATATATATATTTATACAGACGCATATTATATACATGTGTATGCCTGCTCAAGCGTATGACTCTACTTCGCTGCTATGGGCTCTAGCCCCAGATCTTTTGTAGACCTAGCAACGCCCCTGGTTCATAGTAGGTTGTATTGGTACAAGAGTTTAGAAGAGTTTATAGGCATTTGCTTTTATAAGCTTTTTTTTTCCAAAGCATTGCCCTCTGCTCATCTTTCAATGTAAACTTGAAAATGCAAACACTGCCAAATGGGACGTTTAGGAGCGTTTATGAGTGTTTATGAGCATTAAGCGTTTTTTCTGCGTGAAAGCTGTTCTCAAAAACACAATCCAGAAAGGTTTTTTTTTTTTTCCCGTAAGTGCCAAGCATAAAATATGCCTCTAAACATCTGAATGTGCATAGATACATAGGATAACACTGAGCTGCTTCTACAGGCAGAAGAAAAAAAATGCTAAACTCCTTTAGAAGCAGCATTTTTAAAAGCCAGTGTAAATAAATCCTTCTGTGGCTGCAGTTCCATATTTCTGTTATATTATCGAAAATAGAAATGTGTAAATAACCAGTAGAGAGTACTCCGAATTTCACTATTGAGATATCAGCAACATAGGGAGTATGTGGTTTTCAATGCTTGTGTAGCATCGTAAAGCCAAGCTGATGACTTTTACATACATCTACAGCATCTAAAGAAAACCTTGAAAAAAATTATACATGCACTTTTGTTATTTCTACTATAGTGGTGTTTACCCCACATGGACATGAGTATTTTTTGTATTTCAGCTATGGGTCTGTTGATTTGACATATAATGTTGTTAGGCTGATTTCATACGGCACATTTATTGTTTTTTTGGCTTCAAGAAGGCTTTCTTAAGTTTGCATTTGCTTCCAAGATTTTTTACAAGAATGCATTCTTGCAGAAATAATTAAATGTTGTATGTCTTCTGATATACAAAGGATATGAAACATGTAAAAAAAAATACCCATTTCGAGTCCCATAGGCTTGAATGGGTATTGAATATGCAGCCAGTCTGGTACTAGAATTTTACCAGCTAGGCTGCAGGCCAGATGGAAGGCCATAGATGTTTGAGGAGGTAAGTACAGACCTGTGTGGGGGGCTAGGTTGGACACAACTAAATGTAATAAGGGGGATAGGGTGAGAGCTTACTAGTCTTGTATCTGGCCCCTCCTCGAGTTTTTGTGCAGGTGCTCCATCAGAATCTGTGACCTGTCAAATCTTGTAAGGGAAGTGACGTTCGGTCGTGGCTATCTTGGTACACTCATCAGTAGTAAGCTTACAGTTAGAAGTCAGCAAGCGGACATCTTTTTACACCCCCCGAAATCTTGCATTTGACACTTATTTTTACCAGTAAACTGAGCTTATACAGTATTTAGAAATCCGTTACACTATGTTGATGTTGAATTTGAAAAGCAGCAGCAGGCCTGCTGATCTCACAGGTTTGCCAATCTGACAGAACACCGTTGCTTTTACAATTCAACATCAAAACAGTCTGCTGGATTTCAAAATACTGTATTTCAGTATATAAGCTCAGTTTACTGGTAAAAATAGGTGTCAAATGCATGACTTTGGCGGGTGTAAAAAGAAGTCCGCTTGCCGACTTCTAACTATAGTCTTACTGCAGACGAGTATGGGGTGTACCAAGATGGCGGTGACGGAACTCCACTTCCATTACCAGATTTGACAGGTCGCCTAATATGACAGAACTCCGGCAGCCTGTAGTAGATAGACTTGCTGGACCCCATTCACAGCTCTGCTCTCTTCAAAGAATATATACAACATAGTGCTGACGTCACCACTACTTTTCGAAGGGAGCTACTGGGTTTGCAAAGGTATTTGATGCACACAAAGTTGATTGATATCCCTGGCTACTGAGGATTATATTTAACTGATTTTTTCATACCTGGAGTTCAGCTTTAAGTGGTTATAGGAAAATTGTAGACAAAAAAGGCAATTTATTTAAAATGTTTTGTGAATATACATATTTGTACTTTTTTTGTTTATTATGTTTTTTTTTTTAGTAGACAAAACTTTAACAGGAATCCTATTGTTATACAGTACTTTTGCTTCCAGCCTGTAATATCACCAGTGCACAAACTAGCAATTTACATGATTGAATATATAGTATCTCACAAAAGTGAGTACAACCCTCATATTTTTGTAAATACTTTATTATATATTTTCATGTGACAACACTGAAGAAATGACACTTTGCTACTATGTAAAATAGTGAGTGTACAGCTTGTATAAAAGTGTAAATTTGCTGTCCCTTTAAAATAACTCACCACACAGCCATTAATGTCTAAACCGTTGGCACCAAAAGTGAGTACACCCCTAAGTGAAAATGTCCAAATTGGGCCAAGTGTCAATATTTTGTGTAGCCACCATTTTTTTTACAGCACTGCCTTAACCCTCTTGGGCGTGGAGCTCACCAGAGCTTCACAGGTTGCCACTAGAGTCCTCTTCCACTCCTCCATGATGACATCGCGGAGCTGGTGGATGTTAGAGACCTTGCACTCCTCTGCCTTCTATTTGAGGATGCCACACAGATGCTCAATAGGGTTTAGGTCTGGAGACATGCTTGGCCAGTCCATGACATTTACCCTCAGCTTCTTTAGCAAGACAGTGACCCCCCCACCTCTTCAACCTCTGCAGCAATGCTGGCAGCGCTCATACGTCTATTTCCCAAAGACCACCTCTGGATATGACTCTGAGCACGTGCACTCAACTCCTTTGGTCGACAATGGAGAGGCCTGTTCTGAGTGGAACCTTTCCTTTTAAACCGCTGTAGCCTAGGACATCTTTATGTAGAGCAACAATTCTTTTTTTTTTCAAATCCTAAGAGAGTTCTTTGCCATGAGGTGCCATGCTGAAGTCACTCCGACTTAGAAAAAGGTACCTGTACTACTTTTGGGGCGACTTTAGGCGACATGCATTGACTTCTATTACAGAAGTCGTTTGCAAGCTGCACTGAATCCACGCTGAGTCACCCCACAAGTCAGATCCCCTATGTGTGGACCGGCTCTAAGTGTTGTCACATGAAAATATATAATAAAAGATTTACAAAATGTGAGGGGTGTACTCACTTTTGTGAGATACTGTATAAAAATTTGTAACTGCACAGTGACCACACTATGGCCACAGCTATTGAAAAAAAATGTTATATCCGAACTCTGGGTGCAAAATTTATTTTAAATATACTTCTCAATAGCCACAAAGGCTATAAATATGGTAATATGGTAAAGTAAGCACCAAATGCCTTTGCAAATACACATTTTACAATGTAAATGTAGTTGTGACATTATACTGTAAATGTAATCATGACATCATCACTGTGTCACACGCAACCTTAGACCCCATACACACTATTAGATTTTCTGCAGATTTTTTCTTCAGATTTACCAAAACCATATAATATGAGGTCAAACCTTAAGAGTTTAAATTTGTATGCAACCAGGCAGGCCCTTACACTACATGATTCTCGTAAATCTGAAGGAAAAAACCTGCAGAAAATCTAATAGTGTGTATGGGGGTCTAAAGCTATTGTGGGATCAAGCAAGTCCATACAATATGCAGGGAATACACGACTTGACAGACTTCGAAATCAAAAGGAGATTGGCAGATAAAGGTCTGCCTGAATCAGTGCAGCTATACAATAGATGACAATGGGAGAAATGTTAATCCGCGCTTTTTAGCCTGCTGGGATGAACAAGTTAAATCTTTATGTGTATGGCGAGCTTCAGAATGTTCATCTGGTGCTGGTCCTAAGAAACAACCTGAATTGCATTGCGCTGTATACTGGAAGCAGGTGTGAGATGTCAGGATCCGTTTCGGTGTCTTCTTCTGCATGAATTATATTTCAGGAGAAAAACTAACAACTGCTGTATATTTTGTGGGAATAAAAATAAAGCAGATGTTTCTAAATTGTATATTGTTGGCACTCACTCAACATTCTGATACCAATGAGTGTGGAAGAAAAATATATAAAACCTTGGAGCCAACAGACACAAAGTCTGAATACCAGTGAAGGAATGCATGTATGTAGATGTATAGCAGGTATCCAAAGATGCACAGTTGTGGCTTCTAGGCTGTAAGTTAATCTTGCATGGGTCATGAAAACTGTTGCTTTGAAATGAATTTCAACAGACTCAGCAATTTTAAATATAATAAACTCAGCCATGTTTTTTGGCATGGGTCAGTACATACTAGGACCGCTGTTGCAAAAGACTTAACGCTACTAGAGCTGCTTACTGTACAACGGCCACATTCTCTTTACAGAATAAACATTTTACCACAGCACATGGCAGCACACTTGCTATATGTGCAGTGCCATTCATTTTCAATGGCACTCCAACACAATATGTAGTAGAGCCCAATGCACAGCGCACCTCAGCATGCCACAGTGCATATACTATGCGTTTTGGTGCACTGCATTGCTGCAAAAAGGGGTTGTGTATATTTATTCCTCTATCGTGGTGTGTTGGCAGCCCATTTATAGTGAGTGGGCTGTGTTAACGTAATGCATGGTAATGTAAGCCATAACACGCATTTGCACCACAGTGGTATGCTTATGTTTGAATGGGGCCTTGACATTTTTTTTGTGAACTCTAGATATTGTTACCGTTGCTGGGCAGCTAGTTGTCCTTGTAAACGGGTAGGAAAACAAAAAAATCTGTGAATGCTTTCATGTGTATTAATCGCATACAGTTTTCAAATAGAAATTCTTTAAAGTAATAGTAAACACAATCACTAAAACATCATAATAACCATTAGCACATTCTTGTAATTTGAAAAGTTATTTTTGCAAAACCTGCAGTTTTCATTAAAGTAATGTCTGGTAATTCATCCAGAAAGTATGATAACCATTTCACCTACTGTAGTCAATTTTTAAAAAAAAAAAAAACAAATACTGTACATACAGGCGGCCCCTAGTTACAAACATACAAATGACTCCTACTTACAGAGGGAGACAACAGGAAGTGAGAGGAAATCTACCCCTAGAAATGGAAATTCACTCCGGTAAGAGTTATTATGGGAAAAAGGTGTCTCAATTGAAACTTTATCACCAAGGTTTGTTTCCACAACAACCCAAAATTTTCAAAACCCAGTGATCATGAGGTGAAATCTTCTGAGCAGAAACATAGACAGCAAAACAAACATTACAGGGGTGTTAACCCTTCCCTATGCAATCCAAAAAGCTTAAAAATTGTTTTTTTTGGCTGAAGCTACACTTAAAAAATGTAGCTGTTCCCACTTACAAACAAATTCAACTTGAGAACAAACCTACAGACCCTATCTTGTTTGTAACCCGGGGATTGCCTGTATATGAATAACCGGATTTTAATAGACAAACAATTATATCTTCTTGAAAAGTAGTGATCAAACTTTAAAACAAACCCTCACTGACCTCAGTAGATGCAGCCACAGTGACGTAATTCATCCTCAAATTTGTATTTTCACGTTTAGTGCTCATTCATACAAATGCAGAGACCCCCTACAGCATGAAGAGCCATTAGTTTATCTTTTTGGGGAGCTTCGGGCAAGCAGCCTATATAAGTGATTGGAGGCATGTCAGCTGTTTGCGCTCACCCACACTGTCCGCACAGCTCAGTTTATAGTTTGATAGCAGTGCATCCATATTTGCGTACCTGTCAAACTGAGCTGTGCTGGTGATTTTGTACAGTTGCTGCATTCCTAATCACTTATATAGGCTGCCTGTAGGCAGTGCTACCTGCTAATCCAAAAAATGAACAGCTCTTCATGCTGTGAATGGGCTCTTTCTCATTTTCTCAGCTCCCCCTTCTAGCAATGAGTTACAAGTCTCTCAGCCTTCTAATCTATAATGTAAAAAAACAGTAGATGTACAGAAAGAGAGGGGGGAGCATTGTGATGAGACTCGACTTCAACATAGACTTTACTAGTTTTATTGTGGAATTTGAAGATGAGTTGCTCCATAGTGGCTTCAGCTGCAGTGGTATATGGGGGCTTATTAAAAAATCATTTATTTGTGGTTAAGAGTATGTAAATATTTAAATGCCCATAGCATGTACATTGGCTTACTTTAAAGTCAAAGGAGGTTATGTAAGAATTATAATTCATTTCCTGTTTTGTTTTAGGCCGTGTTTACACCAAAATGTATTTTTAATCGATGTTGTGCTTCCTTGCTTTGTATAAAATAGGAATTTTAATCAGTTAAAGTGATTTTAAACGATCACCTTGCAAAACAATCCCATTCAGTTAGAGTGATTGTAAGCGATCACCTTCACCATTCCATTTAAAAATAGAAATGAAGGACAAAACATTTTTGTATAGATATAAAAATACATGATAAATACCTTTTTTTTTATAAGTGATCACATTCCCTCTGTTCTTAGCTGCATAAGAGCTGGAGGGAGGAGAAGCAGCAAAACACTGAGCTTTCCAGTGATTGGCTGTGCGACGGAGGCATGTCAGGACAAGTCTGATCATTGGAGGAGAGCAGGCTGAGTTCCCAGCATAGCTAGAGAACTGGTGTGTTCTCCTGCTTAGTATGGTCAGTTTTTAATAGGAAAGCAGAGGTAGGAACACCAGGGATTTCACACAAAGGAAGCAAAGAAAGAGAACAGGATACTTTTGTATACAAGTACATGGTTAAGCAGGCACATACGAGGAATATGAAATTTGTGGGTAACAAAGGCTTTCATTTGGTTTGCAAAAAACAGGTCAGTGCATACAAAACTTTTTCACAGTGCAATGTGATGCATTTGTTTAATGTTCTCTTAAAAACAAGAGGATGTTTATCAAGAAAACTAGCCTTTTATTTAGAAAAAGCTGGCTAAAGGTGGATAGAATCTTTAGATTGCAAATTTCGAATGAGGAAGGATTTTATGAATTAAGCTGTAAGCAGTAAATCTGTCACCTAAACAGTACACAGAATTAATAAATGTGTAATGTTTGACAACCTACATTCAAATGGCATCTTCCAGATACTAGTGTCATCAGTGAACTTTGGGTAGCTTAGGCCTACAGTTTTGGCTCTAGTACAGTGATGCTAGTGGGTTGCTCACACCTTACCTTGTCCCTTCACAAAATGTTTTGTATTTTTTTTTTCATCAAATACAAGGTGTTTTGTGAATTGACAAAATCTTGTGGTATACTCGCCCCCTCTTCTCTCATCCATTTACAGAATACCTTGTATTCAGGGAAAACAAAATATAAAACATTTTTAGCATCCCCAGCCACCATTCGTAGATAGCTGGCAAAGCATTACACATAACTTCTCTAGACTAATCACAATTTTAAAACGTTTTTTCCTGGAGGTACACTGTAAACATCCATTGCTTGGCCACAGGTCTACTATAAAGGTATGTCACAACATAAGTCTTCTTCCATCCCAACAAAATTCCTGAATAAAGGGATTATGGTGTGGATGAGGGGGGAGGCGGTAGAACATCACACTATCTGCACATGCATTAAATACATTTATATTCCAACAATCTTTTGGCTGTGCCCAGTAACAAAGCTCCATTACAACGGCAAAGGGAGGAGTAGTACAAAGCATCAACATAAATGACATGATGTACAACACTTCATTCTTGTCTGTTATCAGCAGACACCCTCTGAAGTCTGAGCCAGAAGATTTGTCACTTTCATGCAAGAGGGAGATAATGTACAAAAACATTTTTGATGTCTTTCCTTCCCTTATATGAATAAAGCTCTTTTGTTGTTTGGTTATGTTCTCCTTGGTTACTTATTTGAACCTCATACTTGTTCTGGCTTCTGACCATCTTCTCTGATTATAAAACTTTTATAGCACTAGGAAAATAGGTAACTAAGTAATTAATTCAGAGGGCCAGCTGTGCTGCAGGGGAGGATCGTTCAGGGGAGTCAATGCCACACCCCTGAACACACAAAGTCTGTTGTTTAAGTGCCCATTCACACAGGGGCGACTTGCGCTCCGACTTGAGTTGCCTCAAGTCACATGTCAAATCCCATTGAAATTAATGGGAGCCCTCTTAATGTAGGCTACTGAGTCACTCTGACTTCAAAAAAAGGTTCCTGTGTGATTCCAAGGTGACTTCTACCCGACTTGTGTCCATAGAAGTCAATGGAAGTCGCCTCCAAGTCGGATCCCCCATCTTAATGCAAGCGACTTTACAGTGAACTGAATAGAATTTTATTGGGGCAACCCCCTCCCACCCTTCTCTGATTGGCCACAGGAAAATTCGCCTGGCATAAGTTGTGTTATAAGTCGCCTAAATTCGCGCTGAAAGTCGCGCTGCAATTGCCTAGCAAAGTCGCGCCAAAGTTGGATCGCCCCTGTGTGAATTGAGCCTTAAGGAAACCTGCACTGAGAAATACAAAGCTATATCAGATCTTAAATAAGTTGCCTGGTTCATTTGCTGATCAAATTGCTTCTAAATGGTCTGAGACACTGACCCACAACAAGTATGCATCAGGTAAAGTCAGAACTCTCAACCTGTTTAAAAGCTATGGGTCAGTGACTCAAGACACATTGAAACCAAGGGATCACAGTCAGGTAGATGTCAGCCTTTTCACAAGGAAAGCTCAATAACAGCAACCCATTGATTTTATCATAGGTTTCATTTAAAAGAAACCTTTAGTGAGATAAATAGTGCTAGCGTTTTTTTAAGAATACTAGTTGCCTGTCTCTGGCTTCAGTACTTTCTAAGTACTCATATTTCTTTCTAAATGCTCATATGGAAAAATCCATACTCACATCAGTGCTTTCTAAGACACAGACCTAGAACTAGTAGGCAAATTAAAAAGTAATGATGAAGTCACCACTCTTGATCTGCATGCATCTAGCATTTTCAGATATAGAGGTTAGCATTTATAGCCTCTATATACCCACAGCACAGGTATAGGCAGTGTGACTAATTCATGTTGTTGAGTAACTCTGGGGTTGATTTACTAAAGACAAATAGACTGTGCACTTGCAAAGTGCAGTTGCACTCTGCAAGAGCAGTTGCTCCAGAGCTTAGTAAATAAGCAGAAGCTCTGTTGACTTCCATCATCCAATCATGTGCAATCAAAAATGCGTTTTTTTTTAAATTTTCTTTGATTGATTGGGTATTCTTTGCATAGTTAAGCTTTACCTTATTTACTAAGCTCTGGAGCAACTGCACTTGCAGAGTGCACAGACTATTTACCTTTAGTAAATCAACCCCTAGTCCTAGCAGCTACAACCACAAGTAGCTGACAGCTTACTGGATCTTGAGTTTCCTCAACAATTAACCACTTACCAACCGGAAGGTTTTGCAGCTTTAGGACCAGAGCACTTTTTGCGATTCGGCGCTGCGTCGCTTTGACTGACAATTGCGCGGTCATGCGATCTTGTACCCAAACAAAATTTGCGTCCTTTTTTTCCCACAAATAGAGCTTTCTTTTGGTGGTATGTGATCGCCTCTCCGTTATTTCTTATCGCCGCTATAAACAAAAGAAGAGCGACCATTTTGCAAAAAAACCCAAATTTCTTATTTTTTGCTAAAATTGTGGCTTATTTACGGCGATTCGCGGAGGGCTCCCCGACTGCCGCCGTGAAAAGACGGGGCACGGTCGGGAAGGTGTTAAAAGGCTACTACTTTTCTGCATTCAGTATTTTAGTTTACACACTAATGGTCTGAAATTTTCACTGGCAACCACATGGAGAATAAAACTTAGCACTGATGAAAGAAGAAATGGGAATGCAGAGAAGGGGGTGTTCAGCCAAGAGAGATGACAGACAAAACCACGGCCCCTGGCTTACATCATCTATTCAGACTTTTTTTTACACTATAATAGCAATATTTCCTAAGTTCAGTTAAACTAATTTTCTATCAGTGTTATATATAAAAGAAATTACATTCATGGGCTTTAAACTTCATAAAGTTGATTCAATTTAATTTTGTATGTCAGGATTTGCTGGTTTTATCGAGCCCCCACAAGCAGTTGATGATTTTGTAGACAGCCCCTGAAGGCATGGTCTGCGGATTTGGCAGATGCTTCATCCAGGAGAGGTAGCTACATGTGTTGCTTATAAAAAGCCTGTCTTGCTTTCCTTAGGGAGTTCCTAATGTGGTCTCTGAAGTAAGACTTGGAATTTTGTAAAGATAAGGTTCATGGCATTCATATTGCACTCTTAGAGTTTTACTGCATTGGTTGCTTTTAATTTGGTATTTGAAATGTTACGTAATATTTGGCTTTTTATAACCAGTGCAGACGTTTTCCAATACAGTTTAGAGTTTTGGATAGATTAAGAAAGTGTTGAGAAACTCAAACGTCTACAGTTGTCAAAGGAGTGAGAGGTGAGGGAAACCTTCCAATTAAGGCACCTGTTCTAGTTCCAGCTATCCAAAAGGGCATCCCCCCTCACTTTGGAGAGAATTTCTCTAACAGTAATTGCTGTGTGTCTATGGGACAGGAAATAAGGTACCAGGTGGGACACAGCCAAAAAAAGAAAAAGGAAAACTGACAGGTGTGTTACCATACTACTCCATAGACCCCATACACACTATTAGATTTTTCGGCAGATTTTTGTCTTCAGATTTACCAAAACCATGTAGTGCAAGAGCCTGCCTGATTGCATACAAATTGAAACTCTTAAGGTTTGACCTCATATTATATGGTTTTGGTAAATCTGAAGACAAAAAATCTGCAGAAAATCTAATAGTGTGTATGGGGTCTAAGTTTCACTTATACATTGAAGTATAACCAAAGGCAAAACTTTTTTTTTTTTTTCCAAAAGTTTTTATTGAAAGATACACAGATTACAAGGTATTAAAACATCCAAAAAGTTAATAATAGATGTGGATATAACATTTTGTTTACATAAGCCAGATAATAATTGAAAAACCTACAAAATTATGGAACATTAGACACATAGAAAGTTATTTTTGAAAACCTTTTTTTTTTTTTTCAAAACGGAAACCAATATGAAGTTACATATTCACTTTGAATCTGGGGTATGTGTGATAATCTAAAAGACGTCTAAAAAACAGAAGTCTAAATGGTTTTGGTATATTATACTCCAGTTTGGAATTCTCAAAGTTAAACATACGTTAGTCCGTCCGAGAACGTGATGTACCAAAACCATTTAGACTTCTGTTTTTAGACGGCTTTTTAGATTATCACACATACCCCAGATACCTCATCATACCA
>BLSH010447964.1:624184-638713 GCA_018402905.1 Glandirana rugosa | reverse complement strand
TATTTGTAGGGCACTTGCCCTAGTTTGAAGATGATTTTAGAACAGTTATATGGCTTCTACCGTTAATTAATACTTTTCAGACACAGTTTGAAGATGATCCACATTCACCTCCATTTTTGCTTTTTTTATGTTTTTATTTTTTTAAAAATATTTACAGTTATTTCCCTGTCCCCATTTTTTTGTAGGGCACTTGCCCTACCCTTACCCCCATTTTACTTCCTTTTGCAGCCCTCTGGGGCTTTCCAGGACTTTCCTACAGCCATTTTTGTGCCTAAAAGTTCGGGTCCCCATTGATTTCAATGGGGTTCGTTGTCCGTGCGATCGTTCGGGTTCCGTCCGGACCCGGACCCGGACTTTGTCACGAAGTTCGGACGGACCAGCAGAACCCGAACTTCCAGGTGTTCGCTCAACTCTATCTGTCACCCCTCTCTGCCAATTTTTCCACTGGCTTCCCATTTCCCAACAAATAAAATTCAAAACATTAACAAAAACATATAAAGCCTTTTACAACTCTGCACTGAGCTACATCGCCAATCTTGTCTCTAAATATCACGCAAACCATCCTCTCTGCTACTCCTAAGACCACCTGCTCTGCAGCACCCTTGTCGTCTCCTACCATGCTCATCTACAGGAGTTATCCGGAGCCTCTCCCATCCTCTGGAACTCCCTACAACCCTCCAATCTGTCCAGCTATCTCTTAGGCTCCTTTCACACAGGCCTGCCTGTTCATTTTTCAGGCAGACCTGATCGGACGCTCCATTCACCTCTATGGAGCGACAGATGTCAGTGGTGACATGTCCGCTGACATCCGCCACTATCCGATCGAATCCAGTCCGCCAAATCCAGATGGATGGAAACACTATTTTCCATCTGTCTGGCGGAACGGATGGAATTGGACGAAAACGGACAGGCGGATCTGTTTTCATCCGATCTCCCATAGAGGACAGAGGGCCTCTGACAGGTCCGTCTCTGCGCAGTGAGCAGAGACGGACCTGTCATCTGCCTGTTCAGTGAGGATCAACGGATCGATCCCCGTTGAGCAAGCGGAGTCTGTCAAAATGGACAAACCCTGTGTGAAAGGAGCCTTACTCTTTCCACTTTTATGCAATCCCTAAAAACTCATCTCTTCAGGGAAGCCTATCCTGCCTTCAGCTAATAACCAAATCATCTATTTCTCCCATCAGTTCATCCCTCACAGTTATTGCCCTTTGTTACACCAGCCCCCCCAGTTAGATTGTAAGCTCTCAGGGAGCAGGTCTTTCCTAACCCTCTTGTATTGAATTGTATTGTTGCTGTATTGCCTCCCTTTACATTGTAAAGGGATGTACAAACTGTTGGCCCTATATAAGTGTATAATAAGTATAATAATCAGGCCAGCCTTCATATATCATGACCTGCAAACTGAATGGTAGCTAAGCAACCACCAAACCATTGACTGTGATTGTATAAATTTATTTTTTATTTATTTTATTTATTTATTTATATTGATTTATAAAAAAAAATGCCTTATAGTAATATAAAAGTTAGCTTTAGTTATACAATTCCCTGACATCTGTAATTACAGCCATTGTGGCGTAATTTATTCCCAGATTTCATTAGCAAAGCAGTGATGTCATCCAACTCTGGTCTTAATACGTTGCCGTCTCCCCTCTTCCAGTGCACCATGTTCTGTGTTTACATTAGAGATTAGAACTTTGGCAGGCAGCTAATTCAATGGGATGAAATACAGGAAGAAGAGAAAATTTAGGCTGTAGGCTTGATGAGATGAGAAATGAGAAATTTAGACTGTAGGCTTTGAAGGTGTATTAGTCCGCAGATGTCAGAGAGGGCTTGGTTTCAAATGTATTTACTGCTGTAAATATATGAGTGCCTATAGCCTGTCCACATTTCTCTTTTAAAGAATCAACTCCAGTCAAATCTTTTTTTCTGGTTTAGGAGCAGGGGAGTTTTACATACACTATTGGCTTGTTAATGCTGTCTGTGTTCTCATTGGGGAGATCCATCCTCATGGGATCCATTGTCAGCAGGACAAAAATTAAAGAGTTATTGCAAATTTTAAAGTTGCTACCAGGGGTAAAGGGGATATTTTGGACATCTGTTTCCGCTCATGTTTTGTCATAACCCTATCCAAATCTTAAAAAAAAATGGCTAGAGTTCTACCTTTAATTTTGTTGGATATAGCTGAGTGGACATTTCATTTACACAAAACTTCTATTAAACCAGCAGAATATAAAAATATTTGTAGGGTTGAATGTAAAAGTGGTACAATCAAATGTTTCTGTAGACTGATTGGAGTTAAATTACTAAAGGCAAACAGACTGTGCACTTTACAAAGTAGTAAATGAGGGGAAGGTTCGCTTTATAAAGAATAGCCAATCATATGAAGGTTTCACCTCACTTCCTGTCCCAATGATAATTGGATTTTGAAAATTTTGGGTTGTGGAAACAAACCTTGGTGATAAAGCTTCAGTGGAGACACCTTTTTCCCATAACTCTTACAGGAGTGAATTTCCCTTCCTAGTGGTAGATTTCCTCTCACTTCCTGTTGTCTCCCTCTGTTTGTAAGTAGGAGTCATTTGTAAGTCGGATGTTTGTAACTAGGGGACCGCCTGTATATCAAACCCACTCTGTCCTAAAGAAGTATTCCAAGTCATAGCAACATGAACAATATAAAACACGATGTAAATGTTTAACTTACACTGTATATACCTTTCTGCAGTTGTTACCACTTATATTACAATATGGATGTACTCTGTTTTTATTACATTGTTTACTCATCTTCAGGTTGCCTTCATTTTATTATGTTCTATGGCAAAGCATGTATAAACTAAAATTCTGTTCTTTAGTATCTAACAGGGGACTTTATGTCCTGAAAAGCATTGAGTGCTGTTCATCTGTAAACAGAGTCACCAGACCTATACAAGCCATACATGTGAACAATGTAAAGAAAAGTAATACTTTTTCAAAAATTAAAGTATAACTAAATCCAAGTCATAAAAATTACATGTTTTTTTAATTATCTTTCACTATAGATAAAGGTTGGGGATTGTGTAATCTGAGCCTTCCATTCTTGTGAAATACTTTAATTCTTTTCAAAAAGCACTTTCCGTTCAAGGGTGGCAGATCTGCCTTGCAGGGTCTAGCTCAAGGCAAAGCTTTTGTCATCCTGCTCTGTGGGCTTCCCCCTAACACTACAAGAGTATATCCCAGCACATAGCATGCTTACATATATTGCCCCCTCTGCTGCCACTACCACTGTCGGTCCTCTGCTGCAACTTGTTGGAGGAGGTACCATCAGAATCACTTGATGCATGCATGCCAAGTCATACCATGTGCAAAGCAGCATAGGACTTGTGTTCACAAGGATGCAGTGACCTTGCTAATACCTGTATTGCCTTTCCACCCAAACCATAGAATGCAATAAGAGTAAGGATAAAGTGATCTATGACCACAGAGGTTACCTGAAAAAAAAATCCAGAAAATGTAGGGTATGTGGTAGGCAGAATTTTCTACTTGCTGTCCATTAGACATAGCTCCTCCTTGTTTTTGAACATTGGTTCTTATGTGTTTAGGATGTGGCTGCAGTGCCATATACGCATTTGTGATCTGTTATGTCTAAGGGTACTACAAGGTTCCAAATATCCCTATGTTTGAGATGCCACACAACTCTTAGTTTTTATAGTCTCTCAAACATTTATGCTCCAATTATATGGACTTTTCTATAATATTTTTCACTTATTCCTGCAAACACTCTGTGACTGGGTCTCTCATTTCATTTGTCTTCGGCAATTTGATAACTATATGTTGGTGTTGCTTTTGGTGGGGGGCGCACTCGCCATCTGCTGGTAAGTCCAGCACTTACCCCATCTAGATGCGAGTGGCGGGCAGCGCCTTCTGTGTCCTCTCCTCCATCACGGTGGCTTCCGCCATGCATCTCCTCCCCTCCTCCTAGGCATCCAATAGGATCGCCTGCCTATTCAGCCAATTGGGTGACGGGTCTCAAGACCCTCTCCCTGATTGGCCGGGAGGAGGATCAGTGTTACAATAGCGAATATTTATTCGCTATTGTAACACACCTGGGTGCGCTCAGTTCACAGTGCTCTGCTCCCCGAGCCCACCCTATTTTGAAGCCTATTAGAGCCTCTGTCTCTAATCGGGTGCTTCAAAAAACACCCCCCCTATTAGGAAACATGCAAGGAGCCAGACGTATGGATAGTGGGGGCGGTGCCCATGCGCCCTTAATGGACGGGCCGCCCCTGGTCTCCTTTTGTGTATGATATATTGTAGAGATCTTGTCTTATCTATTCCTTTGACTAATTACATACAGTGTAGGTGCATATCTTTGTCAGCATTGATCTTCTCTATGCTCATTTCAACATTAATATATACTTGTTTCGATTAAAAAAAAAAAAGACGTGGTTTAAAAAATAGGAAAGAGCTACAATTGTGAACATTTGGAAGTCACATCAAAAACTACCTTTCGGTAAATGTTACAGTATTAAGGGACACTATACTGTCTATGAAGGAAAATAACATTGTCCCATGCAGCTTGGAGCTTACATAGGTCTTCCTCTCTTTGCATTTGAAGATGAATGGATCTTGGGGAAGCAAAAATAAGGTGAAAGTACACGTTTACTTTAAAATCTGTTGAATTTTACCTATAATTAGTATACAAAAGAATACAAAATCAGCACATAGGACATTACTCAACTACATTGAGTTGTGTCCCTTATAGTGCTGTGTCCTCCTTTCACTGAATCCTTCCTCCTCTGATGCCCCCCCCCCCAACCTCTGTGCCTTAATCTTTGGTTGCAGCGAGGTTAAAATAACTAAGGGCCTTTGATAAGTGCTCATCAAGAGTGTCTGACCGTGTTTGCCCTTTCCATCCAGCTGCTCCATTCAAAGAAGCCAATATTACAGCTTCTATGAATGACACATGATTTATGAAAGAAGGAGGGCAACTATCATTCATCCGCCCATTCTCCATTCATACATCCTGTTTGATTCATGGAATCTGTAGTATGGATTGTAAGAAAGGAAGAGCTGAGTGGAAATAGGTGGAATAGTTGGGCAGTCTTGATGTGTGCCTGTCACCGCTTCTTAGTTCTATTAATCCCCACCACACTAAAAATTATGGTGGCAAGGGCATCAGGGAGGCATCGGAGGAGGAAGATTTCAGTGAAAGGAGGACACAGCCACACAGGAAACCATTCTCACTGATGGTAAGTAATGTCCTTTGTGCTGATTTTATGTTTTAGGTAAACACTGGCTTTAACCCTCTATACCCTGGACTGCTGATATTCACAAATGGCAGAAAAGATAAAATTATTAATCAAAAATACTTAAAGTGATTGTATACTCTCCTATCGTTTTCAGCTAAGGAAGCTGACATCTTAGCCTCTGTTTAATCTGCAACTGCCATGAAGCTGTACATGTGATCCATTATGACACCACCCATTGGATGGTTTGCTAGTTTGGTTGAAAGCACAATCATGGCGACAGCTAGCATTTCCGGCATTCCGGGAATATTAACTCTTCTTTGACACTATCAAATCGATGGGTAGACAAACGCTTTAACTGGCTATGTCTTATTTCTCTGTTTTCTGGAATGTGTCCTCTACCTCACACAGTTATGTGAATCATAAAATATCTTTTTTATTTGTATTATTTTTTATATAAAGACAGCTCATTGCAGAATCTCTGAATTATGTACTCAGTGTTCTGAAACTTTGTTCAAAGTCTTTCAAGTGAATGATCACAGGAATTACATTTCTGACACAATGTGTTTTGTATTAAATGTTCTTGTTGTTGATAGTCTTATCTTAGCTAGTTTGCAATGCAGTTTTAATTTGAATAGCAAAAAACATGGTTACCATATAATTGACTTTTTTTCCTTTGTTTTCATAAAAGTGTTGGTTTTCCATAGTTGTTTGGCCAGGTCGGTAATTTAATATTTGAATACATAGTTAAAAATAAATATATGGGAATGGTCTTACCTGCATCACAGCTTGGTCACCAACCCAACCTCAGCCTTCTGACTGGACCAACTGGTGAGGTTATTATTCCCCCCTCTGGGCAGGAACCACCCAATGGTAATATGGCCATACACTGTTAGAAATTTAATTTATTGCTGAAATGTTTGTTCAATGTTCCTCAAGGTGATTTTTGTTTTCGACTGAAGAATTTTTGTAATTTGCCACCAAATTCCACTTGTTCTTTCTTGGCAATTGTAAGCTTTTGGTTTCGGGCTGTGTAAAAGAGCAAAACAAATAACCCGGCATGATCACCTGGCATGGTGACATGCATAATCAAAGATTACCGAGATTGAATTAACTTACAAAACATTGGCATGGCAATCGAACTGTGTTTTTGAGTGCTTTTACACAAAATATAAGTAATTGATAGTGTGTCATGCACTCTGCCGAAATTTTTTTGACAAATTCCATATCAACGTTTGAACAACATTCTACCTGCATATGACCAGATTGCATGTTAGATTGACAGGACTGTGTATACCAAGGATGTATAATTGGCTTACACCACTGGCCCTTCTTCTGTGAGAGCACTATGTGCTATACCAGGTTTTATGATTTGCGTGGTATGGTGTATATAGACTGAAGTTAAACTGTGCTCCTCTTAAGTCTGTGTATGTTATACACTCGGCACTGTGGATCCTGGCAGACATTTTGAAATGTACACATCAGTATTACCGCATTCAACTTTACTGCAAGTAAATATATTTATTTACAAACACAAGCCAGTGATAAGTCAAATAAAGGCAAGATAGGAACATGCTCACCCAGTTTTGTAACAGACCACCAACCTCTTGCAAACCTTGCAGCTTGTATATCCAAGCAAAATAACACAGTGAGCTAAAAGACAAAAGCCAAATAGAGTAGAACATCATTTACTTTATAATATATTAAAAAAGTGACTTATAGCTTGCAGCAGATTCAACTAAATGTGCGTTCTGTGAAAATGGCCTTGTGGTGGGAATGTTGTGGTGGACCTTTTGCCATTACTGAGGGGTTTAGGGGTCCACACCATGCCTCGGATTTATGGTAGGGCCAGAAGAGGGGAAATTGATAACTTTCCAGAAATCCAAAAAGTACTTTTCTCCTGCCTGCCCTCAGTGACACAGAAGCAGGGTGAATAAATACCCCTGACTGGCTCTGTAGCCTAAGCAAACTAAAGATAAAGCAAAGGCTGTCCAAAATAGCCAAAGGCAAGAAGGCATGCATAAAAGGCTCTGATCCAAAGCTAAACATGCAGACGGCAGACATTTTGTCAATGCGATAATTGAAGTGGCCAGCTAGATAATTATAAACAAGGTCACATAAGCACTGATGTGGTGATCACTTTACTTTGCTTATGAGGGTCCCATGTCTGTGTTGGAAGACAAAGCCATATGACATTTGACAAGGAAATTTCAAGTCCACATGGTGAAATTTGAGCCTAATTTCAGTGAAGGTGAAATTGGTCATTTCATTGCAATTTTTCAAAATGACTTTATTTATTTTAACTACTTATCCCTACTAAAGTGTAATAAAAGGGCTCAAAATACCTATTTTGAAGAAAATGCTGCATTGTATATCCTTCAAGCATAGTCATATGATCTCTGGCTGATCTTACCCTTTTGCAGTGATCATGTGACTCATATGACGGGACTTAGACATTCACATATGCAGTTTCCAATAAAGGGAGAAGGAAACAGTATTTTCTCCAGGAAAGTATTTCACCCCCTTTTACTGCATTATTTATCCTTTCTATCATGACTATTAACATAGCTTTGTGTTCACTGTTGAGTATAGATCCATTTTATTAAACTGTATATCAACATGTGAGCCATTAGCCTTGTACTTGACAGATGGCTTTTAAAATGTCATAGTGTAGGAGAATGTGCAAATGGTTTTAATGCTATGCCTTGTGGGTATAAAGCTCTTAGATTTAATAGGTGTAAATGACATGGCTACATATTTTTATTTTTCTTTCATTCTTTATTTTAGAATTCTTGCCTCAGGCATTTGGAATGCCATTATCACAAGTAATAGCCAATGACAGGGCTCACAAGTTAAAGCAAGATTCTCACAAAGATGAGCAGAAAGAGGTGTCTGACTTTGTTACGTCCATCCTGCCATTTGGATCAAGGCGGCAGAATAAAGAACTCTCTAGTAGTAATTCATCTCTTAGCTCTACTTCAGAAACTCCAAATGAATCCACATCTCCGAATACACCAGAGGCTGCACCTCGGGCACGCAGAAGGGTGAGTTCACGCTGCCACGCATAAAAGCGAAAACAAATATGTTGTTTTAGTGAGATGAATATGTAATACTAAATATATTTCTGTTGATTTCACTTCCTGTTGCATCTCTGGGGCAGTAGATAAAGAGAAATCTGGTTTTAACAATTTCCTAATCTATTCCCTACTCAAAACTAAAAAGAGTGTGATAAAAAAAATGGTTAAATTTATGTACTCTTCACTCTACTTGTGTCTAGAGATGGTAAAGGTATCTCAAGATTTTAGATGCCTATCATTGTAGTCCTGCATTTTGAAAAGGTCACTGTGTATTTCAGTGACCATAAAACAATTCTCAAGGAACTCTGAACTATAAGTTCTGTTGGCCAGTTTTCTGGCTGGTCCCACTTTACTCTGAGCTGCAGGCATAGGTAAGGGCCAGCAGTCCCTGAATCCATGTCTGTGAATGGTTGAAGTATACAAACAAGAATGTTTACAACAGTTTCACTTCCTGTTTATTTCACTTCCTGGTGCATGAAATAAAGGGAAATCTTCCCAAGGGACACATCAGGTTTTAACCATTCCCTAATCTAGAGACCGTAATACAGATACAGTATAAAGCAATTAAACAAGCAATTATAATGCTGATACAGTGGTTTAAAACCTACTCTATGAACCTTCAAAAACACATGTAAAATAAAATTCACCCCAAACTAATATAGTTTCCTTTTAATGACTGTGCTAAGATACATTTCTATAACGTATTAAAGTGTATGCAAGGACAATTTTTTAAAGGTTAGTTTTGGATAGGGCAGGGTTAGAGCCCCTGTTGTGTTTCTAATGATTTTTATTGCCGCCCATTTTACCCCTGGGGAGATTAATGCTATTTTCCTAGTAACCATTGTCCCAGAAAGTGATAGGAAATCAGTTGTTACCAGAGTAAGAAAAGAGAAAACCCCCCAATTGGGACATCTGTTTCTATGAAAGCCCTCTAAGGTGGGAATTACCATCACTTTGGAGATATTTCCCTTAATTTCCTATTGTGTCTCCAGAACAGGAAGGTAAATCTCTACAGTAGGGTACGGGCGATAAATAAAAATAATCTGATGGTGTTTCAACCATTTCCCGCTCTATCTGAAGCAAAGAAAACGAGTTTTGACTTTACATATAATTTAAGAGGCATAAATACAATCATAATACATAGAGAGTGCAGTGCTAAGTCAATGTCCAAAAGTCACTAATAAAAAATGACATGAAAGTCCACATATAAAATGATAGTGAGAAAATCCCTACATCCACTTCTGTGAAAAGGATGTGCGCTTATCGAAACCTATTGACCCTCAAATTATAGAGGGATCAACAGCAGCATACAATGAATCAAGAGCCGGATTACACAGTACCATTACAGTATCAATGCAATCATAACAAAACACAAAGCTGTATCACATTGGCCGGGTACATACAATAAAGGCCATGCCTATTTAAATACGCCCTATGGTCTTCATACATACTTGCATTTTTGTGAGCCGTACAGCCAATTGAAAATTCAAGTGCAGCAATCTAACAACATAGGGGTTAGACTAGATTGCAAATGAAGACCACATTTGAAACTCGTTATTTTTGCAAGCTTTAATGAACACCCTGAAAACATTAGAATTGCTGTTCATGCCTCCAGAGATTTTCAACATATTTGTACATCTTAGCAATCACCGAAGACAGAAAAGAGAGCATATGTTCCACTTTGCTTGTACCATAGCTTGATGCCACCAAAGTAGCATAACAAAATAATGGCAGTTACTTTGGGGCAACAGTCTTGCCAGTGACAAGCAGATGTTTAACCTCATGTAATGCCCAAATGCAAGCAGAATTAATAGTATATTAGCAGCAGGTTTTATTCTGTAATGTAATTGTTTCCACAAGTTGAGGCAAACTTTGTGCTACAATAAAATGTGTAAAATTTCTTTCAGGCTCTAATCAGAGTCATTTGGCCTCTGCTAATCCTGGGAAGAGACTTTAAGTCTGGGCAAAATAAGATTGCCATTTACAGAGATGTGACATCTGACATTTCCAGGAGGTGCCCATTTTCTGCAGGCTGTGTCTCAGTCTCCTGCACATCTTGTCTATCCTCTTAAAGAAAAAAGAAAATAAACAGAACACATTTCCCTGCCTATCACCTGAAGACATCTTTGCCCTCAAGAGCACAGAGCCATACAGTGTATTGACTAGGACTTCTAAAAACTCCCTCTTTCAGGACGTCAAAAAACAATGTTTCCTAGGTGGCTTTATAATAGTTCTTTCTAAAATGTTCTATTCTATAAAAGTTCTTTCTAACATTCTAGTCCATCTGTGGCCTGATAATTGTAATCCTGGCAGAAAAATGGTCCACCTAGGTATTTTATTGGTCACATTGATGTCATCCTGTTCACCAACTTTTTGTTTTTGCGGCACATTCACTTACATATGAGTAACCATTACTGTTTGGTTGCAGAACATAGACTAGTTAGGCAAAGGCAAGTTTCTCTTGATTTCACAGTTTGCCTAGCATATTGAAGCAATAAAGTGATAAAACTCGATGAGGTAGTACTGTTGTCAGCTTTTAATTGCTACCATACGTGATGGAAACCAGAGTTTTTGCAGATGTTTAGGCAACAGTTATGCATTTATAATCGCTAACTTCCCAAACTAGGCTGTTAAAATACTTAGCTTTTTTTCAGAACTCTATTAGGGCTTGTCTACACATTTCTATATATCTGAACTGATTTTCTACCAGTACAAGTCAGTTGAAATGCAAAATCAGCTCAGGAAGAGGTTGGGAACAGGTCAGAAGCATCTTAGAAAGCGGTCATAAGAAACTAAAGCATTCCAAATGCATGCTGATTTCAGGTGAATGCAGGCTCCATTTCACAAGCAGTACAGAACTCTTTGAAATTAAATTGACTTTAAACCTAAAACTCCCTTGCAATTTTAGAAAAATAACCCTTTCATTGATACAAATGTAGAAGCACAAAAGAAACCCACTTTGGGGCTTTTGATGGGGAGACCAACTCACCAAAATACAGGCAGTATGTATAAAAATATAATATTTATTGATACATAATCCAAACAAGGGTGCTAAAGGATCTTCATAGACATTCAGGTTATAAATATTTACAAGCATAAAGGTAAATGCCACATCAGTAAGATAGTAATTATGAAGATCTATAGCCAAAAGGAAAGTTGGCTTTTGTAGCACCTTTACTGATGAGGGCAAAAGCTGACAGGGCTTGTAGTGGGGTAAGCGGATCACAGAAGAGATGCACATAGGATTTGAGTTAAAGGAGCCAGGTGCCGATATACCACAGTACTAGGGTATCACGTAGTGTAAGGTAACCAACCCAATAAGGCATTCCTAACCAAGTTCAAGTACAGGGGAGAATAACGCAAGGTGGGTGTCCTACCAAAGTAGGGAAAAGGAGAGCATGTATCTTTAAGTCAATCGTTAGACGTGTGGAGTCCCGTATGCACCCAGCATGGTGGCCCTTAAGGGGACTCCACACATCTAACACTTTGGTAGGACCCCCACATTGTGTTATCCTCCCCTGTACTTGAACTTGGTTAGGAACACCTTATTGGGTTACCTTACACTACGTGATACCCTAGTACTATGGCATATCGGCACCTGGCTCCTTTAACTCAAATTCTATGTGCATCTCTTCTGTGATCCGCTTACCTCACTACAAGTCCTGTCAGCTTTTGCCCTCATCAATACAGGTGCTGCAAAAGCCAACTTTCCTTTTGACTATAGATCTTTATAATTACTATCTTACTGATGTGGCATTTACCTTTATGCTTGTAAATATTTATAACCTGGCTGTCTATGAAGATCCTTCAGCACCCTGTATATTATGAGGATCTGTTTTAACATCTTGACCACTCACCCCTGAAGAAGATCTCTGATCAAACATCTTTGAAACGCGTTGGGTCTTTATCTGCTTTCGCAGGCAGATCTAGTGGTCTTCTTTTAGTTTACTTTGGTTTTCCCCTATGTCAATGGTTTTACATATTGTAATATATGTTCATATCTGTCTTTGTGTCCATGTCCTTGATGTGAATCATCACCCATTTGGGTGGTTTCTTCGTGTTTAGATTATGTATCAATAAATATTATATTTTTATACATACTACCTGTTTTTTGGTGAGTTGGTCTCCCCATCAAACGTCCCAAGGGGGGTTTCTTTTGTGCTTCTACATATGTTGTCTGGGATGGGGGCAGTACCACTCTATTAATTCTGGGGATACAGTTGACAGCAATTATATATTCTCCTTCATTGATACAAAGAACTTTGGTGTTACCATGGCTCTAACAGTAACACTATATGAACTATATGTAAGTGTTCAGGAACTTCATTTTGTCACTCCTCTTACCTAACATCTCACAGCTGCAGAATTTTTTCGAGCATGTATGAGCATTTTAGAAGCATATTACAAGCATTTTACATGTATATTCAATATTCAGGCATTTTTGTTTTAGTCAATGGAAAGCAACAGGTGAAGGAGACCAGTTCTAACAGGCTAAGAAACATATGAAATGTGTAAAAAAAATGCTCAAAAAGCTTACTTTACAGGCATTTTGATTGAAGTCTATGGTGCCAAAAATGCCCAAATCTGCTTCAGAAGTAACTAATTTAGCTTTTGGAGCATCAGACATCGAGCTACAGGTGTCTGAGCACTTGTATGTGAACAGCCATCATTGTAATATATGGCATTTTGGATGTTGAGAGTTTCCAATGAAATCATGATTTTTGTTAATAAAACTACTGCTGCCTGGGACGCTAGGAAGACATATCTTCAATGTGCCTTATTTGCCATTGTGCATCCTGCAAAACTGATTCCTAAAATACAACACTCCTCAAGGTTGGTCCACAATCATATAGCCCCAGAAAGTACAGGTATAAAAAGAAATATCTTTATGGTGCAAGTAGTGCATGGACAACCTCCTTATAGCAGAGAAAAAACACTGGGATGCATAACTATGAGTCCAATAAACCAGTTTTTATCAGGTTTGTCAGTGGTTGACTCTGGTAAGCTTCATTTCACAAGATGCAAGCTCCTCCAGGGAGACAGAAGAAAGAAAAAAACGCACAGTGAAGGGTGCCAGCTAAGTGCAGCATTAAAACATTTATTGTATGATAAAAAATAATTGGCAACTCACATGAAGTAAGTTTGTGAAGGCATGTAGTGCATTTGAAATCAGGACATCCAGGGAACACTGCAGCAGAGGCATTCAGTCCAGGGATTGTGCAGCACTGCTGCAAGACGGTTAGGGGTAGCTATGCCTACATGTCGCCCGCAATAGTGCAGTGCAATCTTTGGACAGGATACCTTTTCTACAGGGTTCCCTGGATGTCCTAATTTCTTATGCCCTACCTGTCTCCACAAACTTACTTCATGAGAGTTGCCCAATTCTTTTTATCATACAATAAATGTTTTAATGCTGCACTTAGATGGTGCCCTTCGCTGTGTGTGTTTTTATGTCCAGAAATTACAGGTGCCAGTTCAGCTCACTACCGAAGATGCATCAAACCTGAATTGATGACTGCAGTCTATTAAAAATCCACTTCTTCATTTAAATCCTTTTTAAAAAGCACAAACATGCAGTAACAGAGGAGAGATTGCTTAGGCATTTCATGCTGCATAGAGCTTAATTATAGCATGCCATCATACTGCTGCATAGGTTTAAGTAAAAAGAGTCATCTATTAAAATCACAGTGTGCAGCTGAATATAATTGATGACTAATCATCTCAAGTAGTTAAAGATGGGGTTTACTTCCTCTATATTCCCCTGCAAAGTAGAAGCATAATGGGCTACTATGCATTACATAGTAGTAGAGTTGAGCGAACCCGGACTGTAAAGTTCGGGTCCGTACCGAACTTTGGGGTGTCCGGGACCCGGACCCGGACTTTTCAAAAAAAGTCCGGGTTCGGGTCCGGTGATGATACATTACGTATCATCGGGTAATACGAAGATGAAACGTCCCCTTATATCTCCTTCATTTGGGGTAGAAATTGATGAACTCTACTAATCAGTAGTTAATATAAGTCGACGTGTGACACTAAAATTATCTACTGAGAAAAATGAATTTGGATACGTCGTCATACTACCGTACGATATTAATTCGAGATACGTCGTACTTTACGGATTCGTTAGAGAGGAGACAATGACGTACAAACACGAAAAATTTTTCCTAAATTTACTTCTTCACCTAAAAATTATCTGACGTCAGTAGTTAAGTCCAAACTACGTAGAAGCCATC
>BLSH010447964.1:590179-610573 GCA_018402905.1 Glandirana rugosa | reverse complement strand
ATATATATATATATATATATATATATATATATATATATACACTGTACAGTAAATATATATATATATATATATATATATATATATATATATATATATATATATATATATATATATTAATTTCTTCTACTTTGACTTTAAAGTTTACTAATAGCATTTTCTTTTCTTTTTTTTTTTTTTAGTTGCGTGAAGAGTTTGATCGTGGAGTTGATGTTGTCTTAGAAGAAGAACACAGTGTCCATGATATTGCTGCCTTATTAAAAGAATTTCTTAGAGATATGCCTGATCCTCTATTGACCAGAGAACTTTACACTCCTTTTATACACACTATAAGTAGGTAGAAGTGCAGTATTCTCATGCTGTTGTCTTAATCTACTTTTAAATTACAATGGGTATGTTTCCAGAGATGTAGGAAAGGCTAGTAGTACTTTATACAGTTTATAGGTTGTATTTTGTCACAATGTTGCAAATAGAATAAGAAAAAAAAATCCAGTTTCTTAGCACTTACATCTGTTCATATATTGCTTCTATTTTTAATACAGTTATTATGTTTATTTCCTCCAAGGCAAAAAACAGTAACATCTCATTGTAATAGCTAATAGTGTAAGCCTCAGCAATCATATTTCATATAAAACACATGTGCAGCACTAGATACATATAAAATGGATGATGAAGTCCAAAAAAAAAGTCCTTAGAAAAACAGTGATGGATCACAACAGAAAGAGTGTCCCCAAACATAAACCTCCACCGACACCCACACACACTGCCTCTTACCCTAAAGATATGACCACCTCTACAGAGGTCTATTAAGCCTGTGTATGAGAATTGGCTGATGTTAATCCACAAACTAAGTGGTTGGTAGCAATCTCCTTGTTCAGCTATTGTTCAAATGTTCCTCCCGATCAACCTCTCCAATAATCACAGTTCCTTTACGCTAACTATCATGGCAGGAAGCTTAAACGAACTGTGTTTATTAGTATAGACAGGTTTTCAGCCAATTGGAGAGACAGTCACATAGTGCCGGAGATTTCGAGGTTAGAGACCAGGTGGATCTACCAGGCTAAAACATATGCACCTTTTGGCATGAGCGTCGAGTAGGACGTCAATGCCTTTGTAAACAATGGTTAATCCGCCTGGTTATCAGCCTCATACTTGGTCACGAGTGTAATTTTCGTGTATATCCAATTAGAACACCTCCTCTCCCTCTGATATTTTGTTTTTCTCTGTGTAAGGATACTGTGTATCTTTACTCAACTTACATTGTATCCTCATTTATTAAATATGATGTGGCAGACACGTAAACCACTAAATATTTTTTAGTAGTGATTCATATTATATATTATAGCTTTATGAACGTTTGGAAGTTTAATTTTATGGGTCTTAATGAGTGGCATCATATGATGCTATTTTTTATTTCTGTTCACAGTTGTATATCTTGTATATGTTTTTATTGTTCAGTTTGATCTGTTTTCTAACCACAAGATAGCACCGGTCCTGGAGTCCCTTTTTTTAGATATTATGGATTTGGACTTCTGGCCTGATATGCGGATCAGATTTCCATTTCCCTTTTATAGTTTAAAAGAGGATGCTGAATTGCATCACATTACTACAGAACCTCATATATTTACAATCAGTTGATTCAGGTTGTTTGCTCAGTTTTTTGTTCGTTTTTGTCATATTATATTTTTTATTGTCCGTTTTTCACTCCACTTCCAGTGCTTGGAGCACACGGAAGTTGTAGTGGGTATGAGGGGAGTTAGATTATATTCTCTCCTTCTGCTGCCTTATTGACATCACACGCTAGCTATGCCCCTGATGACGTCAGTGATGACGAAACGTGTAGGGAGGAGCTAGCAAGCGTGACGGCATCGCACATCAGGATGCGGCTGCCATTTTGTTGGTTGGAAACAGACCCAAACGTGTTTCATTGCCTGTTTACATTATGGACATGTGAGTGCATTGTACTATTATCTTGATTAAATTTATGTGGAACGTATGGCAACTTTTTTCTTTTCATGACTTGGAGAGGTTGATCGGGAGGAACATTTGAACAATAGCTGAACAAGGAGATTGCTGCCAACCACTTTGTTTGTGGAATAACATCAGCCCATTCCCATACATAGGCTCAATCGACCTCTGTAGCGGGGGTCATATCTTTAGGGTAAGAGGTAGTGTGTGTGGGTGTCGGTGGAGGCCTCTCTTTGGGGACACTCTTCCTGTTGTGATCCATCACTGTTTTGCTAAGGACTTTTTTTTGGACTTCATCACCCATTTTATATGTATCTAGCACTGCACCTGTGTTTTATATTATATGTCAATGGTGTTCCAACTTTTAGTGCCAGCAGTTGATTGATTAGGATTTTATATTTGTATCCTAGCACAGTTGATCTGCTTTTGTTTAATCATATTTCATAGTTCTTAGTGAAGAAAGGTAAAATTGATTTAGAGACTTATGAAAGTGCTCTCCATATTTATACTTCATGTGCCTTTAAATTAAAGTCCCTGCTCATGGGAGAGGAAACCTACAATGTATGGGATATTCATTTTATGAGTTTACCTCCACTTAGACTTTGTGAGCATTGACCTAAAATAGAACTCTGGCCAAAACGTTGATTGCCTTAGCAACCTCTGTCAGGTTTTTATTACTGGCTGGGTCTCCATTGAGTATTACTTGCTCTTCCAGAGATAGTGGTTTCTGGGAAATGAAGGAATAATTGTGGTGCAAGCGGCAATAATTCTGTGTCCCCTCACTTTCTGTCTTAGTGGCTGTGGTCATTGAGACAGGATATAAAAGCATGGGACGCTGGCAGGCAGAGAAAAATCTGACATAAATTCTAACTTTCCCACTCTATTGAAAAATAAAAACAATAATAATAATAATAATAATAGAAATTAGACTTTATTCAATGTACTTCAATGATATTAACCATTATCACTTTGAAGACTGTCAGTATACAGGCGTGGGGTGGATTACACGCAATGCATATCTATGGGGCTAGTTGATTTCACTGTGCAATTATGAAATTCACATTGTAGCTCTGCTAATGACAGTTTAAGCTCTCAGCATTAGAGAACATGTCTCTTCACAGGAGGAATGTTTGCTTTTAGAAGTCTGGATTCAGTAAATACATGCAGAGTCATTCAGCCATAGCGTGCTTTTATTTACTCCCCCCCTATATATTTTAAAGCTGAACTCCAGGCAAACAGCTAAATACACAGATGATATACATATAGGTGGATGCTTCATCTGTCAAATGATTTTTATCTTGTCCATCCATTCTTGAAATTTACAAAGCCCTGCCACGCAGCACAGCTAGGGGGATGACATAATTTTCTCTGGTACAGTTGCAGACTGTAAAAGGAATACAGTGGTTATCCTCTCACCATCCTAAGCCTGCTGACTGGTCAATTAAAGAGCTGCAGTAAACTAAGGCAGGCCACAGGCGGTGCAAATTTCTTTGGTTGCAGGAAAGAAATTTACACAATTCTCCCATTACCGCAGACAGTGCTGACAGTGTAATCCCTCCTGCCGAGCAGTGAGAAGGCAGTGATTATTGCTAACAGCTAAAGCAGCTGCTAGCGATAATTGCAAGTGAATCTGGCAGGCTGGTTGTACCCAAGTTGATCGATCAATCAACTTGGTACATTCAGCCTGCCCATACATGATTCGAATCTTGGCAGGTCCCTGCTGAACCAGATAAGATTCGTACTGTCTATGGCCAGCCTAATGAGGCAATCCCTCTGCTTTCCTTGCCTATCATCATGTTCCTTCTCAGCACATTTGAATGCAACATATGATATGTTCTTAGTCCTGCTCCTCGTCCACCCATTCTGAGTACTGCCATAAAAGAGACTATAATAGGCTAATATCAAATCAAATTTGGCTGTGTGCATTAAAAAAAATAAATTTAAAGCTGAACTCCAGCTTTACCTTCAGTCTTGTATAGATGTACAGACTCCTTTCCTGTACTGAAATTTCTTACTCTGATTTCACTGCACACTCTGAGCTTCTTAGAGTGTGCATTAGAAGCTGCAGCAAGTTAGATAGAGCCTGCTTCATTTCCAGGCTAAAGAACATGCAGCATCACCTAACCCTGTCCCTGGCCTGATTCTTTCAATTTTTACCTAGGCCAGTCTTCATGTAAATGTAGCTCTAATTCATCCCAAAGGTGTTCTATTGGGTTGAGGTCAGTGTGTGTGGGCCAGTCAAGTTCCTCTCATCCAAACTCACTCATCCATGTCTTTATGGACCTTGCTTTGTGCACCGGTCCAAATCATTTGGTGGTGTGGGGTTGTTTTCAGGGGTTGGGCTTGGCCCCTTAGTTCCAGTAAAGGGAACTATTAAGGTGTCAGCATACCAAGACATTTTGGACAATTTCATGCTCCCAAGTTTGTGGGATTGACCCCTTCCTGTTCCAACATGACTGTGCACCAGTGCACAAAGCACGGTCCATAAAGATATGGATGAGTGAGTTTGGGGTGGAGGAACTTGACTGGCCTGCACTCAACTCGATAGAACACCTTTGGGATGAATTAGAGTGGAAACTGAGAGGCCTTCTCGTCCAACATCAGTGTCTGACCTCACAAATGGGCTTCTGGAAGAATGGTCAAACATTCCCATAAACACCCCTAAACCTTGTGGACAGCCTTCCCAGAAGAGTTGAAGCTGTTATAGTTTCAAAGGGTGAGCCGACTCAATATTGAAACCTACGGACTAAGACTGGGATGCCATTAAAGTTCATGTGTGTGTAAAGGCAAGTGTCCCAATACTTTAGACAATATAATGTATATTGCATTTTCCACTGCCTTATAAAATTTGTTTACCACTTGGAAAATGCTGTACTATTTTACACAGTAAAAAATTGTGGTTTGCTCAAAGATATTAACAGTAATTTTCGTAATGTAACATTATCTTGTGTTTTCTCAGTGTTAGATCCTGAAGATCAACTTGCCACTTTACAGCTTCTCATTTACTTGCTACCTCCTTGTAACTGTGACACTCTGCATAGATTGTTGCAATTCCTATCGACTGTGGCTAGCCACGCTGAAGATGTAGTTGATAAAGATGGTCAAGAGGTATGTATCCAATGTTTTTGTTCCATATGTAGACTTTATAGCTAGCATGTTAAGCTCCCGGCCTGCCGGAGGCTTGTGGTTCATACGCAAAGATAATGTGGAAGCATGATATATTTATTTGTGGTCTAGAATTTGTGTACAGAAAGAATGGCTTTTCTGTGGTTGCTGGTAATGCAGTGACCACACAAACACAAATATCCCCAATCACTGTTGGCCAATGGCTATTGGGTCACCATCACTCGAAGCTTTACAGACCTCACCATCAGCAGTATTTTAATATTCATCTTCCACATTCAAAAACAACAGCTTGTAGTAGTACTGACAATCAACTTGTTTTACACTTTCTTACATTACCCTAATTCTAACTGCAGCTTCTCCAGCAAAATAAAGAGAATAGGTCAGTGTAAAGCAATGTAGGATGAGTTGTACATAAATCTTGGCCAGATTTCAAGTGCCTGGATGACAGCTCACTTAAAGAAACACTGTCATCAAGAAACACTTTTCAGGCTGTGCACATAAATACAATTGGTTAGAATAAGAGCTTACTGATACTGTCCCTATAGTAATTAATTACACCTTTTGTCAGGAATGTAGTTTATGCCAACTTCAGACAATCACACTGATTCCCCACTCCTGACCCACCAGGGTGTCCATCTGCTGCCGTGAAGCCTCCAGCACTCTGGAAGTGACAGCAGGGAACAGATTTAATTTTTTCTGCCTATGCTGAACACCTACATGCACTGTTGTCACAGATAATGTGCATGCACTTAACCATATTATGGGATTTATTAACTAAAGGAAGCTGTTCACTTTACAAGGGAATTTTCTCTTAGCCTAGTGTATGAGGTGCAGCTCTGCTAAATTCCATCATCCAATCTGCAAGCATACTGTTTTTTTTTCCTTCCACGTGATTGGGATTCCTTTGTTAAGTGAATTTTCACCACATTCACTAAGACCCCTTTCACACTGAGGCAGTTTTCAGGCATTTTAGCGCTACAAATAGCGACTGTAAAGCGCCTGAATACTGCCTCCCCTGCAGCCCCAGTGTGAAAACCTGAGTGCTTTTACACTAGGGTGGTACACTTGCGGGATAGGGAAAAAGTCCTGCAAGCAGCATCTTTGGGGCGGTGTGGGAGCGGTGTGTACAGCTCTCCTAAACCGCCCCTGCCACTGGAATGAATGGCCTGAGCTTCCAAAGCGCCTGAATAGCACTTCAGGAGCGCAGCAACGTGGGTGCTTTTAATCCCTTTTTAACCCTTTCTGAGGGGTTAAAAGTGTTCTGCTAGTGGTGCCAAAGCTCCACTTAAATGTCAGTAAAGCGCAGCTAAAGCTAACGGCTCTTTACTGCTAACGGACCCGCCACCCCAGTGTGAAAGGGGTCTAAGCTAAAGGAAAAATTCCCTTGCCAAGTGAGCAGCCCAACTGTGTTTAGCAAAGCTCAAGTGTTGAAGCTTCACAGGCAATAGCCAGTCACCTTGGTAACATCAAGGCCAGTACAAAGCCTACTAAAGAAAACCTCTGATACTCAGAGGGTGAAGGAAATTAGAGAGCTATTACTGAAGAAAGGTGTCATTTCTAGCAAGGGAAGTATCACTTTGTATGTGAGCAGCTTGAAAAGTATATATCAAAGACATGTTGGTAAGTTAATTGGATCCTGTATAAATTGGCCCTACTATGTGTATGTATGAATGTGAGTTAGGGACCTTAGATTATAAGCTCCTTGAAGGTAGGGACTGATGTGAATGTACAATGTATATGTAGAGCACTGTGTAAATTGACGGCGCTATATAAGTACCTAAAAGTCTCTTTAAATCAACCAATATGTTTGCAGAGTAAATCTGGCCATAACAGATTCCTCCATCCACACAAACCAGGTAGATGGAGGAATCCACCCCCATCCAGACATTGTATTCTGTCAGTGGCACCTACAGGTGTCAGAATACACTGATCAGTGGCAATAGCCTACTGGCTGCAGTCACTGATCAACAGCAATTTTCAAACACGTCCCTTCAACAGAAGGCAATCAAATAATCAACTTCTGTCCAGTAGGTACAGCCATATGATGATCGAAATTCGGCTGGTCCTTCTGAACTGACTGAATTTTGATCAGTGTATGGCCAGTTTAACCACCTCCCGCCCGCCGTATAGACAAATGGCAGCGGCAGGGTGGCTCTCTCATTCTGGGATGACGTCATATGACGATGTCCCACTCTTGGCGCGTGACAATCGCGGTGCGCTGTGTACCGATCTTGGTAAAGAGCCGATGATGAGACTCTTTACCCTTGTGATCAGCTGTGTCAAATCACAGCTGATTACATGTAAACAAGGAAATGATGATCAGTGCAGTCAGTGTCCATCAGTGATGCCAGTCAGTAACCATCAGTGATGTCAATCAGTGCCCATCAGTGATGCCTGTCAGTGCTCCGTTTCAGTGCCTATCAGTGCTTGCTCATCAGTGCTGGCAATCAGTGCCCATCTGTGCCACCAATCAGTGGCAATCTGTGCCACCAATCAGTGCCCATCAGTGCCAACTACCAGTGCCCATCAGTACTACCTATCAGTGCCCATCAGTGTCACCTATCAGTGCTCATAAGTGCTGCTTATTAGTGCCTCCTCATCAGTGCCACCTCATCAGTGCCATCTCATCAGTGCCCAGCAATGCCGCCTCATCAGTGCCCATCAGTGCAGCCTATCAGTGCCCATCAGTGCCTCCTACCAGTGCCCATCAGTACTACCTATCAGTGCCCATCAGTGTCACCTATCAGTGCTCATCAGTGCTGCTTATTAGTGCCTCCTCATCAGTGCCACCTCATCAGTGCCCTTCAGTGCTGTCTCATTAGTGCCCATCAATGCCGCCTCATCAGTGCCCATCATTGCAGCCTATCAGTGCCCATCAGTGCCACTTACCAGTGCCTATCAGTACTACCTATCAGTGCCCATCAGTGTCACCTATCAGGGATCATCAGTGCTGCTTATTAGTGCCTCCTCGTCAGTGCCACCTCATCAGTGCCCTTCAATGCTATCTCATCAGTGCCCATCAATGCCTCCTCATCAGTGCCCATCAGTGCAGCCTATCAGTGCCCATTAGTGCCACCTATCAGTGCTCATCAGTGCTGCATATTAGTGCCTCCTCATCAGTGCCCTTCAGTGCCGTTACTTATTTACAAAATTTTCTAACAGAAACTAAGAAAAACTATTTTTTTTTCAAAATTTTCAATCTCTTTTAGTTTTTTTTTTGGTAAAAAATAGAAAACCCAGAGGTGATTAAATCACACAGAAACAGAGCTCTATCTGTCTCAAAGAAAATGCTAAAAATTTCATATGGGTACGGCGTTACATGACCACGCAATTGTCATTCAGAATGCGATAGCACTGAAAGCTGAAAATTGGCCTGGGAAGGAAGGGGGTGAAAGTGCCCAGTATTGAAATTGTTAAAGCTACTTTGTAAGTGTGTTGAGTTTATTTTTATTTACACCCACAGTTTCTCAAGCTTTTTCATGTAATAGAAGCACAGTGGCTAAGTGGTTAGCACTTTCACCTAGCAGCACTAGAGTCTTTGGTTTGAATATGCACCACGGCACCACCTGTGTGGAGTTTACATGTTTTTTCTGTGCCTGTGTGGGTTGACTCCCACACACCAAAGACATGCTGGTAGGTAAATTGGCCCCAGTGTTGCCAACCTACCAGATTAAAATTTACTGACACAACACCCAAAATTTACTGGCACAGCTAAGTTTTTACTGGCATTTACAAAAGTTACAACATTGCAGTTTTAAGTGCAAATTGGGCTACAAACAAGGACAATTTGCAATTCGCAATGCAATTTAAGGTAGAGATTAAGGCAAAAAAAAAATGTTTATTTTATTTTCGATATAATAAGTAAGTAGCTCAGGGACAGGACTCAGGAGGGCAAGAAATTAGAAAGGGCGGCACATACACATGAAATTGACTTTCACATTGACACTGAGAGCAGTGTGCAGCAACACAGATGATGTGTAGTGGTGTTGCGCTGTGATCTGAGATGGTATGTAGGTGTAGTAATACAAGTGTTAAACACTAACTAAATGGCAAAAATTATAATACAGTGTCCACACACAGTCACAAAGTGCTAATTCACTACTAATAAGGAAAAAAGCCCAGTGGGCTATAACAAAAATAAAGCCTCACATCAGTGAGCGTGCATGAATGGATGAACAAACTATGTGCTTAATAAACTGCACCAGTTTCTCAAAATGGAGTTTTGTTTATTAAGCACATAGTTTGTTCATCCATTCATGCACGCTCACTGATGTGAGGCTTTATTTTTGTTATAGCCCACTGGACTTTTTTCCTTATTAGTAGTGAATTAGCACTTTGTGACTGTGTGTGGACACTGTATTATAATTTTTGCCATTTAGTTAGTGTTTAACACTTGAATTACTACACCTACATACCATCTCAGATCACAGCGCAACACCACTACACACTATATTCACTCACCTGGGCACTGATTCACCCATAGGTGTTTGCAGCAGTGGATCATAGTATTCATTTTAACCCATTCACTTCTGTGGTAGTGCGGGAGTACCCCAGACATTTCTTTCTACAACACAGATGATGATGACACCTCACCGACACGACACGTCCCCTCCTGAGTCAGTGACAGTCTCTCTCCATGCCAGAGAGACCCTCCAGTCCACTCCAGTCCAGTCACCAGTCTAAACAGCACTGACAGTCCTGCTCCCGCTTGCCTTGCTCCCATACCGCAGACCCACACACAAGGCTACGGCCACTCTGCTCGGCTCCCTTGCACCATGACATCACACGACATGCTCAGGCACTGCCTCCGCCAGAGCCGCCCGAACATGCTGTAGCAGGCATTCAGAGGGTCTCGGCCAGCTCCGCACCAAGCAGAGTGTTACAGCCATATCTTTTACTGGCAACCTTTTCCTTTTACTGGCATTTACTGGCAGGAGAAAATTGCCTGTTTTTTACTGTCTGGCAGTAAAAATACTGACTGTTGGCAACAGTGATTGGCCCTAATATGTGTATGTATGAATGTGAGTTAGGGGCCTTAGATTTTAAGCTCTTTGAGGACTGAAGTAAATGTACAATATACATGTAAAGAGCAGCATAAATTGACAGCGATCGACAAATACTTGTAATAACAATAATTTATTTGTGTACTATAATTGTTTTACATTTTTTTGGCATTGTTTTAGGTTACCACATTCCATATGTGAAATGGAATATATAGTTTTAGCATACTTGTGTGGTGCATAAACTGGAAAGATACATCCATATTGTCTTTATTTTTGGTATCTGTTCTTATTCTTTGTTTATAAAGGCTGTACAATATCACTTCTCTTGTCCTGTATGATCAGTGTGATTCTCAGTATGTATTCATATTTTGTATGCATAGTGTCTGGACAGTATCACGTCTCATGTTCTGTATAATCACTGCCATTCTTGTTATTTGGGTGTAATTCCCAGTATCTATTCTTGTTCTGTAGGTATGGGTATAGTACAATGCATCTTGTATTCTGGGTGTAAAGCCTCGTACACATGGTGCAACGGTTGTACAAAAACGGTCGTACGACAGCTTGTTGTACGATCATCCGACTGTTAGTACGCGCGATTAGAACAGCCGACGTGCAACGGTCATACAACAGAAGTTGGATGAGCAGACTAGAAAACTTTTGTTGTACAACAAGCGGTTGTACAACTGTTGACTCGTGTGTACAGAGAAGTTGGGCCAACAAAGTTGTACGTGCAAAACCCACATGCTCAGTCAGGAACGCCCGGAAGTGTCCATTCTTGTAAACCTACGTTCTTAATTCACAAATCACATTCACCTGAACTTCCTCTTTATACACTCGTAACACGTCACCACGTTAGGCTTGGTCGTACGATCGCTTAGTGCGCGTCAGTATGCGAGACAAAACAGCCAACATACGATTTTGGACGTCTGGATGTACGACCGTTGCATCGTGTGTATGAGGCTTAAGTCTCAGTATCTGTTCTTATTCTGTTAGCTATTGAGGGAACTCTGAGAAATCCTTTATAAAATAATTTTGTAAGTTGCCATCACTGAAAAATGTAGTTACCAAGTTACCATGGTGGTGGTTTGGTATCAACAATTTTGGAGTCAGTGATACTGAGCAAGTGTAGGAATAAGTCAGACATTTTTTTTACTTTTATTTGCTCAATACTTGTTCCAGGTCTGTGTCTGAAAAATATTGAACGAAGACACAATCAGGAAACTACCATTTTTACAAGGAGGCCATCAATAGTGGCTAGTCCCAACCCAGAATATTTAAAAAAAAAACAATGTTTTGTTTGGTTGCTTTCATCCCTCCTTCCTCTACTTACATAAATATGCACACCAAAGTCCTCTTATGGTGGGATCATGCCCACATGTTCAAGCATAATGAAGTTTCTCATTGGTTAATTGGTTTTACACATAATAAAACGGGTGGGTGGGAGTAAACATTATTTGATTTCCATGGTAATATTACATGCTATGATATCATGCTTCATGTTAATTTTAGACGCCAATGTTAAGTACATAATATGATTCATTATGAAAAAAGAAATGAAATTTTTCATCTATAATTGTTTTCGAGCCCAAGCAATAAACTGTGCTATACTCAACAAGGTAGTCTTTGCTCATAAAATTGCTATTATGTACATTCTTTTTCATGTTTTGTACTGTCTAATGTGTTTTTTATTAGATTACTGGGAACAAAATGACTTCATTAAACCTGGCAACAATATTTGGGCCTAATTTGTTGCACAAGCAGAAGTCGTCTGACAAGGAGTTTACAGTTCAGAGTACTGCCAGGGCTGAAGAAAGTACGACAATTATCTCTGTGGTACAGAAAATGATTGAAAATTACGAAAGCCTTTTTATGGTAAGTAAATTATCTAGTTGGTAAAAAAAAAACATTTTGAAATGGGAAAAGTGGCAGTTCTAATAAAAAGCTTGTGTGTTTGTAACTTTGTACTTCTACATTTGAGATTAAATAAAGCTATATAAAGCTCAACCATATTTCCATTGTGAGCTCTGCCTTATGCATATCAAGTCAGACATTGAGGCAAGTAACATGAGCTAGGGCAGCCTTTTTCAACCATGGTGCCCAGGCACCCTGGGGTGCCTTCAGGAGTTTTTAGGGGTGCCTTTGTAAAATGCTTAAAAATTGCCCAAAAATTGTATACAGGTACAAGCAAGCAGGTGCATCACGCCTACCTATTAGTTACATAAATCCAAAGGAGTGTTTGCTTTGGAAAAATAAATCATCTCTAATGTTGGGTTTGCTACGCATGTGGATATTGCTGCATTATGTAAAACTTATAGTTTCGTTTTTTAAAATTTTGGAATCGGGTGCCTCAAGATAGTGTGGAATGTTAAAGGGTGCGTTAATTAAAAAAAAGTTTGCGAAACCCTGGGATAGGGTATAAGCTACATGGCTGTGGGTTGGTGTGGGTTCCTGAATCTGTGATGGAAACATACAGAACAGCAGTGAAACCTGTTTTTTTCTAGTTAGTGGTTTTAAAAATAATTAAGCGTTCTTTAGTTGGGATATGCCTTTATGATTAGAGCAAACTTGACATTAGAGTTTTGTTGTTTTTTGTTTTTTTTAAGGAATAGGTAGGGCAGTTTTTTTGTTATGGCAAAGCTATGTTTTTGCAGCCCTTCACCCAGACCCCAGTAATGTTACAGCCTGGTCGCATCAAGTATACAGTACAGGTCAATATGCAGTTGTATGCATATGACTATGAAGACCATATAATAAATAAACAGTTTATGATTTCACAGGGATGAATTCCCTAGAGTAATCCAGGGTCAAAATTGCCATTTGCCCAAGGTTCACCAACAGTTGATGTCTAGGATCAAATTATAGTAATGGAACTTGAATGTAGGACTGTAAACCTGTTTGCATCTCAGCCCCTGCAAGTTTTGTCTGTCCAAAACTTCAGGTCACTATGACAACTTAATGTACTTTAATCTAAAGTTTACTTTATTTTAGCAGTAATCCATATAAGGGTGCACCCCCTGCTGAATAAGTCATCCATTCCTGAAAATGACATTCGATTTTGATCCTTTCTGACAGTGCTTATTACATTGCTGACACAGCTTAGCTGAATCTTCCTTTCGTTACTTTTCATCTTATGTTTGTGGCCGGGAAATAATAACAATGGAAAAACATTACGCAAGTATGTTTGATGTGAAGCCAGTTTCATTACTGCTTCCCATCATTACTTGTATGCAGTAAATAGAGATAGAGGCAACAGAAACAATTTTTACAAGATTTTAGCACTCAGTGCTGTCTCCCACTGACATAAAGGCTAGTTGCTGTGCAATACACAAGACTACCAGTGATTTCTGGGAGAATTCCAAAATGACTATAGTCACCCCCAGAATTGCAGTGTTTCAAACACAACTAGATACAGTAACTGAGAATAAGCAGGAGTGCTAAAAGTTTAAATACTTAGTAAAAAAGACCCAAAAAAGGGAAGTAAAGGGTCATTCTGGAACTGTTCTAAAGCTACCTGGAAATTTATTGTTGCCTGTACATTAAGCAATTCCCTCTCATTATCAACCATTTTAACTCTTGTTACCATATACATATTTTACTTTTTTATGTATCCAAAATGGATCAGAATTTACATTGTAATCCAATAGAACATACATTCTGTATGAAAATTATACCAGTAAAGAAATAGTTATTTTTATTAAAGAATAATGAAGGGGTCTTATTTACCTTTTAAACTACATTGGTGGGTAACTAATGACAAAAAAAAGTTTTTCAGTGACACACTCACATGCTACCTATGTAATAGACTCATGAGACTGGGTGCACTAAAATCATAACTCTGCAAGACTGAGCTGAATAATAATAGCTTTAGAAACACGTAGACTAAGATTAAAACTGTAAATTATATACCTAACAAAATAACACACTCATCATTCTACTGACAAGTGTAAACCTCACTGAAATTCTTGTAAGGAAAACACCACCACCAACTAACAAGATACAGATGAACAGGTGCAGGTACATTTGTTGAAGCTTCATTCTTCTTGACCCCGTGCACACAGGTGAATGATTGAGCAGGACATCTGTTATAAATGGAGCTTGCTTGACTGAATTACCTATTGGCTTCTTATGTTGCCTGGGGCCTCCATTGGTAATATAGTGTATATATTTGCCAGCACACCACGGATCTTCGAGTTAAGTCCAAGCAATTTTATTAAAGCATAATCACATCACAAGCAAAAAGAGTGCAATGCTTCGGAGCCATGCAGGACCCCTTTGTCAGACATGTGATATCACATGCCTGATAAAGGGGTCCTGCGCGACTCCGAAAAGTTGCACTCCTTTTGCTTGTGATCATGCTTCAATGAAATCGTTTGGACTGAATTTGAAGATCCATGGTGCGCTGGCAAATACTTACACTGCATCATGTATGTTCCAGTTTCCAGCTGGTGGTTGCTGCAGCACCCATTGGCTTAGAGCTTATTCCAGGATTGTGTGCAATGGGAATATGTATGGTTTCCATTGGTAATATCTCCCTACTACTCTGTGCTTAGCCACCTAGAAATATAACAAGTGTTCGTTTTTATTCTACTGTATTTTCCATGATTTACACCGATTAGCCATAACATTTTGACCACCTACCTAATATTAAGTAGGTCCACTTTTGCTGACAATTTAAAACAGTTTATTGATATTAATTATTTATTTTTACTCTGTATTCCAAAGCCTGGTTTTTTTTTTTCCAAACATGAGACCAGCAGCAGAGCACTAAAAGCTCCTCCTGCCACTGTTTCCCTGCAGACAGGCTAGGAAAGAGCTGGGTCGTGTGACAGCTGTGAATTTATTTAGGCAAGAAGGTACGTTTTTTTTTAAATTAAAGTAATTACAGTGCCATCATCCACACATACAGAGAGAGAAGGGATCATGTAAATTAAAGAATGTGTTTAGTATCACTTCAAAGTGGAGCTCCAGTTGGTTTTATGTTTATTAAAAGTTAGCTGCTGACTTTTAATAAACACACACTCACCTGTCCCAGCATCCAGCGATGTGGTCCCTCAAACCATCGCTTCACTCCATCTCCTCTCCCCGGCGCCGGCATTCAACTGTGGGCACCTGACTGTGGCAGCTTTCTGCGAGTTGCTCTGTGCCTCCTGAATGGTCAGGAAGTCTTCTGGGACCTGTGACGTGTCCCAGAAGACTGCATGGAGGGAGGGGGAGAGGAGAACTTCCGCTTGGATCGCCTAGGCCAATGATTCTCAACCCTGTCCTCAAATACCCCCAACAGGCCATGTTTGCAGGTTTTCCTTTATCTTGCACAGGTGCTTTAAATCAGAGTCAATGGCTTGGTATTTTGGACAGCTATTTTATGTAAGAGAAATTCCCAAAACATAGCCTGTTGGGGGTACTTGAGGACAGATTTGAGAACCACTGGCCTAGGCGATCCAAGTGGAAGTGGGAGGAGGTACCTGTTAAAGCTAGGTAAAAAATAATGACATGACAAATGTGGCAGGGGAGAGGGGAGGAGTGCTTAAAACAGAACTTTTGGGTGGAGCTCCGCTTTAAGCCATTTTTGCAGTGTGGTTATCCTGCTGAAAATGTCCACTGCCATCTGGGAATATCACTTCCATGAAGGAGTGTATTTGGTCAACAACAATGTTTGGATAGGTGGTACATGTCAAAGTAACATACACATGAATGGCAAAACCAAGATTTCCCAACAGAAAATTGCCCAAAGCATCAGACTGCTTTTTTCCCATGCTGCTTCCTGGTGCCATCTCATCCCCAGGAAAGCACTGTACACACAGACGGCCAGCCACATAATGTAAAAGAAAACATGATACATCAGACCAAGGCAATGTTTGCTTGCTGCATAATATATCCTATTGACTTTCAGATGCCATTGTAACAAGATAATCAATGCTATACACTTAGCTTGTCAGTGGTCAAAAGGTTATGGCTGATTGGTGTAAAATAAATATAAAAACTCAATGGTGATGGTGAGATCCTTTATTGTATGCTGTAGTGTGTGTGCAGATCGATGAACTCACCTGGAGAGACATGACAAACGATGGGCTGAGTTAACTTTCCCGCATCTACCACAAACTGAAATATCAATTTGGGTTGACTGACCCTTTAAAATGTGGTTAATTCTAAACCTTTTTAATAGGGGTCATGTGAAACATATTAATATTGCCAGGTTAGATAGATCTACTCTATAAATAGAATCATAAAAGCATAAATCTATTTTTCAATATGTTTGGCATCATGTCTCATTGTATATATATTTTTCAAGCAAATCATTTTTCAACAACGCCATTCCACTGCCTTCTAATTAGCACCAGTGTTCTCATGCTTGGCATGCACAGCAGGCTGACAGTGCTGCTGCTAATTGCAAGGTAGCGCCTTAGCGTTGTGACAGCAACAGGAAGTGCTGGTACCGGCAGGTTTTTCAGGTAAGAAACATTGCAATAGATTCACAAAAATTATTTGTTTAAGTGAAAAGATTTTCAGTTTACATAAATACAGTGAACAGGTTTTCAGTTTACATACTCTTTAACCACTTAAGGACCGGAAGGATTTCCCATGTTAGGACCAGAGCACTCTTTGCAATTTGGCACTGCGTCACTTTAACTGACAATTGCGCGGTCGTGCAACGTTGCACCCAAACAAAATTTGCGTCCTTTTTTTCCCACAAATTGAGCTTTCTTTTGATGGTATTTGATCACCATTGCGTCATTTCTGATCACCGCTATAAACAAAAAAAGTGCGACAATTTTGCAAAGAAAACCAATATTTCTTACTTTTTGCTGTAATACATATCCAAAAAAAAAATATATAAAAAAACAAATGTATTCATCGGTTTTGGCAGAGTTATATTCTTCCTCATATTTTTGGTAAAAAAAAATCACAATCAGTGGTTTTTGATTGGTTTGCGCAAAAGTCGCCGCATTTACAAACCATGAGAATTAATTTCTGGCGTTTTTACAATTTTTTAGTTTTTTAGGTGTAATGGCATCGACCTGTGCTTTTTATCGGTACTGTGCTATTGGGGCGGACATGTCAGACATTTTTCACACCTTTTTGGGACAAATGACATTTATACAGCGATCAAAAATGTAAATATCCACTTATTACTGTATAAATATCATTGGCAGTAAAGGGGTCAACCTGCAGGGGGCGATTGAGGGGTTAACTGTGTTCCCTGGGCGTGTTCTAACTGTGAGGGGGCTGCGCTTTTGTAGCCTGTAAAATGCCTATATGTTAATGGAGCGTTTTTGCTGCGCTTTTTTTTTAAGGATATGTGACTCAAAAACAGCACCAAAAACCCTTAGCGTGTGCGTTTTTGAGTTGTTTTTGGTGCGGCTCTCATTCATTTCAATGGGGAGAAGCGTTTTTGGTGCAGTTTTTTTAACTCACCAAAAATGCGGCAAGCAGGATTTTTTACACCGCAACGGAATCGCACCGCCCCAGTGTGAACACATACATAGAATTTAAAGGGAAGCATTTTTCTTGAGCGTTTCAGCTGTTTGTTTTTTTTATGTAAAAGCGCTTTAAAAACTCCTCAGAAAGCAGCCTTAGTTTTGTTTTTATTTGCACTGAAATAAAGTTTCTGTTACAAAGCATGGTCATAGTGCAAAGTTATTTAAAAAGTGATTTTTTTTTTCAATGTTGCATATTTTTTTTAATTTGACTCAAAAAAATTAACAAAATGAAGGAAGAAGGGAAAAAATAAAGTTATTAAACATAAAAAAAAATAGCTAAGTGGAAAAGAGGAGGAAGGAGTTAATGAAGGCTAACTGAGTTTAAGGGTAAAGATTAATAAGGGGTGAAATAAAAATATATTTTATAATTTTTTTTAAACTTGTAAGGTTGCTTTAACTGATGTAATTTACAAATGAATGAAAAAGGGTAAATACGAAATAATAAAATAATTTAACACACTGTGATACAGAGAAAAACCTCAATGTCAAAATTCCTATCAATAGCACTGACATAGTGGCATGAGGCAAGAGGATCAGAGCATTGGAGATGCACCCCTGGTAATTTTGTTGCAGTTTTTTATGATTTATCCCCTAAAATGGCTGAAACCTGCATGGCGTTTTGGCAAAATGCATGGCTCACACATACATATAAACTGTGATATTTTATCTTTATATGTATTTGTGAATCACATATATAGATAGAAGTGCCAGCTAGCTGTTTGGTTAAGAGGTAGTAACAGGGATTTATTCATGTGCTTTAATGAATGGGATGCCTTATGGCCCAAATGGGCCCTCAAACATAGGTGTGCGAAGCCTATTGCATTAGGGCGTGCACCACAAAGTGCAAACAAGCACGCGTGTATGTGTATATATGTCTCAAGGGCAGAGATCAGTGTCAGTAGTTTATTTTTACATTATTTTGTTTATTTTTTTACAATTTTGTTTTTTTTATTATTTTTTACAATATTATATTTTATTATTTTTTTTACAATTTTATTTAGAAGCCCTGCTGGGGGGCTTTGGTGAAATATCAGGTGTCTAAACAGACCCCTGATGTCTCACTTTTGAGACAGAAAAAGAGACTGAGGACAGAGATTCCCCAGTCCCTTTCTCTGCAGCCAGGCAGCAGGGGGAATCTGCACAGTACAGGGTGATTAGGGTGTGCCCAGGCACACCTGCCACTCTATGTGCACACGCCTATGCCCTCAAGTATTGTATATAAATTCAGTTATATCTGCAGAGAAATTCACTGCAATTCCTGTCTTATTCTATTGTAATAATATTTGGTCCTTTTTTTTAAATGTTTTATTTACAGTGTTTATATATTTCATTATTTCCATTTTAGGTCCCTCCTGATTTACAGAATGAAGTTCTTATTAGCCTGCTAGAAACTGACCCCGATGTAGTAGACTATTTACTAAGGAGAAAGGCTTCTCAGTCCTCGTAAGTGAATCTGTTTATATTTATGAGTAAAATTAGTGCTGGGAATGTTTCTGTTTTCTGTAATGTTTATCAGGCCTGTAGAGCTGTAGGTCTCCAGTGCTTTAGATGAAAAAAGAAAGAAGCATCTTCTTTTCCCAGTAACACTCTGCATATATGTGAACCCAGCCCAACACTCTCATTGTTAGCTCTGGTGTGGCCATTTACAAACAGTTGGCACAGATTATTAGGGTCATCTATGTGGGTGCATGTTTTCTGCCTTGACATGCATTTATGAAGCCGTGTGGCCGCGGTTGCAGTAAAGAGATGCTCGTTTTAGCGGCGCTTTACCGGTGCTGCAGCGCCGCTTTTGAGTTGAGAATGGTGCTCTTTTAACCCCCCTGAGGGGATTAAAAATGTGTTAAAGTGGCGGTGTAGCGCTGCTGTCGAATCGCTTTGCTGGCACTTCAGCAGCGGTGCCCATTCATTTCAATGGGCAGGGCGGTGTAGGAGCGGTGTATACACAGCTCCTGCGCCACCCCAAAGATGCTGCTTGCAGGACTTCTGTGAACGTCCCGCAAGCGCATCACCCCAGTGTGAAGAGTCACACTGATAAGAATGGGCAGGAGTTTTCAGGCGGTTTTCAGGCGTTGTTTAGAGGCTATTTCTAGAGCTAAAATGCCTGAAGCCTGCCTCGGTGTGAAAGTGGCCTTAGGGAGCATTGTTGAATGTATGAGTTGAATTACTTGTGTTTATTGCAATGTTTGATTGGTTTTGCTTAGCGCTTGGTAAATAAGCATATCCTGTTGTGCTGCTTCTTAGCTGCCTTTTTCCCAACATACAAGCAGGGCCGGTGCAAGGATTTTTGTCCACACAGGCTAAGGTGCATTTTGGTGCCCCCTCATCCTACAACCACCCTCTTTCCTCTCCACAATATATCCCCCCACCCTCATATGGTAACCCATCTACGGCTAACCACACACTATACAATCTGATTACCGTATATACTCGAGTATAAGCCGACTTTTTCAGCACATTTTTTGTGCTGAAAAAGTACCCCCTCGGCTTATACTCGAGTGAGAAAAAAATGACCCCAGAAAATGCCTTTTTACACGACTTTTTCAGCCGAATATGAGCTCATATATGCCATTAGTCTAACATATCACACACCAATCGGCATCTACCCAATGGTATACTCCCACCCCCCTATATAACACCTCTCCTTTCTCCCACCAACATCCTACTCCCCCGTGGTTTTACGTGGAATCGGACACACCTGTTTTTAGGAACGTGGCCGGGACGAACATACAACCCTTTTTCCGTCGATTCTTCGTCGTGTTGTCCTATACGAATAAATGGTTCGCGATTCGTTTTGGTTAGTTTGTAACGTTATTTGTGTTCAT
>BLSH010447964.1:543988-564946 GCA_018402905.1 Glandirana rugosa | reverse complement strand
TCAACCCCCCCCCCCCCCCCCCTGACTGACAGTGGTGCTGTCTGCTGTTGCTGCTGTGCTCATTCCTCCAAAGTTAAGTTTCACTTAGGGTGGGTTCACACTGGTACGACATATGCTCCGACTTTGGGAGCACATGTCGCATGATGTGTGTAAATCAATGTTTCCCTATGTTTCCCAGTCCATATGTTTAATGTTTCCCAGTCTTAACTGGTCCAACGCAAGTCGGTCCGACTTTGAAAAAGGTTCCTGCACTACTTTGGTCCGACTTTCGTCCTACTTCAGCCCACTGAATATCATTGATGTCGGATTCAAGTCGGATCCTTTTCCTAACTATCCGACTTGTGACATCCAATATGGTGATTACAGCAGCAGTAAAAGGAATTTATGTCACACTGGGATTGTTTTGATTGGTCAAAGAACAAATCGGACTGTCTCAAAGTCGGAGCAAAATCTTATCCTGGTCATTCAAGTCAGATGAAAGTAGGAACAAAGTAGGACCGATGTAGGAGCGACATTGCAGGGCAAAGTAGGATGACAGTCATACCAGTGTGAACCTGGCCTAATACAGGAGGTGATTTACCGGCCTGATCACCAGATGGGAAAAAAGCCAAAGAAAAGAAAACCAGTGCAGCCACCACATGTAATGATTGGTAGGCTGCACTATATTACATTTTTGGTTTGGGGTTTAATATCACTTTAACTGTAAAAAGTTGGCTTGTATGTTTTTTTTTTCTTTCTAAATGCTGTATATGTAAGGCAATATTTATATTAGAGTGCGTCAGTATTGAGTTTTTTCCCTTCCTTCCTGGCATCCATCTGTCCCAGAAGTTCATTCACTTTTCACTTATTTTCCTTACTATGGAATATTTTAAAATGATGCTCACTGTCATAAATGTTGTTTGGGCTTCCTTTCTATTGTTATGTAGTGAGACCCTGTCCTGTTATTCATTGCTTGTAGAGATATTGCTTACTCAGGGCTAACTATTGTTAGATATATGAACAAGGCAATAAGGCCAAGAAGCTGCCCACCCAGGTCATGAATCACATAGAAAAACATATAGCAAAACAGAAGCCTTCCTGATTGCAGTCCCTGATACACGACACATACAATAGTGCGTGCGCTACGTCTCACTGATATGTACCATGTCAGATCCTGTAACGTAGCAACAGGTTGGCTTAATGTAATTTTATAAAATGACTCATAACACCCACACATCTTCAAAGTCACAAAGGCTGAAAAACTACTCAGTGGATCATGCAGAACATAACCAGCAATAAGACTGTACAGAATGTATCCCTGTATGTGGCATGTAATAATAGACTTCATTCCTGGATAATGCTTGTACTTCGTCTTTCAAATCACAGCTAAGGTGACATTTAGAACTCCGGAAATAAAACAAATGGCACCATATAGGTTAATGTGGACCTTTCAGTTATTTCATTTAAGAAACACGTGCATGTAAAACATTAATCGACACAAACACGTGCTTGTTTTGAGGCATATTTTGTATTTACAGTAAAAAGATAAAGTTTTAAATGTAATCTCTGTTGTGTGAATGGGATGCCATGGCAAACTGTCGAACCCAAAAGGGCTTATAATGTTGCAGTTGTTAGTAGGCTTCTTCCAACTCATGCAAGGTACACTATATTACCAAGAGTATTGGGCCGCCTGCCTTTACACACACATGAACTTTAATGGCATCTTAGTCTGTTAGGTACAATATTGAGTTGGCCCGCTCTTTGTAGCTATAACAGCTTCAACTCTTCTGGGAAAGTTGTCCACAAGGTTTAGGAGTGTGTCTATGGGAATGTTTGACCATTCTTCCAGAAGCACATTTGTAAGGTCAAGTACTGATGTGGACAGGAAGGCCTGGCTCGCAGTCTCCGCTCTAATTTATCTCAAAGATGTTCTATCGGGTTGAGGTCAGGGCTCTATGCAGGCCAATCAAGTTCTTCCACCCCAAACTCTCTCATCCATGTCTTTATGGACCTTGCTCTTGCACTGGTGCGCAGTCATGTTAGAATGGAAGGAAGGGGCCATCCCCAAACTGTTCCCACAAAGTTGGGAGAATGAAATTGTCCAAAATGTCATGGTATGCTTATCCCTTAAGAGTTCCCTTCACTAGAACTAAGGGACCAAGCCCAATCCCTGAAAAACAACCCCACACCATAATCCCTTCTCCACCAAATGATATGTGAAGTGCACAAAGCAAGGTCCATAAAGACATGGATGAGTGAGTTTGGGGTAGTGGAACTTGACTGGCCTGCACAGATTCCTGACCTCAACCCGATAGAACATCTTCCAGATTAATTAGAACAGAGGCTGTGAGCCAGGCCTTCTTGTCCACATCAGTGCCTGACCTCACAAATGCGCTTCTGGAAGAATGGTCAAACATTCCCATAGACACTCCTAAACCTTGTGGACAGCCTTCCCAGAAGAGTTGAAGCTGTTATAGCAGCAAAGGGTGGGCCAACTCAATATTGAACCCTACGGACTAAGACTGGGATGCCATTAAAGTTCATGTGTGTGTAAAGGCAGGTGTCACAATACTTTTGGTGATATAGTGTGTATACAGAAAATGATTTAATCTTTTCTGAGATAAAAAAAAAATGGCTGGATGAACTAAGAGACGGAGAAGGGCTGGATCAGTGAGCCAGCTAATGGCAGAATCTCCAGAGTCAGAAAGTAGCCTCTGACCAGCAGCCAGTCATCCATCATGCCATGTAGCCACAATGTTTGACAAAGTAACTGACCTAAGAGGTAGGAGTGACGGCAATAACTTCAATTTTGACAGTAAATACAAAGAATTTCTTTATAACGTGTGCAGGCATGTGTGGCTAAAAAGCTGCACAATGAGAATTTCACTTATGGAAGGAACCTTCATCAGATATTATGTCCACTTTAAATATTTATGTAAATATGCAATGAGTATTGCTCAGTCCCTCTCTTCCATTAGACACATCTCTTTTCCGATGCAGGAGATATGTTATCTTTCAGTGTTTCCCATGTAAACAGTAATCTTGCAGACTTGAAAGAATGTTGAATACAAAACATGCAACAATATATTCCCCATTTTTCTATAAAACTGTCATCTGGAAGGAAATTTACATTAATTTTATGGAAAATAAATATTCCTCTTGATGTTCTAGTCACGCCTTGCTTCCTTATCTCTGCCATAGCCTGTGAAATATGGTGTCAGCTTATTACTTGGATGAACATTTCCAAGATCTCTTTGTTTTGAAACATTAATCCTCCAAGGTTTACTGATGCAAAAGTTTGTACCCAGTATTTTGTGAGTTGCCTAAATTGTTAAAGGAGCACTCTAAATTTAACATGTAACATTGAAATCTATATCTTCTGCGTAGTTAATATTTTCATTCAGGCATTTCTGCAGTACAACAGTGCTTTCTACTCCTTTTTGTCTGTAATCTGGTGATCCTGGAATACACCTGTTAGTGACACTTTGCATACAGAAAGCCTGATGTAAGACCTACTCCTCCAATAGATTCAAACCTGCTTGGGAGGTCTAAATGTGATGCTGAAACAGAGAGGAACAGGCTATAGAACAACCATTCTCAACCAGGGTTTAGTTGAAACCTAGGGTTCCTCCAAGAGGTTTCTAGGGGTCCCCTAAACTGTAGCTGATTGGCCTCCCATCTAGTATTACCTGCATAGTTCCAGGTCCAGGGGCATTTGGCAGAGCCACCGGCATGACACCAGTTAGCTCTTTAGTTACACTATATCGTCAAGAGTATTGGGACCAGTGCACAAATCAAGGTCCATAAAGAAATGGATGAGCGAGTTTGGGGTGGAGGAACTTGACTGGCCTGCGCAGAGTCCTGACCTCAACCCGATAGAACACCTTTGGGATGAATTAGAGTGGAGACTGCAAGCCAGGCCTTCTCGTCCACATCAGTGGCTGGCCTCACAAATGCACTTCTAGAGAATGGTCTAACATTTCCATAGACACTCCTAAACCTTGTGGGCAGCCTTCCCAGAAGAGTTGAAGTTGTTATAGCTGCAAAGGGTGGGCCAACTCAATATTGAACCCTACAGACTAAGACTGGGGTGCCATTAAAGTTCATGTGCGTCTAAAGGCAGACTTTTGGTAATATAATGTCTAGCCACCACGGTAAAGTGGGCATTCTTGGAACTGTCCACCGATGCATTTTTCCCACTGACCCCAAATTAATTGGTTTTAGTAAGTTTTCCCTGAGACCTGACAATTATTTCAAGTGTCCCTTTGGGGTAAAAAGTTTGAAATAGGCTGCTTTAGAATATACATTCCTTCTGCTTACTTAACCACTTCACCCCCGGAAGGATTTCCCACTTTAGGCCCAGAGTACTTTTTGCGATTCGGCACTGCATCGATTTAACTGACAATTGCACGATCGTGCGATGTTGTACCCAAACAAAGTTTGCTTTTTGGATGCCATGGACATTTTCAAGTTTCCAGGCAGAAAGAATGACAAATATAATATAAAAGTGCATGCAGGGCACTGGACAAAGCACTAGGGACAAAAGGGATGTGAAATGATTTGATATTATTATGTAATCTTACAGATTACTGTGTATTGTATGTGTTATGTGTTTTTCACTTTTTGAATTTGCCACCGGGCTCCGCCCCATGCGACGCATCGCTCGCAGAAAACGGAGCCTGGTACACAGTACATTGGGTGGAGGACACAGCCTGCAGAAACAGCGGGGGGACATTGCAGGATCCTGGAGACAAGGTGAGTAACTTTGTCTGGATCCTGCAATGCAATCCCGAGTGTGGCTCAGGGTTACCACTTTCGGTAATGAAAGTTAACCCCGAGCCACACTCGGGAATACCACTAAGGAGTTTAAATAAGAACTGCAGTCTGCTCACATAAGTCTGGCTGCATCCATTTTAACTGTGGGCAACTGAAGCTACTGCCTGTTCACTTCCTGGATTTACACAGACACACACCTCCAGCTCTGCAGCCCTGCAGCTTTCATTGGCTCTCTTATGAATCATCCCCCCTCTCTTCCTGGCAAACTCTCACAAGAGTGAGACAGAGCTGTGCATGATGTCATAAGGCTAGGCTAATGAGCAGACAAGAAACAGGCTGTATAAGGTATTTACTGGCAAAAAAAAAACGTTTTACTATCCAAAGTTAAAACATCAAGGGCAGAAGATTTAATAGATGGAAAGTTGAAAAATTACTGAAGGTCTATTTTATTTTGAATGGCCTGTATTGCCACCAGTTTTTGAAATATAGTTGTTTAAGTTACATTGATATATAACTCCTCTGTTTAGAGCTATTCAAAACTATGTAATAGAAGATAACTGGAGCACTAAATAACCATACCCCATAAGAGTGTGAAGTTGTGAAGCAGCATGTCAGAGATGTTAACACTTGTGTCAGAAGGACATTCACAAAGCAAGTCTGAACACACTGGAGCTTGATAGATGTATGTGAACAGAGGTCAGATGGTAAATACAGCCGGCTCCCTCCACGTGATGAACTCTATCCCTACAAGTCTAATTTGCAGATATACTGTATATATATATATATATATATATATATATATATATATATATATACATATTCATACATATATACATACATATTTTTTAATTGCTTAATAGTGAAAGTTGTGTTGTGCCATTTAATTTATTATGGTCTGGGCACTGTTACTCATCTGTTTTTTTACAATACACTTTTACTTAGCAGCCAACAAATACTGTCAATAGAGAAGCTAGAGGAAGTAGACACTGTTTGTGGCTATTCCAATGATGAAGCTTTCATTTTATTTGGGAAATAGCATATTTAGGGTCTGCTTAAGTACCATATGCATCCTTACATTTTTTCTGTTTCAATAGCAACTTAGCCAAGATAGGGTTGGGAAAAAACAAAAGGAAAGTAAACCATTGCATAACTATCAATGTGATGCAATGTGATTTATTATCACAAAACTGCTGATGGCAGGTAATATGAGAAAATCATCAAACAAAATGGTTGCCTAAAACTATTAAGTTGCATTATTTGCCTGTGCCCCACCACCATATAAACATACCACCCCCTCTGTAAAATAACATTAGGTGTCCCAGTGTCTGTGTTATATAAAAAAGAGGCCAATTATACATATCAGAGAGTCTCCCGGCACTCACGTGACTCCTCGGCTCTCTCTTCTCCCCGGCTGACAGCTATAGCGGGCAGGGCCAAGAACTCCCGCTGAAGTCAACTGGGGAGGAGGAGAGAGATCCAAGGAGTCACGTGAGTGCCGGAAGACGCTCTGATATAAGGTATAGTCGGCATCTTTTTTATATACAGTATCTCACAAAAGTGAGTACACTCCTAAGTGAAAATGTCCAAATTGGGCCCAAAGTGTCACTATTTTGTGTGGCCACCATTATTTTCCAGCACTGTCTTAACCCTCTTGGGTATGCAGTTCACCAGAGCTTGCCACTGGAGTCCTCTTCCTCTCCTCCATGACGACATCACGGAGCTGGTGGATGTTAGAGACCTTGCTCTCCTCTACCTTCCATTTGAGGATACCCTACAGATGCTCAATAGGGTTAGGTCTGGAGACATGCTTGGCCAGTCCATCACTTTACCCTCAGCTTCTTTAGCAATGTAGTGGTTGTCTTGGAGGTGTGTTTGGGGTCATTATCATGTTGGAATACTGCTCTCCGGCCCAGTCTCTGAAGGGAGGGGATCATGCTCTGCTTCAGTATGTCACAGTACATGTTGGCATACATGGTTCCCTCAATGAACTGTAGCTCCCCTGATAGCACTCATGCAGCCCCAGACCATGACACTCCCACCACCATGCTTGACTGTAGGCAAGACACACTTGTCTTTGTACTCCTCGCCTGTTTGCCACCACACACGCTTGACACCATCTGAACCAAATAAGTTTATCTTGGTCTCATCAATCCACAGGACATGGTTTCAGTAATCCATGTCCTTAGTCTGCTTGTCTTCAGCAAGCTGTTTGCAAGCTTTCTTGTGCATCATCTTTAGAAGAGGCTTCTTTCTGGGACAACAGCCATGCACACCAATTTGATGCAGTGTTCAGTGTATGGTCTGAGCACTGACAGGCTGACCCCCCACCCCTTCAACCTCTGCAGCACTGCTGGCAGCATTCATACGTCTATTTCCCAAAGACAACCTCTGAAAATGACGCTGAACATGTGCACTCAACTTCTTTGGTCGACCATAGCGAGGCCTGTTCTGAGTGGAACCTGTCCTGTTAAACCGCTGTATGGTCTTGGCCACCATGCTGCAGCTCAGTTTCAGGGTCTTGGAAAACTTCTTATAGCCTAGGCCATCTTTATGTGAGGAACAATTCTTTTTGTCAGATCCTCAGCCATGAGGTGCCATGTTGAACTTCCAGTGACCAGTATGAGAGAGTGAGAGCGATAACACCAAATTTATTACGCCTGCGACCTTGTAACACGAACGAGTCACATGACACCGGGGAGGGAAAATGGGCCCAATTTGCACATTTTGACTTAGGGGTGTACTCACTTTTGTTGCCAGTGGTTTAGAAATGAATGGCTGTGTTGAGTTATTTTGAGGAGACAGTAAATTTACACTGTTATACAAGCTGTACACTCACTACTTTACATTGTAGCAAAGTGTAATTTCTTCAGTATTGTCACATGAAAAGATATAAACTAGTTACAAAAATGTCAGGGGTGTACTCCCTTTTGCGCTTGGAATTCGAACCGACGTCCCTAGTCCTGCCAGGCAGAAGTGCTAACCACTTAGCCACTATGCTGCGCATGTCATGGTTTAATTAAGACTTTTATAGGGGTTGATTTACTAAAACTGGAGAGTGCAAAATCTGGTGCAGCTGTGCATGGTGGCCAGGCAGCCTCTACCTTTAGCTCATTCAATTAAGCTTTGACAAAAAAACGTGAAAGCTGATTGGTTTCTTTGCAGAGCTGCACTTGATTTTGCACTCTCCAATTTTAGTAAGTCAACCCCAATGTGTCATGTTCACAGACACTAGACAACTGGTGTGCCATGAGTAATATAGCGTGTTGCAGTCTTTTTGTTTTAAATTTTTGCACTCATAATTGAACTGTTACCAGCAAGTTAAATTCAGTAATTGTTATATAATGATTCATTTTTTTAATGTCCTGTGAGCAGTACAATTATGAGTTCAATAACTGATCAACTGGTGCACACGCAAGCCATGTCCATCCCCGATGCATACACTTCAGACCTCAGATCATTCCTAATGCAAGCACTTTAGACTTCAGATCATGCTCCAAAGCATGCACTTCAAACCTCAAATCAGCAAATCAGCTGTAATGCATGTACTTAAAGTGATACTAAACACACAGATATTATATTTACATTATCCCTTCTCTTTACGTATATGGATGATGGCACTGTATTTATTTTAAAATGATTGTAAATGCATATATATTTTTTTTAAATAACAAACATGCATTTACCTGCTCGGTGCAATGGTTTTGCACAGAGCAGGCCTGAGCCTCTATTTCTTGGGTCTCCCTCCTTCCTGCTGCCCCACCCCCTGCTGAGTGCCCCCCATAGCAATTAGCTTACTATGGGGGCACTTTTGCAGACTTGCTCCCGAGCTGGCTCTGCATGTTCATAGACCCACAGAGCATGGCTCGGCCCCACCCTCCACTCCCTCGCCACTTGCTTTGATTGACAATGGCTCCCGCTGCTGTGTCTGAGCCAATCAGGAGGAAGAAAGCCAACAGAACCGCTGCTCTTGTGTACAACGCTGGATCAAGAAAGTTTTAACCTTAATGCAGAGAATAAATTAACGTAAGAAAACCTTCAGTGGACGCAGAACATATATATCGGTTACAGATTAAAAACCCGTGGTTCTACAAACACAGGACTGCTAAGAACGTCTATGCTGGGAGATAAGGTGATGGAGACCCGTGAAGAAGCTGGGTGAAAAAACACACCTCCAGGGGAGAGAAGATTGCCACATTGTATCCAATAATGCTGCAGAAAATGTTGCCACATAGAGCCATGTACCAAGATGTGATGTGCAGTGTTCCCAGATGAGCAATGAGCTTAGAAGGGAACTGAAACTGGAGCATGCTCTGTAGATGTGGCAACTGCTGGTCTGCACAATCTCAGGCTGCAGCAGTGACACTGACAAGGTGGGAGGGACAGCAGTGAACAGCAGGATCAACCAGGTTTTTTGCAGAATACAGAAAACGAATCCCAGAGTGAGTATGACCAGCATGTCATGCAACATATATTGACAGCTTTTAATGATGTAAGTTTATTGACACTTTAAGACCTCAGATCAATGCATGCAATTAAGACCTCAGATCAGTCCCAGTTAATACACTTTAGGCCTCATGCATACGGGCGGTTTGAGGTATCCACTATAAATTGTGAGTGTATTTCTGTGTGCAGCAGAGACAATGTTAACTGTATGAGGGTATGTACTGTCCTTACGTAAACTTGTGGAACTCACCAAAGCCTTGCATAGGGTTATGCAACTTACCTTTAGACACCGAGATTGGACACTGGCAAACAAAGGTATTAGGATAGCTGGCTCATGAAGTCATGGTACTTGGAACTTGTTAGGCTCCTGGAAGACTCTCTGTGTACCCTCCCAGATTATCTGGATCTTCTGTCCCAGGGGCTGATTTGCCACTCTGCCTTTGGTAGCCGGCTTTCAGGGCTTGGGACAGGGGTCTATTGAAGGGGTCGTGCAGGACTCCAAAACATTTCAATTGAACCTAGTTTATCGCTTCATTAAATCTTTGAACTTTTAAATGGATCCAAGTTGTGCTAGGGACATATTGTTCCTTGAACTTTGATCGCCCACTAATGCAGCTGGACGGTACTGCACCACACCCATATTCCATCTTTATCGGTTTTATCCAGGAGCTTTTGAAAAAAAACCTGTAGTGAAAGAAAAAGAAGGCTGCCATTGGGGATCTCAACTAAAAAAAGTTAGTTTCCTGGCTAAAAGTCTTTGGCATTTTCTGAGGCACTGACCTGGATCAAGCATGGGGATCAAGAGTTCTCACTTTACTCCAACTTTCTAATCTCTATGCCTGTTCCGGGTCTAAAGTCTTGAAACCAGAAACTGGCACTCTTAAGAGGTCAGAAAAGTCACCCCCCCCCCCCCATGGTTCTCATACTATAGGTTTCTTCAGTTTACTCTTCCTTTCAAAGTACCCTTCCGTCATTATAACTGGAAAAAACAAAGAGAAGTGCTTTCTGTCCCCCACTCATTTCTTTTTTAATATGGTGTGCAAAATATTCCGTGCTATAGCTATGTATTATTAATATAAGGTCAGAACCCAAATTTGCTCCCTCCAACGAAAAACAACAGTGGGTGCAGACCGGAGGCTGCTGCTGCTCACCAGTCCCAATAGGGATCTGTACTGTCAAATGGAATACAAAATCAGCAGCACCACCCCTTCATTGATAAATCATAAATTATATTATGATTTATCAATGAAGGGGTGGCGCAGCTGATTTTGTATTCCATATTTTAAATATGCCAATACAGGAGCCCTTTTTATTAGACCGGTGTTCTTCTTCAGATACCTTTAACTTCTTGCTTGAAACGTGCAGCCCACGTCCTCAAACATTTATCAGCTGTTTTTAGTTTGCTGCATTCCACTTCATATTCTGAAAGCAATTAGCGGTGATTGCGGACCATGATTCCTCTTTTCTCCAGTTCCAATAAAATTGTGCAACGCACCTCTCTGTAAATCAGGGTTTATCTTTCACAATTGTAATTAAATGAATAGTTTAATAATGTTTCACTTCCTGCTGACCAGTGTACAACTTTTTTTTTTTGCAATATTAATGCTGTCTAATAGCTTCATTATACTCAAGGCGTATTTTCTTAAATTAACGAAAGATATTTCTTTTGCCTACCTGCTTGGTTATTGTGGAGGACAAGTGTTTGTCTTTTGGGCTGGTTTTGTACACGAGCCTCAGTGTGTTCATAAGAAGAACCTATTTTAGCGTGGGCATTTGGTACAGACAGGCAACTACGCAGTTCATATTCAGGACACTAAAATTGTTATATTATAATGAACACTGAATTTCTAAGGCTTGAACATTTAAACTGAGGCTCTTTCCTGACCCCTAGTGGCTAGCTGTGGGTATTGAATTAACCTGATGAAAAGACATAAAAAAAAAAAAAAAACACACACACATATTGGAGTGTTTGTCTTGCAGTTATCAGGCACATGAAAAAGCACAATAAACACAGCTGCATTGATAATATGTTTGTATTGTGCTTTGTGGTGTGCGAGTATCATCTTGAATTCCAGTTGCCTGCTCATGGTGTTTATAGTGCATTTGTCTTGCTTCGTGATGTGCATTTGATAGATGCATTCAGGTTCAAGGTGTTTGAGACACACTTTACTGTGTAAACACATTTAGGCATAACTCGAGCAGCATGTTTTCCACTGTACCTGTGCCAATTAAATAAGTTCAATGTTAGGGCAGGGTGTCTGGTTATAGTGAAATGAAGATTAAAAAAAAATCTGAGTATTCCTTTAAAATTAAATTACTTTTTACATACAAATAGCATAGGCATCTGAAATCTGTCCTGATATCAACCTACTGGCATCCTTGCTACAGCAGCAATAAGCATACATAGGTGCCAACAATGAACATGCTGACTGAAGGAAACAAGTGAACAGAAGTGATGACTTATAGCAGTGGTTCTCAACTCCGGTCCTCAGGACCTACCAATAGGCAAGATTTTCAGTATTACCTTGGGGAGATGCAGACTAGAATACAGCAATCAGTGAGCAGCAAATGATATCACCTGTGATGCATTTCAGTTATCCTGCAAACCTGGCCTGTTAGTGGGTCCCGAGGACCGGAGTTGAGAACCACTGACTTATAGGGTTTTGCCATGACTTTATTGTTCAATCCGGAGGCTGTGGGACTAAAACAGAAAATCAAAGACAGAAACGTTTTTTAAGCTTCTGTCTTTAAACATGCATGCCAAGGAAAACTGTTCTGTGAATAAAGCCTCACATCCACCCCACACGCATATATTAAGTATTGACTTCTACTGTGCAGGCATACACAAGTAGAGGATGCTTTTTTCTAAACATGCTTGATGAATACCAATTTTGGTACTCTAAAAAAGCTTCTGAACAGCATTATGTATGAACCCAACATTGCATTACAGACTTGTTAATTGTCATATTTTTCAATTATTTTATTATTTTTTATAATAATAAATATTTGAAAAATAATAACCCCATATAGTACCCCTCTACTCTACTCTAAAGAAGGTGCTATATGTATAGCCTGCAACTGTTGAATATGGAACACTGTACAGCTACTATATTTTGTATGATTATTTTTTTCCAATAAATGTTGTGTGCAGCAATACCTCTCTGATTTTTCCATATAGTACCCCATATGTAGCTACCTGTACACACAAACTCATTTTGTAAAGCTTAAAAATAACAGACTTAGGTCAATAACCATATAATAATAATAATAAGCTCAATGACGATATTAAAAAATAACATTACATAGTCACATAGTTAGTCAGGTTGAAAAAAGACACAAGTCCATGTAGTTCAACCAATAAAAAAAAGAAAAATATATATATAACTATACAATCCCATATACACAATCATTTACCCACAGTTGATCCAGAGAAAGGCAAAGAACCCCAGCAAAGCATGATCCAATTTGCTATAGCAAAAAAATTCCTTCCTGATCCCCCGAGAGGCAATCAGATTTTCCCTGGATCAACTTTACCTATATGTTAGTATCCAGTTATATTATTTACATTAACCACTTCAGCCCCGGAAGGATTTACCCCCTTCCTGACCAGAGCACTATTTGCGATACGGCACTGCGTCGGTTTAACTGACAATTGCGTGGTCGTGCTACGTTGTACCCAAACAAAATTGACATCCTTTTTTTCCCACAAATAGAGCTTTCGTTTGGTGGCTCTACATCACTTCTGATCACCGCTATAAAAAAAAAAAAAGAGCGGCAATTTTGAAAGAAAAAAACAATATTTTTTACTTTTTGTTATAATACATATCCAAAAAAAATTATAAAAAAAACTCATTTATTCATCAGTTTAGGTCAAAATGTATTCTTCTACATATTTTTGGTAAAAAAAATCGCAATAGGCGCAATAGGCGCACATTTACAAACTATGAGGATTGATTTATGACGTTTTCACTATTTTTTTTTACTAGTAATGACATTGATCTGCGATTTTTAGCGGGACTGTGATATTGCAACGGACAGATCGGACATTTTTGACACTTTTTTGGGACCATTGACATTTATACGGCGATTACAGCTAAAAAAAAATACTGATTACTGAATAAATGTCATCGGCAGAGAAGAGGTTAACCTGTAGGGGGCAATCAAGGGGTTAACTGTGTTCCCTGTGTGTGTTCTTACTGTATGGGGGCTAGGCTGGCAGGGGCATGACAGATCTAACTGATCACTGTCATGCTGCCTGTCAGAACAAGGAACCGCCATGTTTACATCGGCGGTTCCCCGTTCTTCCTCCCTAACAGGTGGTCGCAGGTCGCCGGCAGACATTGAGTCCGCCCCACCTGCGGGCACGTTCATGGAGCATGCAGTGAGTGTGTGTCGCCGCCGGTGCGCTCCCTCCCGCAATGCGCCTACAGGTACAGCAGTTCACGCAGGAGAGTCACATTGCCGCAGTAAAAGTATGTAAGCCTGTTGGGAGCCGGTTAAGGAAAGAATTCAGGCCTTTTTAAATGCAATCTACTGTGCTGGCCAGAACCACCTCTGGAGGGAGTCTAGTCCACATTTTCACAGCTCTTACTGTGAAGAAACCTTTCCGTATTAACATTACAATCTCTCCTGGTAGATCTCTGCAGACCACTTAGACTTCTGCACAAGTTTGCACTGCACTAGGATACTTCAAATATTGCTGCTGGCTATGAGCAGTAACTGCACAGGAACTAAAAATGCCCTAGAATACTAGATAGATAGATAGATAGACAGACAGACAGACAGACAGACAGATAGACAGATAGATAGATAGATAGATAGATAGATAGATAGATAGATAGATAGATAGATAGATAGATAGATAGATAGATAGATAGATAGATAATTATGGCTTGTTTTGACATAATGTAAATTTTTAACTTTCGTGTTTGTATCGATTCTTACTAGGAGCCCCGAATTGGTAAGATCAGAAGGTTCTTTCTCCATTGAAGGAAGACACTCCTCTACAGACTCAAACAAAGCCTCCAGTGGTGATGTTTCCCCGTATGACAATAATTCACCAGTATTGTCTGAACGCTCAGTTACTACAAGACAAGAAAATAGCTCTGAGAAGGTCCTCAAGGCTGCAGAACATCAGACATTGGTTAGCCATTTGTTATCCAAGACAAAGGAAACAGCTCCAGCGCAGTGGTGTTCAAAAGGTATTATTTGCTAGTTATATATCTTTCTTTTCTAGATGAAAATGTTTTAAAGTTTGGTAAGAAAGTAGGGTAGTGGAATGAATGAGGATAATCTATAATTTTTATATACTGTATAATGCACATAAAAATGAGCCCAAATTGAGCAATTTTGATATCATAATATAGAACGAGTGAGGAATTTTCATCTTGCCTAAAAGCAAGACTACATTAAAGTAAACTTGTTTAAAATCTGAGCCATTTAAACTGAGCAAATGATAAAAAACACATAAGCAGCGATTTACTTTGTTAATAATTACCTATTAAACTAATCCATAGTTACAGGCAGCTGAAGTTATATGACAATGTCAGCGTCTCCTGTGGAAATTGAGCTTTACCTTACTATTTGGTTAGTTGATATGATGGGTCATTTTGCTTACCATAGGGAGGCCCAGGAGTCGAGAAAAGGCATAGCCAGCTCTTGCATGAAAATTTGAGATTTATGTCTCCGAATCTACTAAAGATTTGCAGTCTTTAATGGAGATAACCTCCGCTTATACAGTTTTTCCTTATTTGCTTAAAGTAGACCTATAGGCAAAACTTTTTTTTTAAAGTTTGAATAGAGTAAGGGAGGGTTATAACCCCTGTCAGATTTTTTTTCTGCCATCTGTGTTCCATTGCAGAGATTTTCCTTTACTTCCTGTCCCATAGCCAAACCGGAAGTGAGAGGAAATCCCTGCAAATTAAGGGAATTCCTTGGGGACCCCCAGATCACCAGAACTAGTGTTCCCAATGGAATATTTTCCATCTATTACTTTTCTGGAGACAACCCAAATTTGTTACTTGTTTTTTTACTTTCACTTTCAATGATAATGGTAAACAGGACAAAGAGTGTGAATCTCCTTAAAGGCTCTTTCACTTGGGTGGTCCTCCCAACAGACTCTGCTTTGATCAGTGGGGGATTGACCCGCTGATCCCTGCTGATGCCTTCTGATCCCCGCTGAGCAGGGGCGGAGACAGACCTGCCAGAGCCCCTCTCTCTATGGGGAGATCAGATAAAAACCGGGCCGACTGTCTGTTTTCATCCGATTCCATCCAATCTGCCAGATAAATGGAAAATAGGATCTCCATCTGTCTGATTTTGGCAGAGAGGATCGGATAGCGGTGGATGTCAGTGGACATGTCACCGCTGACATCCGCCCATCCATAGAGGTGAATGGAGGCTCCGATCAGGTCTTCCTGAAAAACAAACAGGCGGACCTGATTGGAGCCCCCGTGTGCAAGGGCCTAACAGGGGCACAGACAGCAATAAAAAAAAAAACATACAGGTGTTCTAAGCTTCACTCTGTCAAAACCTAAAAAAAAAAAAAGTTTTGTCTTTAGTTATGCTTTAATTTTAAATGGCCAGGTTTGTAATAGGTTTATTTTAAGAACAAATTAGGCTTGGGACAATGATCATTCTGGAGGACCCCATTTTTGGATCACACTGATTTCATAAACTGAACCAAGAATTGTTGTTCCTTAAAGAGATTAAGCCAACAAAATCGCTTAGCCTGGGGATGAGATGGGGTTCTTTTATATTTATGCAATATGTGGTGGTTTTCCTGTCTTGTTGAGTCTTTTCCTTTTTCATTCAAACACCATTGACCGCACCATGTTGAAATCTAGAAAATCAATCATTCAGCAGCATGAAATTTATAGTGCATATTTTCTCTATATATGTCTGTTTGTGTAGTGTATCTTTTTTAATTAAAACAACACAGTCTCGATGTGGCGAAATGTGTAAACTCAGCAGTAATCTGCAGAAATACTGTATACACAGACCGGTCATACAGATGGCCACTAGAGGGAGACTCAACATATATGTGTACACAATATACAGTAATCATACAAGGGTGGTAAAGCAAGTATGTAAAATGTGAGTCTTCTCAAAGAGTCTTTCATGTAAATGATGCCATGTATCCTCACTGAAAATACTTTATAAATTCCCTGTTTAGTTAATATTTATGTATTATGGCTTGTTTCATTATGACATTTGCATGGTACCATGTAGACACATAGGATGCCATGTATGTACAAGAATTATGCAGATCACTAAATATAACAATGAACATTTCTGCTTACAGTTCTCCTTTGACAGCAGCATCAAAATACATACTATTCAGAGTTCCGTGCACCCTAGGGTATCTAAGGATATTCAATCAGGGTTCTGTTGAACCCTAGGGTTCCTCCTGAGGTTTATAAATTAGTATATTATACCCACGCTATGGCAATGTGGTGCATATATAAAAATAAATAATGGATAATCAGTGAACCATAAATAAAGTAATGTAAAGTAAATATATTTGTGAACCATGAATACGTAAAGTAAAAAAGTTCAATGAAATGTGAATTATGGAGCTGCTGCTGTTGTAAGGGTTACAAAAACTTTATTAAACTATATTCAGAAAACCTCAGTGCTGCTCACTGGAATCCCTTAACTTTGTAACCTTCCTGTATATGTCCACAAACAAAAGTCCATATAACATATACTGTAAATGAGCAATGAGTGCAGTTCAAGGGGCAATAGTGCAAAATTATTCATAGTGCTGGATCCACAGTGCTGTGCTCCCCTCCTGCGTGTCCCCACTCACCAACGGTTGCTGACACCTAGAGTCAAAATAGCATTAGGATATCATCCCAAAATGCTTCCCAAATAAGTAACCACAGAAACCAATGATCTTTGTGGCTGTATGTAAGGGGGTGGGGGGTATTCTTCCCACTAACCACCTATGAAAAGAACATTCTACCCACTAACTGCTATGCTAATGTGCTGTGAGCTGCAGATATAGCACTTATTAGTTCCCCGAGACCTTAAAGTTATTTCAAAGGTTCCTCCATGTTCATGGAGGTTAAAAAAGACTGATTTAAAGCAGCTCTTCATTAATTTTTTCAACTTTCCATCTATTAAATCTTCTGCCCTTGTTGTTTTAACTTTGGATAGTAAAACATTTTTTTTCTGCCAGTAAATACCTTATATAGCTCACTTCCTCTTCCTTGTCTGGTCATTAGCCTAGGCTTATGACATAATGCACAGCTCTGTCTCTCACTCTCATAAAAGTTTGCCAGGAAGGGAGGGGGATGAGTCATAAGAGGGCCAATGAAAGATGCAGGGCTGCAGAACTGCAGGTGTGCCTCTGTGTGTCTGTGTAAATCCAGGAAGTGAACAGGAAGCAGCTTCAGCTGCCCACTCAGTGGAGGGAGATTTCTGTAGCATATTTGGCAAGTACAGGATCACAGTATGTATAAAATAATATGCATAGTGGTTGGAGGGAAGTTTCAGAATGGCAAAGATGTTTTTATTACAAATTTTATGAGCAGACTGCCGTTCCTCTTTAAATGCAAAATGAATCACTATTTTAAAGGATATTTTATTAATGACCATCTTTGGTCAAGTTAATAATGACCATCTTTGATATAATTTTTTCCTGCCTTAAAAGAACCAGTCTGTGAAAGCTGCTGAGTTATACCAGTGCCACTAAAGAGATATAAGTGTTGTTTAGTTAAAAGATGGGTGATTCCCTATCCGTGGCTAGGCAATGGGTAAAAACAGGGCCGGATTTACCGTTAGACACAGTAGGTATCTGCATATAGTAGGCCATGGATTTTTCCTGTTTCTCAGCCATCTCACATAGTTTAATAATACATTGTCACAATGCTCTAAACCATGTCAGCATCAGTAAAGCAAGAAATAAGAATAAAATTCTGTGTAAACGATAATATAGTCATAAATGAGCCAAAGCAGTGCTCTGGAGAAGAATAGCACAAATTAAAGGAGCGAGGTCGTCTCACAGCTCGGGGCTGTAATGTGGCCAGGAAAGAACCTATAAAACAGTATCTGATTAAGCCACAAGCAGAGCCTATCACAAGGAATATTCTCAAAGTACTAACAGGAGTAGTGTCATTACAATGAAATCACTTACAGGGTGATGGGAGGAACACGGATCCAACCTATAGTTGTACAGGGATTGCTATGGCAGAGAAACCGCTGGTATCAGAGTGGGAAGAGCTGTCAAGGGTGTTGTAAAATTCTGGACAGTGGCCGCGCAGCAGCATGAGGCTGCAGAATGACAGCGTGCACACTGTGGAGGGGTCTGGGGACCTTCTTCCAGGTAGCCGAGAGGCAGGGTTGTTGCAAGGGGACATGTTTCAGAGATGATGTCTTTTCTCACACCTGTAAGTGATTTCATTGTAGTGACACTAGTCCTGATCCTTCTTTGAAGGTATTCCTTGCATCAAGCTTTGCTTTTCTATGTCAAAGGGGTGATCCCAGTTGCTTTGCGTTCCAATGGCCATGTGCCTACAGGCTCCAGCGATGGAAATCCGGTCCTGGGTACAGAATTCCTCCTGTCTTCTCTTTCTGCATCACCTCACCTATCCATCTCCTTCTTTCCTTTTTATTAGAACAACTACACATACAGTCTTTCTTTCATATCAACCTTCAACTTTCTCCTCTTGTTTCCTCCCTGGGCCTAACAGCTGACATGCTTCTCTTTGAGGTATATTTTTCATTGGCTTTTTGTGTTTGTTTGCTTTATTTTTATGAATGTACAATAAATAATATATTTTTTTGGTCTCAGAATCTCCACAGGAGCACTTCGACATATGGGGTACATGGCATTCCACATTAAAATCCTCTTGTAAAGAACAAGGAATGACAGGTAGGGTTTGCTGTCATTACCAGGAATAGCCAACCTTTGTCTTCAAAACATTATATTATTATTAAATGCAGACCAAATCACTGTGACCAAATTGTTACCGAGGACACAACACTGTAATCTAGCTTTAAACTGGCTTAAAGTGCTCATACCAGACTTGTAATAGGATGACACAGTTTGACTTTAAAGCAGGCAGGGTTAGCTGTGTCTTGCATTGTGTAGGAGAGATTCATTCTCAGACTGAATTGTCTACCATTGCGCTAACATATATGTTACCTGCACCATATTACTTGCACCCAAAGCAAGCCATAGCTACCCATTATTACTGCTGGCATCATTTCGCCAATCTTCTAGTGCATATACTGTATACCTGCTGTGCCTAGTATTTGCACTGGTATGTTTATAATCCAATGTACTATTAGTATTGATTATTATTTTATTATTATTATTATAGAGGATGTATATAGTACCAACAGCTTACACAGCACTTTACAATATAAAGAGAGACAATACAGTTACAATACATAAAATACAAGAGGTTTGGGAGGGTCTTGCTCATAAGAGCTTACAGTTTAAAATATTTTTAATAATATCATTTCAAAGGTGATAATGCACCAGTTGTATTATTGTATTTTGCTGTCCTTATTACCTTCTTCTCATTGTCTTTCTGAATGCCAGTACAAATTGTATTTCCTGGAAGAAGCACACTGTATCTTTTCCTTTTATATAAATTCCCCTCTGTGTGGATGTAAATTGATGGCGCTATGTCAGTACCTGTAATAAATAAAATGTGGCTTTTGTGCGTTCAGGGAATTATGTTCACTTGCACGTTTAAACAAGTACAACGTATACCTGCATACATCCATTCATTACTATGCTTCAACTATCTTTCCTGTATGCTTTAGTTGTCTCTCCTAGTCACAAATGTACACCCAGGATTTACAATGGATGCCGAAAGCATCTGTGGCCATGAGGCCAAAGTTATATGGTTTGAGCATATTGAGATGCAATGTTAGATCCAGGTTGCATTGAATTAGTTAATATGGTTAATAAATGACAAAGGAGCACTTACTGTTGCTCCTTTTTCTTGTGGTACTCACAATCCACCGGGATTTACTTGTTCAGCAACAAGGACTGAGATTGCCAAAGTAAGGGAGCAACAGTAAATGCTCTTTTGCTATATTTTTTATTTTAAAATATAGAGGATAGGGTGTAGAGGGACTAGAACGTGTCAGTTTTTTTTACTGTCTGTGTCCCTGTTCACCCTCTCTATTTGTCCTATTTACCATTATCTTTGAAAGTGAAAGTAAAAGAAAATTCCAAATTTGGGGTTGTCCCCAGAAAAGTAATAGAGAGGAAATCTTCCAATGGGGACATTAGTTCTGGTGACCTAGGGAACCCAAGGAATTCCCTTTATTTGCAGGGATGTTCCCTCACTTCCTGTTTGGTTATGAATAGTGTTGAGCGAACCCGGACTGTAACGTTCGGGTCCGTACCGAACTTTCGGGTGTCCGTGGCACGGACCCGGACCCGGACATTTCAAAAATCGTTCGGGCCAAGGGATCCAGTGGTCTTGATTACAGGGGTAACCTTCTAAAGGAGAGATAATGAAAAGACCCCTGTTGGGGTTTAAACCTTAAAAGAAAATGAAAGTGAAAGTTTCTATTACCATTTATCCTGTTTATCTCTCCCACTTGTCCCTGTGTCTGTCATTTTTTTTGACTGTGCAAGATCAGGGAGATGTGGGATAGGAGATATAAAATTTTATTTTTTATATCGTTTTCTCGTAAATGACAACGAGGGAATGAAACCGTTAGAGTCAGGAACAACGACTTGTTCATTTAGGGCCACCTAACACTCATGGTGTTCTTTTTCCTCGTTGTCAT
>BLSH010447964.1:528224-539449 GCA_018402905.1 Glandirana rugosa | reverse complement strand
GATTTTAATTTATTTTCCCTATCCCCATTTATTTGTAGGGCACTTGCCCTAGTTTGAAGATGATTTTAGAACAGTTATATGGCTTCTACCGTTAATTAATACTTTTCAGACACAGTTTGAAGATGATCCACATTCACCTCCATTTTTGCTTTTTTTATGTTTTTATTTTTTTAAAAATATTTACAGTTATTTCCCTGTCCCCATTTTTTTGTAGGCCACTTGCCCTACCCTTACCCCCATTTTACTTCCTTTTGCAGCCCTCTGGGGCTTTCCAGGACTTTCCTACAGCCATTTTTGTGCCTAAAAGTTCGGGTCCCCATTGATTTCAATGGGGTTCGTTGTCCGTGCGATCGTTCGGGTTCCGTCCGGACCCGGACCCGGACTTTGTCACGAAGTTCGGACGGACCAGCAGAACCCGAACTTCCAGGTGTTCGCTCAACTCTAGTTATGAAGGATGTGAAGAGAAATCTCTGCAATTGGACACAGATGGCAAAGAAAAAACCTGACAGGGCTTATTACTCTCCCTTACTCTATCCAAAATGAAAAAAAAAAAGTTTTGCCTATAGTTCTACTTTAATATACATGGTGATGTTGTCTCTTTAATTGATCTTGGATATGTTCTCTCCTTTAACTGCTTTAACTAAATATATTTAATTTTCCTCATAGGTTCATATGGAAATATCTATGAAAGTAGTTCCTTGCACCAAGGACCGTTTTCTCTTTCCCAGGGTAATCTGGCACAAAACTGGCCTTTGTGTAAAAATTCATCAGCTGAAGTGGACAATGGCAAGCCAAACATACGAAGGACACACACATCAACTACCATTCCAGAGTTTAGACTTCATAATTCAGTGACACGTATTTGCAGTACTCCGCAAACAAATTCAGCTAAACGAAATCTTGAACACAAGACAAGATGTGAGCAGCACTTGGCCTCAAATAGTACAGAAGATGTAACGGTGGACTGTGCAACAGTAACATGCCCTCCAAACAGGCCACCTCCTCTGAACCTGCGGCATTCTGACATCAACAGAAATGAAGCAAGGCTCCCTCCGCCCTATCCTGGTTCAACAAAACAAGCTGCAACACAGCCTCACCGATCCCCAGTATATTCAGCAGAGCAACCAGTATTGAGGCCACCAAGGTCTGAAACAGTTGTTGGGGCACCTTTAGGAAGGACTCCATCTAGTGAACAACCTTTTCAGACTAGACACACTTCTCTAAAAACCCCAGCCAACAGCCAAAACAGTAAAAACTTAACAGATCCTGATTGGCAGGAGTGGCAGAGAGAAAGATGGCAGATATGGGAACTTCTGTCAGCCGATAACACAGACACCTTACCTGAAACACTAGTATGATGCTTTAGCTATGACATGGACATTTCACTGCCAGAGGACTAAAAATAACAATGGAATAGTTTTAAAAAATTGTGATTTTTTTTCACATTTTTATCTGACTTCTTTCTTAAGATGAATATTTTGATAATGTTGCCAATTGTCCAAAGCTTTTTTTTATTTGGTTATAGTGTACCTTTCATGGCTTCTTCACAATTCTGGCAATTCCCAACATATTATTTTGTATTTCTACACCATGCCCACAGGCCATGACACATTTCAGCTTACAGTGGCAGCTTGGGCTGTGTTGTGCAGTTGGCCTGTTGGGTTAGTAGGGAAACCTTAAATGCTAGTCTGGTCTTGGCTATAAATATTCTGGATTGCCACCAAATAGGGTGACATGGTGTGTTACAAATATGGTATTTGAAAGGTTCACTCTAGTATGGAAGAATATTTCTTTTGAATGGGTGAAGTGGCATTAAGGTGTTTTAACGTGTACGTTTTGTAACATGTACAGTATGTTCTATAATGGACTGTACTCTGTACGTCTAGAAAACTGAATGAACACGTCTGCTTTTTATCTGCACTTGGTTCGCCATGATATTCATTCTATCCGTTTTAAAATGTGCACAAGCTGGTTTATGTGCTTTGAATCAATTTTAATGAATGAAAAAATGCAAAATCTTTACACATTGGTTCAAAAACTGCCAAAGTATGAACAAATATATATACAGTACTGTATATATTATTGAACAGGCTAATGGAAATCCCATTTCACTAACTGCAACTGTACAGAGCAGAAGGTTAATCACTAAATAGGTCTAATTTCAGGCTGAGCCTATGTACACCTAAAGGACTCAAGTAGTGAACCTGTATTAAAACTTGGTTATCCCTTTCAGTGCTGCACTGCCCTGCTGTGTGAAGCATGCTGGTCTGTGGATCACTGTTGTCATCAAGCACAGTTACAGACACTATATATAATATATATCGATATGCATAGATATATATATATTTATCTTGTGTACTTTCCTGTATTGTTTTCCAACAATAAACTGGAATCACTGTAGACTAGTAGATTTAAATCATTAAAAATGATATCGATTTCAATGTCTGGTAATCTATACTGTATATATATATATATATATATATATATATATATATGTGTGTACACAGTATATATTGCCAGTAGATTATTGTGTGCTTTGTAGGCTGCATCATATACACATTAGTATATATTAAAGGGGATACACAATATGCAAAAACTATTTTATCATAAGGCAGCTGCCCCTGATCTACAGATATTGCTGCAGTTTGATTGTTTCTCAGTTGCAACAGCTCATAAAATTAAGGACAACTGAATGCAGCCCGATTGGAAATAATGCATCCGTTTGCATTTTTCTAAGAGTTAAAATGAGAAGCGAACATATTTTTAATGACATTGTACAGATGTGTTAGGTACAGCAAAACTGTAACTGCTTTATGCATTGTACACATCATGCTATTGTGACAAGGCCTTGTATAAAAAGATCACTTTCAGAATGCATTCTTTCTTTATGAAATTGACAAATGTAATATATTGGGTATTTCTATGTTGTCTTGTCATGTAAATATATATATAAATTTATATATATGTCTCTTTGCACATACAGAATAACACAGTATTATGCAGGTACTTTATAATTACATAAAATATTCATAAGTAATCATTACTGGTTGAAAGGGATCCTGCCATTGGGTCACTACAATTTGTTATGGTGTTTCCTTAACTTTTATGAGGTCCAAAGTTAAGAACAGTTTTTTTTTACCAACCATGTTCCTAATACCAGTGTGATTTATTTCAATGCTAGTAAAGCTACATAAAGCACAGACTAATTAAGCTCAAATAAACTAATCGTGTTACATAGTTACATATTGGGTAAGGCTGAAAAAAGACAATAGTTCATCCAGTTCAGCCTGTGTAGGTGTACGTGTGTCAGTGTCTGTAATACTTTCCCATATCCCTGTATGTTGTGTTTTTTTAAGATATACATCCAAGAGTCTTTTAAAAATATCCATACTCCCAGCGGCCACCACCAGTTGTGGGAGAGAGTTCCACATCCTTATTGCCCTGGCAGTGAAGAATCCCCTGTGCAGTTTAAGATTAAACCGCCTCTTCTCCAGTCTCACTGTGTGGCCCCGTGTCCTCTTACACTCCCTCGGACTGAATAGTTTTTTTCCTATGCTGGGATCCCTTTTGAGGTATTTGTAAATCGTTATCATGTCCCCATCAAGTGTCTCATCTCCAGCGAGAATAAAGTTAATGTTTGCAGCCATTCTTTGTAATTGAGGTCCTCCAGTCCCCTTATTAGTTTGCTGCCCTTCTTTGGACTCTCTCCAGCTTCACCACATCCCTTCTTTGGATTGGTGACCAGAACTGGACATAATACTCCAGATGAGGTCTAACCAGAGTTGTATAAAGTGGCAGAATTATAGTTTTATCCCTGGAGTATATCCTTTTTTTATACATGCTAATATTCTGCCTGCTTTGCTAGCTGCAGCTTGACATTGCATGGTATTACTCAATCTGTTGTTCAGGTTGTGATTAGTGCACAGCATCGATAACATTATGTTCTTCTTTTACATGTCTTTATGAAATGGTGTATATAAGACAAAGTAAATCTACATTTTTTATTTTAACTTTTGGATATAGTCAAGTTTTTATTGCTGTCTGTTTCCCTGTTAGGGAGAGTCACACTCTCTATTTGTCATATTCACCTTTATCACCTAAAGTGAAAGAAGATCCAAAATTTTGGGTAGTCACCAGAACAGAAATAGAGGGGACGCTAGTTTTGGTAACAAGCAGGAATCCCCACACTTTGGAGTCATTTCTGTTTTGACAGGAAAGGACAGGAAGCGAGGGGACTCTTTCCAAATTGAAAAAAGTGTAGTTCTTTAGTTCTACTTTAAAAAATATGCAGAATGACTACCAAGTATTAATTGTTACAAGAAGTAAAAAAAACAAATGAGGGTATATTAAAGGAATGATATAGCTGATTTGAATCATTCATCAATAGTAATAGTATTTGTTTTGTAGTGCACTCATTCGTTTCCTGGTGGAAAGGACAAATGTTAGTGTTTACAAATGAGGATAGAAGTCTAAAATTTTACTTTTCAGGATAGTAAATATGTGCGCCAAGGAATGAGCGCAGCTGGTCTTCTAAAGCAGGATTTTGAAGGAAAACAATGACGAATCATTGATGAAAATCAATGGCTTGTCGTCTTAAAATGTCAAATGTATAAGCACAGTGAATATGACTTCCGCTATACCTGATAGGGCAAATGTTACTGAGATAAGGATTTCTCATCAAATGCAGATGCTGGTTGGACATATTAAAAGGGGTATGACCCACCAAACCAGTAGGCAAATCTGGACAACAAATGGGCTAAACCTTCTGACTGGTGTCTAGTGGTCAGAAATTGGCTAAATAGTCATTCACTATTGTATGTGTATACCCCTATGACTATAGGCCGGCGCTTCTCTAAAAACTGTTTAGAGAAAACCAAAATCCTTATGTACTTTGATGGCCAAAAGACTAAGTAGTGTATAAACTGCCGTATGCAGAGAGCTAGTGAGAATAACTTATCAGACATAAACAGTCCATAGATGGGTTGAACAAAATTAAAATAACCCAATTCCTAATGTATGGAGACTTCTCCGGTGTCATAATATACTGAGCAGTGCTGCTGGCTATAACTGGTGGCACTGATCAAGTGGGAAAAATCTGTCAGGAGGGTGTACAGAAGATAGATAGACTTCTGTACAATCTTCCTGCCCCCAGATGGATCAAAATTTGGCCAAACTATGCTAATCCGACTGAATTTTGCTCCATGTATGGCCTATGACTTTATTCACAAATAACTTAGGTCTGCTTAGCATACAAAAAATGTAATATGTTAAATGAACTGGCAAATCTGGCTTTCTCAAGAGTAGGTTTGCGCACATACAGCGTGCTGAGCCTCAAACATCCTTATTTTGACACTTTAGTCCACCTATTAGAATAAATGGAGACAAAATAGAGCAATTTCTGCTTTACAAGACCTAGTAGAATGAGGTTATGTACACAAATGGGGTGTATTGCGATTTATACCCTGGACTGCTTTTAATTTCAAGTTTGTTCCTGGTGATGATCATCTATACCTAAGCTTGTAAGGATTGCATTATCATGCAAATAGTAGCCTGACCTACTGGATCTATTATATTGGACCATATGTGGCCAAAGAAAATCACTATGGCTTAAAGTAGAACTAAATACAAAATGTTTTTTTCATTTTGTGTAGAGTAAGGAAGGATTATAACCTCTGTCATGTTTTTTTGCTATCTGTGTCCCATTTGGAAGATTTCCCTTTCCAAACCCCAACCAGAATATCCTTCCAAACCTACCAGTCCCCAATGCAATATTTCACTTCTATTGCTGTTCTGGTGACAACCTAAAATGTGGGATTTTTTGATGAACAGCAATAATAATTGACAGATGTTCTAACCCCTCTCCACTATATCCAAAAAAAAAAGAAAAAAGTTTTGACTCCAGCTCTACTTTAAACTTGATGTTTCTCTGTGATTAGAAGCTAGCAAACCACTAAAAGTTCTTTTAGCTGTTTATCACTAAAAGTTGAGGCCGGGTTCACATATGTGGGGCTGCAGTCTCCAGCCTGGTGTCCGGTGCATGCCTGTTCACTGGTTCAGGTGCGATTCAGGTCCGAATTTTTGCCTGAATTCGCACCTGAACCGGACCCAAACACACACAGGGCACTTTTTCAATCCGGACCGCAGCCGACACAGACACAGACATGTGTGAACCAGCTCCATTGAGAGCAGGTCACATTCGCCTGTCATGCAAATTGGATGCGGAGTAACCAGCATCTAATTCACATACGTGTGAACCCAGCCTAAAGCATTTATACTCTCCTAATTCTGCCAAGACCGCAAGTATCTGATAACAAAGGTTTATTGTCTATGGCAGGGGTAGACAACCGTATCCTCCTTGGCGGTATTCCCGCGTGTGGCTCAGGGTGAGTTTTCACTGCAAATAACGGTAACCCTGAGCCACACTCGGGATTGCATTGCTGGATCCAGGCTGGGTTACTTACCTTGTCCCCTGGATCCAGCGATGTCCCCCCGCTGTGTCTGCGGGCTGTGTCCTCCGTTCAATGCCTCTGTGTGCCGGGCTCCGTTCCCTACGAGCGTTGCGTCGCACAGGGGCGGAGCCTTGCGGAAGATTCAAAAAGTGAAATACACAGTATACATACAGTACACTGTAATCTTATAGATTACATTACTGTATGAAATAATTTCACATCCCCTTTGTCCCTAGTGGTTTGCCCAGTGACCTGCATGCACTTTTATATTATATATGTCATTCTTTCTGCCTGGAAACTTGAGAATGTCCATAGCAACCAAAAAGTGTCCCTTTACATCAAAAGTGGTTTTTGATGAGCTAGAAAACAGCGATAGTAAATAAGAATCATTTGCAGAATTGAGTGATACTGATTTTTGGGGAAATTTATCATCAGACACTGAAAGTGACCACATCGACAATTCTGTAACTGAGCAAATTTCAGTGTTTTTGACTAGATTACATTATTCCGGTACATTGGTACATACATTGACTCTGGTTTGGACAGATTTAAGTGAGTTATTCCTAAGAATTACAGGCCTACAATATAAAACGCCAAATTTCCATACAAAATAATGGTACCGCTTTCAGCACCAAAAATCTGAAATAATCATACTGCCAGGGAGGTTAAAGAGGTGGAGATCTACCTGAAAAACATGAGAGAAGTCAAAGATCACTGGGCACAGTGTTGCCTCCTCACACCTGATTTAAACCTCTAATTGCTGTACTACCGTGTCGCAATTGCATGCATTGCAGCACAATCGTGGGTTTAAATCAGGTGGTGAGGAGGCAACATATCACCTCCTGTCAAACACGCTCGGATCACTTTCCAAACGAGCAGTAGTGCCTGCTGCACTTCTGAATGAGCCCATATTTGCATTAGGCAGCGGCATCCTTAGGGCTTGTTCACATGTAAAATGGAGGGGGGGGGGTGGTAAAACCATGTGGTTGCCATGGTCTTACTGCCCCCCCAATCCCTACCTCCTTTGGTGTACACATGCCGCAGCAGGAATTAAGCCCCCTGTTGCTTTTGGTGGGTGCTACTGCCTGCCAATCACCAATTCAAGTAAATGGGGCCACTCTGCAAGTGCCCTGCAACTGCATGCTTCTGAGGGGTTAATGCGGGTGGTGAGAAAGCAACACAATGATGCTATTATGCCCAGTGTATTGCTTCACACTGACCTGAATATCTCTTCTTTCCTGCTGCTGGCACAAATCTGGAGACCGCTAGCCTAGATAAGAGGTGGAGTGCAGTGGGTATCACTCCGCATGGGACAGGAGCCAGCGCTACAGAGGAGGCATTTGGAATGCGGCTATTGCTCTCTACTACAGCTCTAACTTTACAAGTAGTTCCTCTGCACTGCACTCTGTTTGATGCTCTGGGATTGTGAGTCAGCAAGCCCAGACCAAGATCTACCAGTCACCTGTCTGAGATCTACTGGTTGCTGACCCCCGGTCTATGGCTACTTTTATTCCCATATTTAAATATGATCTCTTATGTAATAGAAGACATTTCTCAAATCCTTTTTCACATTTCTATTAACAATTAAATGGCAACTAATGATCCTCATTGGAGCTTCCTTAAAGCAGTATTAAACCCAAAAGCAAACATTTATTATGTTGCAGCTTACCAATTCTTAGATGTGTTTTAGGCTTTCTTTCTTCTGTTTTCATCTGGTGATCTGGCCAGTAAGTTTGTTGTTTTTCACAAGCTCGAGCTCTCCAACAGAATAGACAAGACAAGCCACTTGACACTGACAGGAGTGATTAAAATGATCAGCTTTTATTTATTTATGCAGCAAACCATTTTCTAAAAATGAAAAAACTGTTTGCTGTAACAGCTTATAAAGTGTAAGCTGGAGTTTGTCTTCAATTTGTTAGTATATCTAAATCTGTTCATACACGTAACACTAACCCCCCCCCCCCCCCAGACTGACAATGTTGCTGTGCCTCCTATGCCTCTTCCAGCGTAGCGTCTCACTAATACAGGAGGTGTGTTACTGGCCAGATCACCAGGTGAAAACAGAGGAAAAAAGCCAAAGAAAAGAAAACTGATGCAGCCACCACAGGGATGAGAAGCTGCAATATATTACATTTTTGAGTTTTGGGTTTAATACCGCTTTAAAGTTTTCAATGGCAAAAACTTTGTTATGTATATAGTGGAGAAAGGTTAGAACCCCTGTCAGGCTTTTACTGCTGTCTGGGGCTCCGTTAGAGAGATTACCCCAGACTTAGGCCACCTGTATATTAATGTTGTTCTGAAGAATGGTCCAAGGTGGCATCATAGACAGAAAAAAAAATGTTTTTTTATTTTTACAGTAGGGGTAGGTTATTTTTGGCAATTTTACTCACATCTGGTGAAAAAAATTGTTTACTGGGACAGAAAAGGGGGGGTCCTTCTAGCAGAGTCCTGAATAGCATTAAAAAACAGACAGGGATTCTAATGCTTCTTTACACCATCCAGAAACATGAATTTCTCTATATGGTAAGGCCTGTACTCTCATTGTCCTGAACATATGCAGAGTGCAAAAAAAATAAATAGTCCCTCCTCAATAGAATAATGGTTATCAGCAGCAGGGAAATAGAGGTGCAGGGGTTTTATAGATCCAAGGAGGGAGGTTACAGCCCTGAAATGTTATCAGGGATATATAAGCTATTTTTTAGATTTCATAATTCCGTGCCTGATGTTCTCCTAAAAGAATATACAATAATACCAACGTACGTTTTTCTGTTTCTGTTGTGAGTTTTATGGTCTGTGCTTTAACCATGCTGTTTCTAGCTAAGATGTCACTTGGTTGGTTCATTTTAATCTCATATCTCTGCATGTGCTGAAAGGTTTCTCAGTACGGCATAGTGTATTTTAATATTTCACTGCTGAGAGCTTGAAACGCGTTGCTGGGCAGTCTGTGTCAGGCTTTTTCAGTAGGGATCATGACAGCATGTAAAGGTAGTAAGGGAATATTTGTGCAAATAGTTTTCAGTAACTATAATAGTATTTAAAGGTGTATCTGTCATTCTGCCACTGTACATAAGAGATTTCATGATGGGCACATGCTAGTAATCTATCCACTTTACCTTTTAAAAAAAAATACAAAAAGCTTAATAAAGAAGAATAATATATGAAGTGTTTTTTGGGTTGTATTATTTGTTGTAATGTTTGTTTTAGGCTCCTTTTACATTAGGGCATCTCCAAAGTCGCACAATTTCCAGTGCGACTTTGATGCAATTTTTGGTGGTGACTTTACATTCTCTAAACCAAAGTCGCATCAAAAGTTGGACCAAACTAGTGCAGGAATCTTTTCTGAAGTCGCAGTGACTTCTGTAGTGTCAGTAGAAACGGCTCTCATAGAAACAAATTGGGTTCTCACAAGTCGGATCACACGTTGCACAAGTGTGAAAGAAGCCTTATAGGCAGCTTTTTTGCTTCATAATTATCTACATACTAAATTATTAGAAAAGGCTTCAATATATATTAATTGTTTTCCAAAAACAACATTTCTTTGATCTTGTTTGCTGTAGCTACATTAAAAGATATTTTGGAACATTTAGGCCTCATACACACGGACGTTTCTAAAAAAATAAACAAAACGTCGGGCCCGACGTCAAGGAAAAAAAGTTGGCATTTTTCGGCGTTATGCATCGGCGTTTTTGAGCGTTAGTGAGCGTCGGCGTCAATAGGCGTTTTTTAAAAAAAATCATCCCTCTGCTGTTTTTCAACCTAAAAACGTTGGCATCAAAAAACGCTGGAAAACGCCGGTATAATATTAGGTGGCGTTTGTTGGCATATTGTGGCGTCGGCGTCAAAAAATGCCAAAACGTTACAGCCTCAGAATGCATTGGCCGTGGGTTCTAGTTTCAGCTCACTAACGCCGACGCCATCTACAGCTCAAAAACGTCTGCATTTTTATGGGGCCATTGACTAACATGGAGAGCTGCAAAAAACGCCAGAAAACGCCGGCGTCAAAAAACGTCCGTGTGTATGAGGCTTTAACTTGTGGGCAGTGTGAGCGAGCACTAAGTGTTCTTTCTACTACACTGCACATAAAAACTCATTGCAACACATTGAAAATACATTTAACATGCATTTTTATGTACATTACTTTGTGCGTTACTTTGCATTTCTATGTGTATTGGCATATAATTTTATCTCATCCTTTGGGAAGTTACAGGTCTCTGGAAGGGTCAAAAAACGAACAACATTTTATTTTAAATATCTTTTCTTATCTATTTTCATTTGCGTTGTGTTTACATGCATTCATGTGTGTAAGGCCGGGTTCACACATATGCAGCCGCGGGTTCTTCTCTGGGGTTTGGTGCATCCCTGCTCCCCAGTTCAGGTGCAAATCAGGCAGTGGCATCACTAGGGTTGGTGTCACCTGGTACAGTAAAACATGGTGTCAATCCCCCCCCCCCCCCCGGGCACTGAGCAGTCTAGTGCATTGGCTTTCCCCTCTTAGCCTGCCACAGTGCACGGAGAAAGGATGGGATCGGGGGGAAGGATATAGCCGGGGTGAGATTGGGGTTAATGATGGAGCCGGGGTGGGATCAGAGTTAAGAATGGAGCCGAGATGGGATTGGGGAATGGATGGAGCCAGGATGGGATCAGAGTGATGGATGGAACCGGAATGGGATTGGGGGGGGGGATTGATGAAGCCGGGATGGGATTGGGGAATGGATCTGACGAGTCACGGGCCCCCCCCCCCCCCCTAACTGTGGTACAAAATGACATGGTCCACTG
>BLSH010447964.1:510201-524142 GCA_018402905.1 Glandirana rugosa | reverse complement strand
CCCCAAAGCATGATTGACCCCCCGCCATGCTTCACAGTAGGCAAGGTGTTCTTTTCTTCATAGGCCTTGTTCTTCCTCCTCCAAACATAGTGTTGATCCATGGGCCCAAACAGTTCTAATTTTGTTTCATCAGTCCACAGAACACTATCCCAAAACTTCTGTGGTTTGTCCACATGACTTTTGGCATACTGCAGTCGACTCTTCTTATTCTTTGGGGACAGCAAGGGGGTGCGCCTGGGAGTTCTGGCATGGAGGCCTTCATTACGCAGGGTGCGCCGTATTGTCTGAGCAGAAACTTCAGTACCCACATCTGACAAATCTTTTCTCAGTTCCTCAGCAGTCACACAGGGACTTTTCTCCACTCTACGCTTCAGGTAGCTCACAGCAGTCGAAGTCAGCATCTTCTTTCTGCCACGACCAGGTAGCGTTTCAACAGTGCCCTTTGCCTTGAATTTGCGAATGATGCTTCCTATGGTGTCTCTTGGTATGTTTAACATCTTTGCAATCTTCTTATAGCCATTTCCCTTCCTGTGAAGAGTAATCACCTGTTCTCTTGTCTTCCTGGACCATTCTCTTGACCTCACCATGTTTGTAACCCCACCAGTAAATGTCTAGGAGGAGCTGAGTATCACAGTCATTTTAAAGCTGCCTAATTGGTGCTTATTAGGCTTTATTGTTTCTCCCTGATATCCACAGGTGTTTTCAATGCCTGATTGAAAACACTTCATTGAACCTCTGTTCTTCAGAGTGGTAGTCTTTAAGGGGTTGAATAATTATGTCAATGAAGAATTCACAAAAGAAACATTTACTACTGTATTACAAAACGAATTGATGTCATTTTAGTTGCATATGGTTCTTTAAGAAGTCCTTGTAGGATTTCATTCAGAATACAATTACAAATGTACACTAAATTCCCTAAAACCATTTACAGCATTGGGGGTTGAATAATTTTGAACACAACTGTATATATATATACATATACACTTTATTGTCAAAAGTATTGGGACACCTGCCTTTACACACACACGAACTTTAATGTCATCCCAGTCTTCGTCTGTAGGGTTCAGTATTGAGTTGGCCCACCTTTGCAGCTATAACAGCTTCAACTCTTCTGGGAAGGCTGTCCACAAGGTTTAGGAGTGTCTATGGGAATGTTTGACCATTCTTCCAGAAGCGCATTTGTGAGGTCAGGCACTGATGTTGGATGAGAAGGCCTGGTTCTCAGTCTCCACTCTAAGTCATCCCAAAGGTGTTCTGTTGGTTTGAGGTCAGGACTCTGTGCAGGCCAGTCAAGTTCCTCCACCCCAAACTCACTCATCCATGTCTTTATGGACCTTGCTTTGGGCCCTGGTGCGCAGTCATCTTGGAACAGGAATGAGCCATCCCCAAACTGTTCCCACAAAGTTGGGAGCATGAAATTGTCCAAAATGTCTTGGTATGCTGACACCTTAAGAGTTTCCTTCACTGGAACTAAGGGGCCAAGCCCAACCCCTGGAAAACAACCCCACACCATAATCCCTCCTCCACCAAATGATTTGGGCCAGTGCACAAAGCAAGATCCATAAAGACATGGATGAGCGAGTTTGGGGTGGAGGACCTTGATTGGCCTGCACAGAGTCCTGACCTCAACCCAGACCTAGAACACCTTTGGGATGAATTAGAGCAGAGACTGCAAGCCAGGCCTTCTCATCCACATCAGTGCCTGACCTCACAAATGTGCTTCTGGAAGAATGGACAAACATTCCCATAGACACACTCCTCAACCTTGTGGACAGCCTTCCCAAAATAGATGAAACTGTTATAGCTGCAAAGGTGGGCCAACTCAATATTGAACCCTACGGACTAAACACTCTACGGACTAAACACCCTACAGACTAAACACCCTATGGACTAAACACCCTACGGACTAAACACCCTACGGACTAAACACCCTACGGACTAAACACCCTACGGACTAAACACCCTATGGACTAAACACCCTATGGACTAAACACCCTACGGACTAAACACCCTACGGACTAAACACCCTACGGACTAAACACCCTACGGACTAAACACCCTACGGACTAAACACCCTACGGACTAAACACCCTACGGACTAAATACCCTACGGACTAAACACCCTACAGACTAAACACCCTACGGACTAAACACCCTACGGACTAAACACCCTATGGACTAAACATACTATCGACTAAGACTGGGATGCCATTAAAGTTCATGTGCATGTAAAGGCAAGTGTCCCAATACTTTTAGTAATATAGTGTATGTACAAATGCGCTTCTGGAAGAATGGTCAAACATTCCCATAGACACTCCTAAACCTTGTGGACAGCCTTCCCAGAAGAGTTGTAGTGTTATAGCTGCAAAGGGTGGGCCGACTCAATATTGAACCCTATAGACTAAGACTGGGATGCTGTTAACCACTCAAGGATCACCCCACGAACTGTGGCAGGGCAGCCTTTAAGTGCAAAATCATGTACCTGTACATGATCATCTTCTCCGCTTCTGGGGCACACGGCACACTCTGACTGGAGCCAATCAGTGGGTCCGGCAATCATTCGTGGAGAGGCAGAACAGCGGTCTGTTTATGTAAACAAGGCAGACCGCCATTCTGTCAGAGAGGAAAATGGAGATCTTGTGTTTTTGCTGAGATCTGTTTTCCTTTAGTCAAAGCACCCCCCCACTGTTAGAAAGCACACATAGGTAGCACACTTAACCCTTTGATTGCCCCTGATGTTAACCCCTTCTCAGCCAGTGTCATTTATACTGTGACAGTGCATTCTTGTTAGCACAGACCACTAAATTGGTGTCATTGGTCCTCAAAAAGTGTCACTTAGTGTCAGATTTGTCCATCGCAATGTCACAGTCCTGCTAAGAAAACGCTGATCGCTGCCATTACTAGTAAAAAATATAAAAAAAAAATAAAAAGTCCCTAACTTTATTCCCATAGTTTGTAGACGCAATAACTTTTGCTCAAACCAATCAATCTACGATTATTGGGATTTTTTTTTTACCAAAAATATGTAGCAGAATACAAATTGGCCTAAATTGACTTTTTACATTTTTTTTATTGGATGTGTTTGATATCAGAAAGTAAAAAAACATTGTTTTTTTTTTTCTTCAAAATTGTCGCTCTTTTTTTGTTTATAGCGGTGATCAGAAATGACACAGAGGGGATCAAATACCACCAAAAGAAAGCTCTATTTGTGGGAAAAAAAGGATGTCAATTTTATTTGGGCACAACGTCGCACGACCGCGCAATTGTCAGTTAAAGCAACGCAGTGCCGTATCGCAAAAAATGGCCTGGTCAGGAAGGGGGATAAATCCTTCTGGGGCTGAAGTGGTTAAAATAAGGACAGGTGTCCCAATACTGTTGAGAATATAGTGTTTATATATATATATATATATATATATATATATACAGTATGTATATATATATATATATATATATATATATAAAATATATAATGTTATTTAAAGCAATATGTTTGCTTAAATATAAAAAAGTCTGTTTTTGTGGTTAATAAGGGGCTAATATGAGTTGCTCAGTCGTGTCCAGCACCTTTATCATGGTGGATCCCATATACGATCAATCAGAAGGGTTACATTTGTATCTCATCGTACATTGACATTTCCTCCTTCCCCAGTACATTGCATGCATTGATCCCAGCTGCCATCTACTGGACACAGGTGGAAGTGATGTGAGTCCAGGACGATCGCTTTATTTACGTTCACATCTACACGCCTAAGACCTCCGTCTCCGCCCACACTTCTCTGCTATTGGTGCAGACAGCTGCCATTTAACCCTATCTTCCCGTTTCCTCCGCCTCCAAATAGCTGTTGCCCAGCAACCTAGAGGACGCTGATCACCAACTTTTGCCTTGGTAACCGGGAGCTGAGTACACGGAGGAGGAGAGAGCGTGTATCCGGAGTGAGTGCGGTGAGTGGGCTGGGAGTGGGAAAATGTGCCAAGGCCGGAGTGCTGGTGGCATGGGGAGGGGGCAAGGGGCACAGCAGGTGGTGAAGGATGGGGGGGCTGCAGGTGTAGTGCTGGGAGTAGAGGTGTTGGTGAGAGGAGGGCTGCAGGCACAGAGGTATTAGGGATGTATGTGTGCTGGTGGGAGCAGGGGGGGCAGGCATCATGGTAGGGGCATGGGGGGGAGGGGCTGCAGGCATTGGATGTGAATGTGGGGTGGAGTGATGGAAGGAAGAGTGCAGGCACAATTGGGGGTGACTGATCTTTAACCACTTCCAGTCTGGGCCAATTCTGATATTCCTCTCCTACATGTAAAAAACATCTTTTTTTTTTTTTTTTGCTAGAAAACTACTACACCCCAAACATTTATTTTCAAGCAGAGGCCCCAGAGAATTAAATGGTGGGTGTTGCAACTTTTTATGTGACACGATATTTGCGCAGCGGTTTTTCAAACACAATTTTTTGGGAAAAAAATACACTTTAACCACTTCAGCCCTTGAAGGATTTACCCCCTTCCTGACCAGAGCACTTTTTTTGCCATACGGCACTGCGTCGCTTTAATTGACAATCGCGCGGTCGTGCGATGCTGTACCCAAACAAAATTGAAGTCCCTTTTTTCCCCACAAATAGAGCTTTCTATTGGTGGTATTTGATCACCTCTGTGGATTTTATTGTTTGCGCTACAAACAAAAAAAGAGCTACAGTTTTGAAAAAAAAAACAATATTTTTTACTTTTTGCTATAATACATATCCAAAAAAAATATATATAAAAACGAATTTATTCATCAGTTTAGGTCAATATGTATTCTTCTATATATTTTTGATAAAAAATTTACAATAAGCGTATATTGATTGGTTTGCACAAAAGGTATAGCGTCTACAAACTATTATTATTTTTTTACTAGCAATGGCGGCGATCTGCGATTTTTAGTGGGACTGCGATATTGCGGCGGACAGATTGGACACTTTTGACACTTTTTTGGGACCATTGACATTTATACAGCGATCAGTGCTATAAATAGCCAATGATTAATGTGTTAATGTCACTGGCAGGGAAGGGGTCAATACTAGGGGGCAATCAAAGGGTTAAATGTGTTCCCTATCAGCGTGTTCTAACTGTGAGGGGGCTGGGATGACTGGGGGAGGAGAATGATCACTGCTCCCATATACTGGCAACATCCAATCACTCTCTTCTCCCCTGTCAGAATGGGGATCCACTTGTTTACAATTACGGATCCCCATTCTGTCACTGCGGGGGAGCGATCACGGGTGGCTGGCAGACATCAAGTCCGTCCCACTCGCTGATTGGCTCCCGCGCTAGCCAGTGAGTGCGCGAGCACGCCTCCGGTGGTGAGTGTGTGCCCACAATACATGCTCTCACCGTCAGATGATGGCGATTCACGCAGCGGTGCCATGCTGCCACCGTCAATCCACGGGCGCTGAATAAGTGCCACGGGCTGACCCGGGGGAGGGGGGTAGGTGGTGGTTGACTGCGCCCCCCCCCCAAGAAAAAACCCACCAGCCACCACTGCACATGAACATGGTGGGGAACCATCAGCCAGCCTGCATTCGATCAGCACTCATAGCCAATGGCTGCAAGCACTGATCAGTGTGTCCTGGTGGGGGATGGGTTGGACGCCCCCCCTGTTAGAACAGTAGTACAGCAGGGGAGATCTATGTTGTAACATCGCTTGTGTCAGTACAGCGATCTGTCAGTTTTTTTTTTTTTTTCATTCAGCCCCACACTTACAGTGTGTACCTAGCATTACACAAACATGCCTAATTATTGTAAGTGACTGGCCAAGATTGCTGCTCTTTCAGTTTATTGCCATTGAGGCCCGCATGGTATCTGATCTCTTGTGTTGCAGGGTGTCCAAACCTTTATGGACACTATGTAAAAACTGCAGACAACAGGTTATCTGTTAAAAAAAAAGGAATGTAAAAAAGTAGCAAAATATTTTCTTGTCTTTTGCTGAAGCTGTCTATAAGCAACAATGTTTTGTTTTTTTTGGTCATATGGTGCATGCAAAAATATTTATGTTTCCTTCAAATAACGGGGAGCACTCTATAGATCACATGCATTGGCGTGCCCACATAGGGTGGCAGGTGTGCCTGGGCACACCCTAATTACCCTGTACTGTGCAGATTCCCCCTGCTGCCTGGCTGCAGAAAAAAAGGACTGTGGAATCTCTGTCCTCAGTCTCTTTCTCTGTCTCAAAAGTGAGACATCAGGGGTCTGTTTAGACCCCTGATATTTCACCAAAGCCCCCCAGCAGGCCTCCTAAAAAAAAATGTAAAAAAAAAATAATAAAATATAATATTGAAAAAAAAAAAAAATAAATAAATAAATATAAACCACTGACACCGATCTCTGCCCTACTGACACCGTCCTCTGCTCTTCTGATATATGTACACACATACTGATGTTTGCGCTTTTGTGGTGCACACCCTAATGCAATAGGTTGCGCACACCTATGATCACATGGCTGTATAATAGGATGACAACCTAGGGGGACAGTGTGTGTGTCACTCACAATACTTATCAGTTAATATAAAATACCACTGTTAAGCCCAGCACACATACTGAAAGTCGGCTGGTCAACTTTCAATACACGTGTACCTATCTTGTTCAACAGAAGCCAGTCTAACAACCATCTTCTGTTGAACAGTCTTGCTGGGAAACCAGCATTCAATCAGTGCTTGCAGCCATTAGCTGCAAGCACTGATCAGTGAATTCTGGCGGGGAAGGAGTCTACTCCTCACAGCCTGCCAAACGCCCTCTGAAAAACGATCCATCACAGATTACTTGTCAGAGGGGTGGAACGGGCTGCCCTCATGAGCTCACTTTTTATGGTGATGTCATCTGTGCATACCTGATGGTCACTATCTTGTCACTGCCCAGAACCAAAATGGACAGTACAAGCAGGGGTTCTGTGATACGATAAATGTAGTGCAAAAACAAGTGCAGAAGCATAAATAAACAAAAGAACATGCACAATAATGATGGTAGATTCAAGGGCTGGCATACTATTTGCAGACCATGCTCAAGTTCCCCTGCACTTTAGGTGCTCCAATCCCACTTTTACATAGACCTGGGCACTGCTCACCTCTAGGGCAGGATAGAAACAAGGGACTTTCTTTGGGAAGCCATTTCCATGCTCCTGCTTTGTAATATCCAATAGCTGTCTGGCAGAATATCCTTCAATCTTGCCTGGCCAGCATTGAAACATGCAGAACCCCTCTCTCATTTCCACTTGATGCCATTTGAACTGGATGTGAATGGACTGTTTATGTGTGACTCAATTTCCTTATTACGAGACCGTCGAGGGCATTACAATGGCTGCTGTTCATCTCCAATTATATATGGTGATGTAGAGCCCTCTCCAAGCTCCAAGGGCCTGGTGGTGACCCCCAGAGGCCGGAAGGGCCAACATTCCTCCTCAGGGTGCAGGTTACTAGGCATGGTGGGTGTAGTGCAAGATGGAAAGATGGGCACCGGTCACTTTTAAAAATGAACAAAGAGAGTTGTATTTCTCTTAACAGGAACAGGGGAGGGAGGGTTTAAGACACAGGACACCCCTAGGCAAACTTGGCAGACTCCACAGACAAAAATAGAACTTGGCAGACAGCAATACACAAAAAGGGCCTTTAAGCTGAATGCAGCAATCTGTATCTTGAGTCAACTGCTGTCTCCTATAGTAACAACTTCACTCACAGTATCCCACTGTAGATCCTCAAGCTCGGCTCACCTCTACCTGCTGGACTCTTCAAGCCTAACTCAAAGCTACCTGCTGTATTCTTCAAGCTTCACCACAGCTACTCGCTGGGTTCCTTGGACTCTCAGCTACCCGCTGGATCCCTCAAGCTTATCTCACAGCTACCCACTGTATTCTTCAAGCCTTACTTACAGCTACCTGCTGTACTCCTTCAAGCTTTACTTCTTGGATGAGTTCTATCCTTAAGCTTTCCCAGCTACTTCACATTCCCCGGCTGATGAAGATTCTCCTCTGGTACTCCTTCAAGACTCCATCCCTTTACACTTGCCTCTGGCAACAAGAGTGATTACCCCTCTGGCAACTTCTTCTTCCTTGTCTCCAGGCAACAATCAGGCTCTCCTTAGGCTGAGCCCCTTTACATGTGGTTAGGCCCCAGGCTTTTGGCCTATACCTCAGCTGCTGCTCCACACGTACCCACCCAGGCTGAAAGAACCCTGATCACCTGACTCTCTCTGAATAAATAACTTATCCCAGCAGCCTCAGCTTCCAAAGAAACTCCTGCTGATTGGCTGAGAAAGCATATTCACTCATAACTACAGTTGAGCGAACCCGAAGTGTTCGCGACCCGAACCCGGACATTTGCAAAAAAGTCTGAGTTCGGGTTCGGTATTTGGGTATTTTGCGCGCCTTTTCTATAGCTGCAGGGCCGCCAATCCACAAGTGTTTTACTTGTTTGCCCTTAGAATCCATCACATCCATGCCTACTAATGGCATGGCTGTGATAGGCTAGTGCATCATGTGACCCAGCCTCTATATGAGCTGGAGTCACGTATGCCGCTTGTCACATCGTTACAGGCTAGTGTAGGGAGAGCATGCTGCCGGCGCTGTGAGGGACAGATTATCGATCTAATATGATCTCATTCTGCATTACAGACAGATTCCTGGCGGTGCTGTGAGGGGAAGCTTAGCATTCTAATACGATCTGATACTGGACTAAGTAGAGTTTACTAGTGCTGTGAGGGACAGGTTACCGATCTAATATCATCTCATCCTCCATTACAGACAGGTTCCTGGCGGTGCTGTGAGGGGAAAGCTTAGCATTCTAAAACGATCTGATACTGGACTAGGTACAGTTTACTAGTGCTGTGAGGGATAGATTACCGATCTAATATCATCTCATCCTCCATTACAGACAGGTTCCGGGCGGTGCTGTGAGGGGAAAGTTTAGCGTTCTAAAAGGATCTGATACTGGACTAGGTACAGTCTACTAGTGCTGTGAGGGACAGATTATTGCTCTAAAATCATCACCTAGTGCTATAGGGAGAGGTTCCTGCTGGTGCTGTAAGGGACAGATTATTGTTCTAAAATCATCTAGTTCTATAGGGAGAGGTTCCTGCTGGTGCTGTAAGGGACATATTATTGTTTTAAAATCATCTAGTTCTGTAGGGAGAGGTTCCTGCTGGTGCTGTAAGGGGCAGATTATTGTTCTAAAACCATCTAGTTCTATAGGGAGAGGTTCCTGCTATTGCTGTAAGGGACAGATTATTGTTCTAAAATCATCTCCTACTGCTATAGGGAGAGGTTCCTGCTGGTGCTGTAAGTCAGATTATGGTTCTAAAATCATCACATACTGCTATAGAGAGAGGATCCTGCTGGTGCTATAAGGGGCAGATTATTGTTCTAAAATCATCTCCTACTGCTATAGGGAGAGGTTCCTGCTGGTGCTGTAAGGGACAGATTATTGTTCTAAAATCATCACATACTGCTATAGGGAGAGGTTCCTGCTGGTGCTGTAAGGGACAGATTAATGTTCTAAAATCATATCATACTGGTGTAGGGAGAGGTTCCTGCTGTTGGTGTGAGCGGTGCATTTCTTGCACAAAAATAAAAAGTGTGTCTACTTTGCTGTTTTTGACGCACATCCCTTGCCTGGCGCATGTGCTGAATTTGGTGGTGCAGAAATTTCTAAAAAAGTACCCGGATATGTCAGAGCTGCTGCATAAAATCTGTGAGCACTTTTGGCATTCTCACCGTGCTGCTGCTCGCCTGTCTGCGCTGCAGCGGAACTTCGGCCTTCCCGCTCACCGCCTCATATGCGACGTGCCCACAAGGTGGAACTCCACCTTGCACATGCTGGAGAGACTGTGCGAGCAGCAGCAGGCAATAGTGGAGTTTCAGCTGCAGCACGCACGGGTCAGTCGCTCTGCGGAACAGCACCACTTCAGCACCAACGAGTGGGCCTCAATGCGAGACCTGTGTACCATATTGCGGTGTTTCAAGTACTCCACCAACATGGCCAGTGCAGATGACGCTGTTCTCAGTGTTACTATCCCGCTTCTATGTCTCCTTGAAAAAATACTTTGGGCCATGATGGAATAGGAGGAGGAGGAAGAGGGGTCATTTCCATGGTTATCAGGCCACTCATTCACAAGTGGCTCGGAGGGTGGGTTCCTGCACCAGCATAGGCCAGGTCAAAAATTTTCAAGCCAGGGGACAGTTCTGGAGGATGAGGAGAACAAGGATGATGATGAGGAGGAGGAACCGTGTTCACAGCAGGGTTGCACCCAACGCAGCTCCTGGGCATCACTGGAGCGTGGCCGGGGGGATACGGAGGACACAGATAATACACCTCCCACAGAGGACAGATTGTCTTTGCCTCTAGGCAGCCTGGCACACATGAGCGACTACATGCTGCAGTGCCTTCTCAACGACAGCCGAGTTGCCCACATTTTAACTTGTGCTGATTACTGGGTGGCCACCCTGCTGGATCCCCGTTACAAGGACAACGTGCCGTCCTTAATTCCCTCACTGGAGCGTGATCGGAAGATGCGTGACTACAAGCGCACGCTGGTAGACGCGCTGCTGAGGGCATTCCCAAATGACACAGGGGGCTCAGTGGAAGCACAAGGCGAAGGCAGAGGAGGAGGAGGAAGAGGTCGCCAACGCAGTTGTGGCACCGCCAGCACCTCAGAAGGCAGGGTTAGCATGGCCGAAATGTGGAAAATATTTGTCAGCAGCATGCCACCACAATCAGCAACACCAGCTGATAGGCAACATCTTAGCAGGAGGCAGCATTTCAGCAACATGGTGGAACAGTATGTGTGCACACGCCTACACGTACTGACTGATGGGTCTGCCCCATTCAACTTCTGGGTCTCCAAATTGGCCACATGGCCTGAGCTTGCCCTTTATGCCTTGGAGGTGCTGGCTTGCCATGCAGCCAGTGTATTGTCTGAACGTGTGTTTAGCACGGCAAGGGGCGTTATCACAGACAAGCGCAGCCATCTGTCCACAGCCAACATGGACAAGCTAACGTTTATTAAAATTAACCAGGCATGGATCCCACAAGACTTGTCTGTACCTTGTGCAGAATAGACATTGAGACCGGCCTCACACAGCCATTGGTATACTTGGTTTTTTTTAATATGTCTCAATATTTTGGGGGCTACCCCAATTATAAAAAAAAAAAACCAAACAAACAAAAAACAGTGTTGGCTACCTCCTCCTCCTCCACCACCGCCACTTCCACCTACACTGCCACAGTCACGGCCTAGTCAACCTCTAGGCTTCTACTCCACATCCACCTCCTCCTCTCATTTTTTTTTTTTATGTAATTTTAAGTTATTTCCCTATCCACATTTGTTTTCAGGGCACTTGTCCTATTCTTACCCCATTTTGCTTCCTTTTGCAGCCCTCTAGCCCTTTCCAGGACTTTTTTACAGCCATTTTTGTGCCCAAAATTTCGGGTCACCATTGACTTCAATGGGGTTCAGAGTTCGGGTCAAGTTTGGTGCCGAACTCAAACTTTTTCGCCAAATTCGGCCGAACCCGACGAACCCGAACATCCAGGTGTCTGCTCAACTCTACTCATAACCTGAATTCACTGTAATCTATCATACTAATGCCAAAGGTAACAGTGACACCTATTGACAAAAGGGGAAGTTACAGTTAAACCCAAGTGTAAGAGAAACCCATTTGATCCAATAGACTACAAATCAGCCAGGCTAGTGACAACCTAGCACGACTAAATTTACTAGCAGCCCTGTTTAGGACAAGGGTACTACAATGACTATTTATTAAACAGGGAACCCAAATATTGCTTTTGCACATCACTTTGCAGATACAAAAGTAATATCTAGATACAGTAGCTCTGTCTTGTGTTGACAGGTAGGGAAAAATAGAATCATAGAAGCAAAATGTAAGCACATGGTTGACTTTACTGGGTCAGCTTGTTTCTGTGTAATTGGAATAGTTCACAGCCCAAGTGCTAATTTCTGTTCTTTACATAATTTAATAGGTTTATGTACTGTATATACAGTAAGCTCAGAGAACTATGCATGATCCAAAATGTATTTGTTGTTCCAGCCTAATGATGAGCTGTGGTCAGGAAAGGAGCAGATCTAATTGGGCACAGTGCAAGTGAGGCATTATGGGCATAATAGACCCCTGATGTCTTCTGTCCCTGCATATTACTGTTACATATGGGCCCTTCAGCCCCTTGTGGTAGCAATAAGTTAGGTAAAAAAGTAAATAAATAAAGTGATTTTAAATATAATAAAATGTAATAGAATAACAGAAAAACGAGCATATACATACATCAAAATATGCGCACCTAGGTTGTGTGTGCATATGTAACAGCTGAACACAACACAAATGAAGTAACCCCCAAGCATGCCAGAGTGAGAGGAATAATTCAAGCAAATAGCAAACTTATAATTGGTGCAGTGCTCAATTTGCACCTTTTATCTACTAAATAAAGTCCTCAATACAATCACAATACATAAAAGTGCTCTTGTATTATTTTACATGCATCCATAAACTTTCTCAATCTGTGATATTGTGCCACCTTCAAATTATCTTGCATTTGTGAAGACTTTCACACATACTAATGAAAATGTGCTCACCCTTTGAAATAGACCTCTAGATGATAGGCGGTCAGATGCCACTTTTTATATAATATATACAGTATATGCAAAAGTTTTAGGCAGGTGTGAAGAAATGCTGTAAAGTAAAAATGCTTTCAAAAATATATATTTTAAATGTTTATTTTTATCAATTTACAAAATGGGTACCTGCCCCCCCCCCCTGCCCCAACAAAAAAAGTGTCAAAACTAAAAGAGAAGGGGAAGGAGGCAGACAAGTGGAACTTCCCCTTTTGGGTAAAGTTCCACTCTAAGAATAACAAGACAACATAGTGCTCACCATTTCCAAATCAGTATATATATATATATATATATATGTATATACTATATATATATATATATATATATATATATATATATATATACACACACACACACACAAAAAAACGTACTCACAAAGGAAACTTATCAGCTGTGGAAAATATGCTCAGATTCTTATAGACTATAGTGTCCACACATGCCTTTCCCGATACATGTGTGGTATGCTCACCCTGTAGCTTGGACTTCTAAATAATATGTGAGGTCTACTGTCACTTTAATTAATTAATATTATAACATATTTTACCACTGTGCCTTCCAAAACATATATGTGCTTTGCTCACCTCACAAAGTGAACCTCTAAGAAAATATGAGCTTTACTGCCACTTTAAATTTATGCAGCTTATTTCACCACCATGCTTTCCCAAACTTATATATAGCATGTTAAATATTCTCTTAGGATGGGCTCTTTGATATCACCATATATCCATGTCTGGTGCCTCCAGTGATCACAATACCTCAGCAGTTAAACATAAAAAAACTCATAATGCTCACAGTTTCACACTATATTTATATGCTAAGAGTTAACATACAAAAAAAAAAAAGAAGCTGTGTCAGCACTTTATCCCAAACATACAGTCATGTCTATTGTTCACCTCAATCTCTACAGAAATCTTACTCCTCTGGAATGTTAGCGTCAGTGAACCGACCTCTCCACACACAAATACAATGACATCACTAGGGGCTGTACTTTAAAGACATCTCTAACTCCACTTGTTATCTGTACTGACATACAAACCCTATTTCACGACTGTGTCGAAGAAAAAAAAAAAACATACAATTGAGAATCGTATATTTATATCACACTTTGACACTCGTAATACTCAAAAAAATACAAATTGACGACTCCATAACACTAGTGACCTCCGTGGTCTGTACCTATATACCACTATAGTTTCTCGGGTAGGATTCTCTTATAAATTGTACGATATATATTCAAACCCTTTCGTACCACCACTTTATTCGACGTATTTAAATTTCACCGTCATTTCGAGTATAAAAGAATC
>BLSH010447964.1:482431-510191 GCA_018402905.1 Glandirana rugosa | reverse complement strand
GCATCTTGGCAGCTGTACGCTTGACTTTTCTCAGTTCACGGGCAGTTATTTTGCGCCTTGGTTTTTCCACACGCTTCTTGCGACCCTGTTGGCTATTTTGAATGAAACGCTTGATTGTTCGATGATCACGCTTCAGAAGCTTGGCAATTTTAAGAGTGCTGCATCCCTCTGCAAGATATCTCACTATTTTTGACTTTTCGGAGCCTGTCAAGTCCTTCTTTTGACCCATTTTGCCAAAGGAAAGGAAGTTGCCTAATAATTATGCACACCTGATATAGGGTGTTGATGTCATTAAACCACACCCCTTCTCATTGCTGAGATGCACATCACCTAATATGCTTAATTGGTAGTAGGCTTTCGAGCCTATACAGCTTGGAGTAAGACAACATGCATAAAGAGGATGATGTGGTCAAAATACTCATTTGCCTAATAATTCTGCACACAGTGTATATACACACACACAAAAAACATACTCACAAAGGAAACTTATCAGCTGTGAAAAATATGCTCAGATTCTTATAGACTATAGTGTCCACACATGCCTTTCCCGATACATGTGTGGTATGCTCACCCTGTAGCTTGGACTTCTAAATAATATGTGAGGTCTACTGTCTCTTTAATTAATTAATATTATAACATATTTTACTACTGTACCTTCCAAAACATATATGTGCTTTGCTCACCTCACAAAGTGAACCTCTAAGAAAATATGAGGTTTACTGCCACTTTAAATTTATGCAGCTTATTTCACCACCATGCTTTCCCAAACTTATATATAGCATGTTAAATATTCTCTTAGGATGGGCTCTTCGATATCACCATATATCCATGTCTGGTGCCTCCAGTGATCACAATACCTCAGCAGTTAAACATAAAAAAACTCATAGTGCTCACAGTTTCACACTATATTTATATGCTAAGAGTTAACATACAAAAAAAAAAAAAAAAAAAAAAGAAGCTGTGTCAGCACTTTATCCCAAACATGCAGTCATGTCTATTGTTCACCTCAATCTCTACAGAAATCTTACTCCTCTGGAATGTTAGCGTCAGTGAACCGACCTCTCCACACACAAATACAATGACATCACTAGGGGCTGTACTTCACCTGATGCGTTACGTCCAATACAGGACTTCATCAGAGGGGTCAATTCAAGGTCCATAATTTACAGTTAACTCTAAATTGCTAAACTGTAAAGTTTTTTTTCAATGCAATGCTTATCTCACCTCATTTAATCCTTTTTATCCTACAAAGTACATTGACATGACATTGTGTTTGTGTGAACTAAAAACATGCCTTACTATTATCAATAACTTGGAGAGCTTGGATTCAGTTATAATATAAGACTAAGGCACAATGTGAATGAGCACTCTCTCAGGGATCTATTTATTTAAAAAAAAGCAAAACTCTTTGACAATGCCTCAAGCATTTGCTCAGCTGTCATGCATAATCCCATATTGAGCCTAACATGTTTTTTTCCTATGATTGTCAGCTGTGTCTAGTGACCATAATGCAGGGTTCTCCTGAAATACAGCAATCAAGAAAATACAGCATAATGGCCACTGGAAGGAGCTATTATTTTTATAAATAGACATGGACCTGGGTTATACAATTTAGAAATGTCTCTGTGATTATGATAGGTTACATCAAACTGCAAAATATTTTGTTGCAGGAACTGCTATAGACTGCTATAAATTGTCTTGGCATACTGTAACATTCTGTATAATTTTATTTTTGTAAAAATCAAGAAATTAACATTTTTTTTTTTCATTTCTGTATTCATTTGCTGTCAGCAGTGTCATATATGCATGGCGTGTTTATTTATCCGTGTGATTGTCCCTTCAGTTTTCTTGCACAGCAGTAAAGTCATGGAAGAATTGATTGATAATGTGTTGGGAGTGAGAATAGCACCTTGCCTTGTACATTTCATGGATGTGTCAGTTGGGAAGACCTACCAAGCCAAAATAACAGTACAGAATATCAGTCATGTAGCCAAAACGATCAAGATTAATGGACCACAAAACACACAGGTAGGAATAACTGCCTTCCTCCGGTTTGCTACTTTTCAATTAGTTTAATAGGAATGGCACTGTTGTTTTATTGCTTTGCACACAATTACATTAAGTAGAATTGTAAAACTGTTGGGTTGCTTTTAATTGTGTTTTTCAATGCTTTCAGTTTTTTCTTCTGTTTAATTTGACACTGTTGTGGATCAGAAAGTGTAGAAGGCTGTATGGATATGGTTATGGGCTAAATTGTGCACCATTATGTATACAAAAACTCATTAGGCCCTATGTAGAAAGTGTCTGATTAAAGACACTCTTTCATTCCTCCCTAGCAACCGTTCAAAGTTTCCTTTAAATGATCCAAATCGCACTAGCAACAAGAAGGGGATATATTTGTTACTAAAGAGAGGCATGCAAACTATTCTTCAATCAGATGCTTTATACATAAGCCTCATTATTTATATACAATTTTGCTAGTTCATGTGTATAACTACTAATAAAAAAAAAAATTACCCTTGTGTTTCATTTCAGTTCACACTTTCTGTGCAAAATCCAGAAAAACCGATAGCTCCTGGACTTCAAATAACAGCAACTGTCGAATATAAACCATCTAAAAAGGAAGATGTTAGTGACAAGTTACTTGTTGTGGTCGATGGAGATGTCATCAATGTGCCACTACTAGGGTATGTGCTTTATATCCAGAGAGAGAGAGTTATAACCAGGGGCGGACTGACAACCCATGGGGCCCCCAGGCAATAGAAGATCATGGGGCCCCCCTGTGTCCCTGTCCCCACTCAAGACAAACAAAACACCCCCTACTTATTGCACTGTGCCCATATTAAATACGTTCGCCCCTACAGATGTGGGAAAGGTGTCCTGAGTGCCCACGCTAGCGTGCCCCTGTCAGGCCAGGTACCGGAGCTCAGTGCTGAAACTTGGTCCGGCACTGGACTCCAGGATCAGCACAGATTCCTTAGGACTGAAGTACCAGGAGCCTCTCATGGGGCCCCCTACTGGCCAAGGGCCCTCGGGCAGTGCCCGAGTGCCCTTATGGTCAGTCCGCCCCTGGTTATAACTAGTATAACTAATATAACTATATATTAACCACTTGACCTCTGGAAGATTTACCCCCTTCAAGATTTACCCCCCTTCATGACCATTTACCTCCCTTCATTATCATTTACCCCCCTTCATGACCATTTACCCCCCTTCATGCCCCGTTGTTTGCAATTCGGCACTGTGTTACTTTAACTGACAATTGTGCGGTCGTGTGACGCTGTACCAAATGAAAGTTAGGCCTTTTTTCCCCCCACAAATAGAGCTTTATTTTGGTGGCATTTGATCACCTCTGTGTTTTTTATTTTTTGCACTATAAACAAACAAAAAAAAAAGACTGACAATTTTGAAAAAACAACCACAATATTATTTACTTTCTGCTATAAAACACATCAAATAAAAAAATCAAATTTCTTCATAGATTTTGCCTCAAGCATTTGCTCAGCTGTCATGAATAATTCCATATTGAGCCTAACAGGTATTCAGGTGCCAGCGGACATTGAGTCTGCGGTACCTGCCACTGGGCTCAAGCTGTGTGTGATCACAGCGGGAACGAGCCGCTGGTGGTGTGCATACATGCCCCCTACCCGTATGAGCTAGATCGCGTATATATAAATGATCTGGCGCACAGGTGCCGCCCTGTAGCAGTAAAACTGCTATAGGGCGGACCTGAACTGGTTAAAACCCAACCCTGGTCTGGAAGAAAAAAAGCCCCCAAGTTCCCAAGACTCCTCCTAACTCATTATCAACTATTCTGTGGTTACAGGCTTGTTATGTATAGGGGGAGATGCAAAGGCTGCATTGCTTAATTTATCCCGGCTCTGGTGCTGTCCTCCTCTAACTCCATCGCCCTGGGCTGTGGGCATTCCATTGGTGTCTTCATGTACAATGCAGGACTATTAACCCTGCATTGTACATGAAAGAGGTAGGAGTGTGACTGTGGGCGGTAGGAGGCTCCACAGGACCAGTATTACACCTTATTCCTCTATCCCTGAGCACAAACAAGCATTTAAGCCTTGCGGCGTGGGGGGGTCCTGCTGCAAGAATTCTTTTTCCTCTGCCCAGAAATAAAATAGCCAAACTTTTGTGAATGCTTGATCATCACATGTTTTTGTGTTTGTGGGAATTTGTGCTTACTCAGCCAAAATAGCATTGGTTAGGTCAGGTACTGATGTTAGATGAGAAGACTTGGCTTACAATCATGGTTCCAATATATTCTAAGGGTGTTCACAAGGGTTGAGGTCAGGGATTTGTGCCCGTTGTTGAGTTGGACCACACCATACTTATCAAACTGTGTGTCATTATGGACCTAGCTTTGTGCACTTAAACTCAAGTTTTAAAGAGTTTCCACAAAATGTTGTACATATAGCATATAAGCCACTGCCAAAGAGCGTGGAGACAATACACACTCGCCATTTATTTCCAATAAGAAATAAGCTAGAGTCCAGGGATATGCAATTAGCGGACCTCCAGCTGTTGCAAAACTACAAGTCCCATCATGCCTCTGCCTCTGGGTGTCATGCTTGTGACTGTCAGAGTCTTGCTATGCCTCATGGAATTTGTAGTTCTGCAACAGCTGGAGGTCCGCTAATTGCATATCCCTGAGCTAGACCATGCTCCCTAGAACCAGGCAGGTCTAGCTTCATCCAGGAATTGAAGGGGACACATAAGGTTGTATAACTCTGTACTGTTACACCCTGGTGGTGATTTACCAGAGGTCTCAGAGCAATCATTTTTTGGCTTTCAAATTACTTAGGATCTGCTTTAATTTTTTGCAGGGTAAGGTGTTAGCAAGATAGTTTATGTGATAAATATCAGCTGATAACCGGTTGATTCCCCTGCTTTGGCTTCAATTCAAGCCTTGGTTGGCCTTGACGGCACCACCCCACTCTACAAAATTGAATTGAAAAATGAAAGGATCCGGGTGACAATGCAGTCACTGTTTGGGTATGTAGACAGCTGTGGGGGCAACAGCCAGCAGAGGAGAGTCCTCTATTCACATTGTCTAGGGTGGATGAGGGAAACAAGTGGGATCATACTGATCACTGCAGGTATGCAGAGATTTTACCTAGAAATTCCAACATTCACCTGAAAATGGAATATCAATTAGGTTTAAAGTATTAATAAAGGCAAAACATATTATTTTAGATTTGGATAGAGTGGTGAGAGGACGGAATCACTTTCAGGCTTTTCTTGCTGTCTGTGTCTGTGTTATGGGATTTGCTGCCTGTAATTGTCCTGATCCCCAAGGTCATTAAGAATGAAAGTGAGGGTAAATCCAATATTCTAAGTGGTCATCAGAACAGGAATAGAGGGGAATTTTCCAATGAGGGCACTTGTTCCTGTGACAACTGTCTAAGAGGAGATTTCCCTTACATCAGGGGTAGGCAACCTGCGGCCCTCCAGCTGTTGTAGAACTACATTTCCCATGAGGCATTGCAAGGCTGACAGGTACAATTACTCCCAGAGGCATGATGGGACTTGTAGTTTTGCAACAACTGGAGGGCCACAGGTTGCCTACCCCTGCCTTATGTGGTAAAGATTTCCTCTCGCTCATCTACCTTACAGGAAGTGTAAGTAAATCTCCATAATGAGGCACAGTTTTTGAGTATCAGTTTTAGGCCCTGTTCACACTTGTAAATAGGGCCATTAGCATTTACAGGTGGGAGATCCAGCAGTGTCTCCTGACCATTAGCTGTGCGCAGCAACCCCATTGAAAGCAATGGGAGGCTGACAGCTCCTGCAGCCAATCATCATTCGATAATTGAGAAACGACCTGCAAATGATTATTGATAAGTAGATACTCTCATGGCTGGATGTAATTTATTGTTATCATCCTGAATTAGACTGAATTGATGAATAACCTTATAGTTGGGGATTTTTAAGGCAATTATATTCTCAAACACTAAATATTTTGTATTAAATCTTATTTCTTTATTATTCCATATTAAAATTGTTTTAGACAAAAGGCCATACAATTAAAACCATATATATAAAGAATACAGTCCTGTATAGTGGATAAATTCCATGGAATGGTATACTTCCAGCGCATTTCAAAAATATGTAACACGATTTCTTCGTCAGGGAAAAAATACCATTTCTGCAATAGAAATGATATATACAAAGTAGTATCCCATATATAAATTAGTGTAACAAGTTTTCATGTAGAGACATATGTATCTTATAGCATTGCAACATTTCATAGGCATATTACATAAAGTCCATTTACATCACTCACAATTGTTGTATTCTTTGAGGAAAGCAACTTCCATATCCTTTTGGCCTCAAAGAAAACAGCAATTGTAAGTGATGTAAATGAACTTTATGTGATATGCCTATGAAATGTTGCAATGCTATACGATACCTGCACATAATAAGCCCTGGATGCAGACAATCTGTGCACAGGATTTTTAGGTTAGCAATAGTAATAGCAGAGCTAAATTTTAGTTTTCAAACTGTAAAAAGATTGTCAGGTTTGCTTTAAGGCAGGGGTGTCAAACTCAATTTCATCAGCATTATGGTTGCTCTCAAAGGGCCGGTTGTATCTGTGAGACTAGATGAACAGAGCACCCGACCCCCTCTTACATCACTGCTACCAGGAAGAAGCTGGAGGTGGAGCTGGGAGGCAAAAAGTGTAGGGTCTGGAGTAGGATCAGTGGAGATCTGCAGTCAGCTGAATGCTGAGACCAGGGGAGGCGGAGATGAGCAGGTATTGCAACTGCACAGAGAGGTGCAGGCTCTGTAGGAGGAGTTCTGTCCTCCTCTCTGTTGCTGACTGCTGAGACAAGGTGGGGTTGAAGGCAAAGGGATGCTGCAGGAGAGGTGCGAAAGCCTGCGGACCTTGTGTTTGACACATGTGCTTTAACCTTCCTGGCGGTATTCCCGAGTGTGGCTCGGGGTGGAATTTCAGTACCATTAGCGGTAACCCCAAGCGACACTCGGGATTGCATCGCTGGATCCAAGGCAGCGTTACTTACCTTGTCCCCTGGATCCAGCGATGTCCCCCCGCCATGTCTGCGGGCTGTGTCCTCCGCCTGATGCCTTTGTGTGCCGGGCTCCATTCCCTGCGAGCGTCGCGTCGCACGGGGGCGGAGACCGGCAGCAAATTCAAAAAGTGAAACTTATAACATACATACAGTGCACTGTAATCTTACAGATTACATTACTGTATGAAATCATTTCACATCCCCTTTGTCCCTAGTGCTTTGTCCAGTGCCCTGCATGCACTTTTATATTATAAATGTCATTCTTTCTGCCTGGAAACATGAGAATGTCCATAGCAACCAGAAAGTGTCCCTTTACGTCAAAAGTGGTTTCTGATCAGCTAGAAAACACTGATAGTAAATAAGAATCATTTGCAGAATTGAGTGATACTGATTTTTGGGGAAATTTATCATCAGAAACTGAAAGTGACGACAGCGACAATTCTGCAACTGAGCAAATTTCAGTGTTTTTGGTTTGATTACATTATTGAATAAATGTTATTACTATTATGTTATTATTTTTGATAATTATTTTTAGTTATTTATTATATTATAGTTTATGATTTCATGTTTCAAACTTTATCATACCCAGGATGTCTACTAGACTCTTGTTTGGACAGATTTAAGTGAGTTATTCCTAAGAATTACAGGCCTACAATATAAAACGCCAAATTTCCATGCAAAATAATCGTACCGCTTTCAGCACCAAAAATCTGAAATAATCATACCGCCAGGGAGGTTAAAGCAAATTTGAGGTTAGCTACAAACATAACTGAAGAGAAGAACCCAAAAACAGCATCATGAAAGCCCTAATAAAACTCATATAGAATGTCTTTTGTTTTCACAGTATAAATGATCCCGTTTCCTGTGTCTAGTTAATATGAAAGTAAAGAAGGTTTACATAGCTCAATAATCAGTCTTTGTTTATCTGGTCCATCATTGCTCTCAGCTGCCAAACTAAATGCTACATCCAGAGACTTGATTGTTACTTTATTTCTATCACCAATACTGCTGATGTTATGAGGTCACTCTCATCCTCCACACAACTGCACTTCAATAGAGTTAATGTAAGCTAAATGAAATTAAACACTAGGTAAATTGATTGATTTTCTGACACAGTTCTGTGTAATTTGATTTATGATGCTGGAAGCTTGAGGTGTGTAGAAGTGCATTAATAATTCTTGAAAGTGGAAAAGAAACTAATTTTACCTGCCTGTACAGTGAATGAAGCGGAAACTGCATACATTAAATATTAATATTAATGTACCTCCACATCTCACTGCTTTAAATTGTGTCATTATTGAATAATTCATTTTAACTACTATCTCTGCACAAGGTATAAGCAATTCTTTTTTTCTTAGAAAAGAAACACCTTTCAGTTGTTGCTTCAGTAAATAAATGAAACTCAGCCTCTGACTGTAACTGCATAGTGGTATATATGTAAATATACCTGTAATTTAGCAGGGACATTTTGACTAGGTCAAATAACACTAAGATGTGTTGTTCTAAAAACATCTGCAGAGCTATTTGTCCTATAAAACTGCATGCATATTCACTGTGTGGGAATGGTGCAAAATCAAATGTAACTAGACTATTCTCTCTCCAGGTCAAAAGTTATTCAGTCATACAGAATAGAGTTAATCAGGAACATACAGCATCATCGCTGATTTACTATGATCCTTCACTCTATTGCTTATGAATGGATAACATTTGACCTGGAGAGAGAGTAGCCTAATAACATTTGACCTAGAGAGAGAGTAGCCTAATAACATTAGACCTGGAGAGAGAGTAGTCTAATAACATTTGACCTAGAGAGAGAGTAGCCTAATAATATTTGACCCAGAGAGAGTAGCCTAATAAAATTTTACCTGGAGAGAGAGTAGCCTAATAACATTTGACCTAAAGAGAGAATAGCCGAATAACATTTGACCCAGAGAGAGTACCCGAATAACATTTGACCTGGAGAGAGAGTAGCCTAATAACATTTTACCTAGAGAGAGAGTGACCTAATAGCATTTGACCTGGAGAGAGAGTAGCCTAATAACATTTGACCTGGAGAGAGAGTAGCCTAACAACATTTGATCTGGAGAGAGAGTAGCCTAATAACATTTGACCTGGAGTCTGGAGAGAGAGTAGCCTAATAACATTTGACCTGGAGTCTGGAGAGAGAGTAGCCTAATAACATTTGACCTGGAAAGAGAGTAGCCTAATAATATTTGTTTTTGGCTTCTTTTGCACAGAACAATTGTGCATGCAGTTTCACAGAGCGAATAGCTCCTGGTGTCTGCACTGGATCCCGTTACAACTCTCCTTTTACTGTTTGAACAATGTTCTCTGGCACTCCTACCCCTTTGTGCACACTTTCCCTGGAATTCCTAAAGACTGGCGCAAACCAATTTTGCAGAAGTTTCTCTCATACATTCTAAAAGTGGTGCAGCATTCTTCAAATTCATGTTCCTGTCTAGGACTTGTACTTGAATTTGGCTCATGCTGCACTACTTTAGAATGAATGAGAGACTCCTTAGCAAAATCTGTCTGCGCCAGTTTCTCTCTGTATGCCAAAAGAGTTGGTCTTAAATAGCGCCACGGTATTGAGTGAATAAAGGAAAAAAAAAGTGACTTTAATAGAACACCACCTTGAAATAGATTTAAAAAATTGTATTTATTGAAATTTCACAAGAATAATTTTAAAAAGATATGTAAACATATTACATGGGTATCACACTATATTTTCTCATTAGAACCAGATAAATTACGCTGGTATCACCATCAACCTTCAAGCTATGGGTAGGAAGGCCCCAATATAAATACAACATATAGAATATAGAAAACAACCATAGTTCTCTAGTTTCCAGGTATCCAATGGTGGCTATTTGAGGGGTGGTGATGTCCAGCTCAAAATCTTGCTCTACATGTTTCGCGTGACATAGGAGCTTAAGGGTTAAAATTACTTTAATCTGTGATAGAGTAAAAACTAAATAATTAAGTATCTCAAAAATATTATTATTCAGTAAGATGCAAATCTACCACATAGTTGGAGAGTAACAAGCAGTACTTACAACAGACATAGGTAGATCAAATGAGGAGAGGGCGGGGAGGGCAATCCAGAGCCCTATGCAGGTGGATACAGGGACACACCTAAAGACAACAGTGCACGTAGATAGGAGGAGGATATAGCACCAATTAGCACCACTTTTGTAAGATAGGAACTGTCTGTATTTTTTTTTTTAAATTGGCACATTCAATATGCAACAATGTAAAAGTGGCGCACTCAATGCTGCATATTATAAAAGTGGTACACTCAATGGTGCACATTTTAAAAGCGGTGCACTCAATGCTGCACATTTTAAAAGTGGCGCACTCAATGCTGCACATTATAAAATTGGCGCACTCAATGCTGCACATTATAAAAGTGGCACACTCAATGCTGCACACTATAAAAGTGGCGCACTCAATGCTGCACATTATAAAACTGGTGCACTCAATGCTGCACATTATAAAAGTGGTGCACTCAATGCTGCACATTATAAAAGTGGTGCTCTCAATGCTGCACATGATAAAAGTGACGCACTCAATGTTGCACATTATAAAAGTGGCGCACTCAATGCTGCACATTATAAAAGTGGTGCACTCAATGCTGCACATGATAAAAGTGGTGCACTCAATGCTGCACATTATAAAAGTGGTGCACTCAATTCTGCACATTATAAAAGTGGTGCTCTCAATGCTGCACATGATAAAAGTGACGCACTCAATGCTGCACATTATAAAAGTGGCGCACTCAATGCTGCACATTATAAAAGTGGTGCACTCAATGCTGCACATGATAAAAGTGGTGCACTCAATGCTGCACATGATAAAAGTGGTGCACTCAATTCTGCACATTATAAAAGTGGCGCATTTTAGAATTACCTGAAGTTGGTGCACAAGTCGCTATCAGAATCAAAAGTGTTGCCGATATTTCATGAATTTGGCGCAGTACATTAACAAGAGGGATTAATGTCAGAAAAGTGGCGCAGCAGCTTTATTGAATTTTCCCCCAATGTTCTCTGATAGCTTTTCCCCCACCATCCACTCTATGTTCTCTTACTAAAACTGGAGAGTGCAAAATCTGGTGCAATTCTGCAAAGAAACCAATCAACTTCCAGGTTTGATTTTCAAAGCTTAATTGAACAAGCTGAATTTAGAAGCCGATTGTCTACCATACACAGCTACACCAGATGGTACACTCTCTGCTTTTAGTTAGGCTCTATTCACACTGTACGACTGCAAAGTCACGCCGACTTTGGAGTGCAGCTTTGGTGCAACCGCAAAGTCTGACCCACTGTTGCATGTAAAACATTCAGGTATGACTATCATGGAACTTTTGAGAGTTAACATTGAAGTCTATGGCCCTCAATTTGCATGAAAGTCAGACCAAAGTAGTGCATGAACTTTAAGTTGCACATATATGAATGGTTATCATTGGAAAACATGGGGTACAACTTGTCATGCAACTTTGATGTTCACACCTGAGCGATTTTCTGTTTGAAGCTTGTTGCTCAACCAGCCAAATCCCATTCATTTCAATGGTCCCTGTTCACATCTGAACGTTCTGTCGCTTGAAGCTCAAAAAAGTACATAAGCTTCTTTTTGGCAGATTACAAGTGTTTTTTTTCTCCCCATTGACTTCAATGGAATCTCCTGACTTGTGCATTTTACAATTGCTTTACCTGCATTTTACGAGAGTTTTTCTGCTCTAATAGCAGCTCTCCAACCCTAATTTCCTCTCCCTCTCCTCCCCTAGTGCTTTCTATTGGCTAAGCAAAAATGCCTGAAGCTCTAAAACGCTTGTAATACACTTGTAAAATGCTTTATCGATACGCTCAGGTGCGAATGGAGCCTCAGAGTTTGCAGTAGATGCTTTTGCAGGAATCCCCCAATGTTTGCACTGCACCCCAGTTATTTTGCATGCCCTTTAACATTATTGCACTCTCATTACAGGTTTACACCATCCTGTTACTTAGAAATCGATCCTCAAGTTAATTTTGGGAATATGATTGCAAACAGCAAAGTAATATATAAGGAGATTGGCATTACGAATCATGGATCATCTCCAGGTAATTGACTTAGTTGTATATATTTGATCACACTAGAGCCAAAACGTATCTAATAACTTATTACAGATTGCTGATCAGATGGTATGTATTATGCCATAAGTAAACTTTAATAGGGGAAAAGTACATTATCGCTTTTATTTGGTTGAATGGTAATTCGTGAACTATTTAATGAGAAGAAAAACTCTAACATATTTATTGGCTGATGATTCTGTTCTGTATGGCTGATTTACTAAAATTGGAGAGTGCAAAATCTGGTGCAGCTGTGCATGGGAGCCAATCAGCTTCTAACTTCAATTTGTTCAATTAAGCTTTGACAATAAAACCTGGAAGCTGATTGGTTACCCTACACAGCTGCACCAGATTTTGCACTTTTAGTTTTAGTAAATCAACTCCTGTGTTTCTTGCAATTCCCCATAAGCTTGCAGATGACACTACTAATATAAAGATACTAGTTACAGAAGGTTACATTTTTGCAGCTTATGTTGTTTACTGTATGCAATGTATAGCTTTCTTTTTTCCTTCAAGATATTTGGTAAGCGTGATTTGTAAATGTCCACATAAAAACATTTTTTTATAGTTATTGATAAAAGTGCATTTTTTTATGTTATAATATTTTTTATGTAGTTTTCATATCTCTAACTGGCAAAAGCCTGTGAAAATACTCAATGTATTGCAGTTGTGTATGTCCATTCCTCTGCTTAGTTCATCACAGCTAGAGAAAATCTATCTGCCATGATGAAATACCAACTTTCCGGCTCCATTCACACCATGGCGTTTCTGAATCGCGGCGGTTCCACCTGCAAACCAGAACGCCATGGTGTGAATTGAGCCTCAGTGCTTTGCTGTGTGTAAACTTAACTGTCAGTCAAAATAACTGATTTTTACAGCCACTTTGCTTTTAGAACAATATTTTGCTTTTTTTGCTAAATGAGAAAGGTAATTGGAGTCTTTTTAAAAGAATTTCACCCAGAATTCACACTTTTACCCAGGATTTTGCCATTTTTTTTCTAATGGATTCAATTGAAAAAATGTGTAAATCTTGGGTGAAAGCTGTGTGAATCTTGGGAGAAAACATTTGTAAATACACCTTGAAGACTACTGTTGTTGACTTACTATTGTTGACTTTTCATGTAGTAAATGCTAGTTGCCTGGCTGTCATGATGACCACTTTGCTTCAGTTTTTTGAATCACTAAACCAGAATAGATATGTGGATAATGACTTAGAGCTGAACTCCCTGATAAGCAAATATTGTCTAAAGCTTGATTCACAGCTATGCATTTTTAGTGCTTTTTGCATTTTGCAGATTTGCACTGCAGAATGTGTACCATAGGAAACCATGTTAAATGGACTTGTATTAACGTGTATACCGCGCTAAGAAGGAAGAAAAAATTATGTGTATATGGACCCAGCTGCAACAATAATAGTCCGATAATCCACCAAGACAGTATAAATCAAAGAAAGTTGCGCTAACACCCAACTGAAGTGAACAAAAATACACACCTACATCAGAGTGTGTGCATAGTGCTAATAAGTCAAGAATCAAAATCAAAAAGTGCAAAGTGCTAATAAATCGAAAATCAAAACAAATCAATATCACAATCAAATACAAAAATTATTATAAGTGCATTTAAATATAAAGTGACTTTAAATATAAAGTGACAGTGCCATATAAATCAGGCTTTGCAGCTATATGAGTCCAATAACCATCTCTAGAGGTCTCTTGAACATAGAATATAGCAACTCCACGATTAGCAGGATATCAACAGAGCGAAACTCAATTCAAAAATCAGTTCACACCAGGGAAGTGCAGTTGGGGACACCCAAATAAAGTTCCTCACTTTCTGTCCGCCACCACTAAAGATGAACACCTCCGGTGATAAGGGGGGTAAAGCTGGACTTTTACCAGATTATGTGACCCCCCTATCGCTAGTGAGGTCAGACTCGTCTGCAGATATAACCCTCTGCGGGGTATGAATCACCACTGATGCAGCTATCTCGATGTCGGCCAGGCTCCGTACAAAACAGGTCACGTGATTCTTTAAGTCCGGTGGGTATCTAACCAAATAAGTCGCAGACTCATCACCAGCGGATCATGTAGAAAATATATATAAAAGGCCACATAGTGTAAAACCGTAGGGGATTTTATTAAAATGGCAATTAAAATACAGGGTACTCACAGTAGCGCTAACAATAACTCGTATCCAGATATATTACAGCAAGCCGGCAATGCAAACCAACAACGAAGCCCGTCCTGCGGGATCACATGGGGCGTGGTGACGTCAGTACGTTTGAGCTCCACCCTACATGTTTCATCACAAGATGACGTCTTCCAGGGGTTAAATGGACTGTAATGCAAATCTGCAAAATGCAAAAAGCACTAAAAATGCATAGGTGTGAATCAAGCCTTAGTGATCTTTGCATTTTGCAGATTTGCACTACAGAACGTGTTCCATAGGAAACCATGTTAAATGGACTGTAGTGCAAATCTGCAAAATGCAAAAAGCACTAAAAATGCATAGGTGTGTATCAGGCCTTAGGCCTGGTTCACGCCTATGCATTTTTTAGCGCATTTTCAGTATTGCAGCAACACACTACAGTCCATTTAACATGCTTTCCTATGGATGTAGTTCACATATGTGCATTTTATGGAAAGGGTCAGGGACTTTTTTCAGTTTTTTTGTTCCATAGACTTCAGTGGATCAAAAAATGTGTATTGAAAAAAGCAAAATGCACCTGGAATATGCAAACTGGAACCTGCATTAGGCTCGATTCACATCAATGCATGTTGCTTTTCAGCATTTATTCACTGTTTTTTGCTGTGCTTTCCACGTTTTTTACCACATTTTGCAGCGTTTTTAGTGCGTTTTTGCCGCATTTTGAATTTTGCGTTTTTTTTATTTTTTTATAATATTATCATTTTTTTTTTTGGAAAATTTTGTTGCTAGGCAGATTTAAACCGCAAAACGCAGCAAAAACGTGGTAAAAACGCTGTAAAAATGCAGCACTTGCGTTTTTCATGCTTGCCAATTGAAGACTATTACATGCAAAACGCTGCTTTTTGCATGAAAAAAGTCCCCGACCCTTTCCAAAAACGCAGAGGCACAAAAAAGCATTGATGTGAACATCTTCCATAGGAACCCATGTTAAAAAAAATCCCTGCATTTCTGCAAACTGCAAAATGCATCAAAAAACGCACTCGTATGAATGGAGCCTAAGGCCTTATTTACACCTATGCATTTTTAGTGCTTTTTGCTTTTTTCAGATTTGCACTACAGTCCATTTAACGTGGTATTCCATGGAACACGTTCTGTAGTGCAAATCTGCAAAATGCAAAAAAGCACTAAAAATGCATAGGTGTGAAACAAGCCTTAATACAAGAGGCATGCACATTTTTACTTGAATCTTGGTGTACTTTGTGTATTTCTTCCAGACCTGTGCAGTAATCTGGTGTGATTATTTGCCTTGGTGCGGGAACTTCCTGTAATAAAGACCGGGCAATGCTGCTTCTCTGCTTGTGCAGGGTGACTGGTCTCACATTCACCCCCTTCTTTAATTTTTTTGCACTTAGCAGAAAACCACACCTGTGATCCCTCTCACAGCCCTTCTCTCTGCACAGGCTATGTGTAGTACTGTGATGATGTCACTACTACTTTTACAAGGTTATATCTGGGCTTTCAAAGATATTTGCTGCACAAAATGAAGATTTATATCCTCTGTGGCTATTGAGGAATACTTTTACATTAACGTTTAGGTGCTAGAAGTTCAACGTCAAAGCCAGTGCTAATTTCGTTGACTAAAACCGACTAAGACATTTTAGTCGACTAACTTAATACCATTTTAAATGGCATTTTTAGTCAAAAGACTAAAACGGGACTAAAACTTAACTGCCATTTTAGTCAAATACACTAAGACTAAAACTAAATTGAAATTTGACGTCAAAATTAACACTGGTCTGTAGTGCATGTTCATACCTCAATACCATAAGTAATAACATATTCAATTTTTCACTCCAGCAGTATATAATGAGTTTCGAAATTGTAGAGAAATGCTTAAATAATGCATTACAATTTAACTACACCCATTAGATTTTAGATGACTAAAATGTGTTTTAGTCAACTAAAATAATTTTAGTGAATAAAATGTTCTGGAGATTTTAATCGACTAAAATGTAGGACATTTTAGTCAACTAAAATGTGCTGGAGATTTAGTTGACTAAATATGACTAAAACTAAAACAATTGCAGAAGACTAAAATGGGACTAAAACTAAAATGCCATTTTAGTCCTAAGACTAAGACTAAAACGAAATCGAAATTTTCTGCCAAAATTAACACTGGTCAAAGCAGACCTTGCCTTAATAATGTAAAGTCCCCCTAAAATATTAATGAAAAAAACCAAAAATACCCGCACTAAAGTGCAGATAAACCTAAAATCAATAAAAAGACAGCTGCTAGCACAACTCTTCTGGAGCAAAATCAAACAATATAAAAACCCAAATGCATCGCTGTAAACAAATGTCCAAGTTCATATACCATGCCACCACCACAATGGATTTGAAATGAAACAAACAAGATGTGCTTTAACTGCAGACTTTTAGCTTTACTTTGAGGGTATTTACATCCAAATCAGGTGAACGGTGTAGGAATTACAACAGTTTGTATATGTGCCTGCCACTTTTTAAGGGACCAAAAAGTAATGGGACAGATTAACAATCATAAATCAAACTTTCACTTTTTAATACTTGGTTGTAAATCCTTTGCAGTCAATTACAGCCTGAAGTGTGGAACGCATAGACATCACCAGATGCTGGGTTTCATCCCTGGTGATGCTCTGCCAGGCCTCTACTGCAACTGTCTTCAGTTCCTGCTTGTTCTTGGGGCATTTTCCCTTCAGTTTTGTCTTCAGCAAGTGAAATGCATGCTCAATCGGATTCAGGTCAGGTGATTGACTTGGCCATTGCATAACATTCCACTTCTTTCCCTTAAAAAACTCTTTGGTTGCTTTTGCAGTATGCTTCGGGTCATTGTCCATCTGCACTGTGAAGCGCCATCCAATGAGTTCTGAAGCATTTGGCTGAATATGAGCAGATAATATTGCCTGAAACACTTCAGAATTCATCCTGCTGCTTTTTTCAGCAGTCACATCATCAATAAATACAAGAGAACCAGTTCCATTGGCAGCCATACATGCCCACGCCATGACACTACCACCACCATGCTTCACTGAAGAGGTGGTATGCTTGGATCATGAGCAGTTCCTTTCCTTCTCTATACTCTTCTCTTCCCATCACTCTGGTACAAGTTGGTCTTGGTTTCATCTGTCCATAGGATGTTGTTCCAGAACTGTGAAGGATTTTTAGATGTTGTTTGGCAAACTCTAATCTGGCCTTCCTGTTTTTGAGGCTCACCAATGGTTTACATCTTGTGGTGAACCCTCTGTATTCACTCTGGTGAAGTCTTCTCTTGATTGTTGAAAAACATACACCTACCTCCTGGAGAGTGTTCTTGATCTGGCCAACTGTTGTGAAGGGTGTTTTCTTCACCAGGGAAAGAATTCTTCGGTCATCCACCACAATTGTTTTCCATGGTCTTCCGGGTCTTTTGGTGCTGCTGAGCTCACCAGTGCATTCTTTCTCTTTAAGGATGTTCCAAACAGTTGTTTTGGCCACACCTAATGTTTTTGCTATCTCTCTGATGGGTTTGTTTTGTTTTTTCAGCCTAATGTTGGCTTGCTTCATTGATAGTGACAGCTCTTTGGATCTCATATTGAGAGTTGACAGCAACATATTCCAAATGCAAATAGCACACTTGAAATTAACTCTGGACCCTTTATCTGCTCCTTGTAAATGGGATAATGAGGGAAGAACACACACCTGGCCATGGAACAGCTGAGCAGCCAATTGTCCCATTACTTTTGGTCCCTTAAAAAGGGGGAGGCACATATACAAAGTGTTGCAATTCCTACACCTGATTTGGATGTAAATACCCCCAAATTGAAGCTGAAAGTCTGCAGTTAAAGCACATCTTGTTCATTTCATTTCAAATCCATTGTGGTGGTGTATAGAGCCAAAAAGATTAGAATTGTGTTGATGTCCCAATATTTATGGACCTGACTGTATAGTCCTCTCAGAATCCATTCAGTGCAAATCCACACACGATCAAGCATAAAATGAAATAAGATCCATTACCAGAAGGACAAAGAGACACACTGACTTTTACCAGAGCGAATGGGCTGTCCAGCTAAAGGCAGCCAATCGCATTTTGTATAGTGTTGTTTCTCCTTCAATGGGGGATTGCCAATGGTCTGTAGAGATACCGTCCTCTTTTGCTAAAGCGTTTCTCAAGAGTGTGAAACAGGCAAGAAAGAAAGACTCATTGTGCAGTAATACTGACATAAATTTAATTTATTATAAAAAGTCAGAATACTCACAAAGCATCCATAAAAACGAGCATGTGTACATATATAAATATCATCTGTGTTTCCAAACAGAAAGATGGCCGACTGTCCAGCATTCCTCGCCACGTGACCCAACTCCTCCCTCTGAGTTTTGTCACATAAGTGACCTCATCAGGGGCATGGTCACGTGCAGGACGGCCGTCATTTATATATCCTAATGGGCGGAAATGAAAAGCATCTATTTCCTGTGTGGTTAAACAAGCCGCCGCACGAAGTGCAGCAAAGAAAACTCCCATGCATCTCAGCAGTCAGGAAAAGCATATATCACACCAGTACATTCAAGAGGCACAAAGTATAATGTTGATGTGCTCCAAAAAGCCACAAGAAACGCAAGAGACGCACCGAAATTTACGTCCGTGCGTTCGAAAGGTCAGGAAATGCAAAACCTATTGTATAGGGTGCAATAGAGATGATAACAATGTGTTCCTAGTATAACCAGTGCACCGGAAATTACGTCAAACTTCATCAGATGCAATGGAACAGCTAAACGACTAAAAAGCATTGTATTATAAAAGAAATACAACCAATTAATTATAAAAATTAAAAACACCAATCCTATTCAGACTAATGTAGGGAGCAAAAACATGTCAAATGAGAATATATTATGTTCAATCACAATAGAATGCTGGCATCCCCATCTAGTGGTTGGAAGCAGATGTAACAAAGGTATGTTCAAACGGCTAAACAAAAGAAAAAGACATTTGAACAAAAAAATTACTTTTAAAAAAAATCTAATTCATAGGTATAAAACCATACAAAAATAAATAACACACTTTTTCTCTACCCATTGCAATAAAAATGATTGTTAAAGCTGAACTTCACCCAATAGGGGAAAATTGCTCTTCCTCCTACCTCTCCTCCTTCACATTTGACACTTATTTAAGGGGGAGTGGGTAACCGGTTTTGACAGGTATGCACTCTCCTACTTCCGGTCAGTGTTCTGAGCGGAAGGTCAACCCCCGTCCTTCCCCCACAGCCTTCTGGGATCAATCCGATGTCGCAGCGTGGCTCGCGCATGCGCAGTGAGCACCCGGCTGTGGAGCCATAAGCTGTCACAGCTGGCTTCCCACACTTAGTATGCCGGCAGCGGCGGCCGAAGCCCAATAAAGAAACCGACCGGGTGAGGACACCGCTGGATCCTGGGGTAGGTGAGTGTCTATTTATTAGGCAGCAGCTACAGTTTTTGCAGCTGCAGAATTTATATTTTTCAAAATATGACGGAAGCACCTCTTTAATGTAGATAAGAAGTGTACATCCTATTCTGCAATTTGTCCTCCTTAAAATGACACTAAAATGATGATTCTGGTACAAAGCATTTCAGAGTTATTTACAAATGAAAATAGAGGTTTTTTTTTCAATTTTGCAGTTTTTAATGCAAAAAGATTACAAACAAATACATAAAAGCAAGAAAAAAATAGTGTTACTAACTACACAACAGTAATATCAGCCTGTATATGCAGTAAGACCCCTTTCACACTTGTGCGACCTGATTTTACAGCGATTTTGCTGCGATTTTGCCGTGATTTGGGATCAGTACAACTTTTGTCCAACTTTGTTGCAACTTTGGCTCAATGAAAATATATTACAAAGTCGTACAGAAGTAGTACAGAAATGGCATCTATATTATTCAGGTGCGGTTTGCATGCGACTTTGAGGGTTTAACATTGAAGTCTATGGACCTCAATTGCATCAAAGTTGGACCAAAGTAATGCAGGGACTACTTTGAAGTCGGCAAAACGTGAAAGTTGTACAGATATGAATGGTACTCATTGGAAATCATGGGGAACGACTTGTCATGCGACTCTGCAGTCCCAAATCGCAGGACAACTCGCACAAGTGTGAAAGAGGTCTAAATCATGCTTGTTATACTCACTGTGGAACCTAAACGGTTAATCCTCCACATTGTGTAAAAAGGCTGTTTGATCCCGCCTTCTCTGATCCTCCCTTTCTTTTATTGTCCCCAATCCATGTCTGGATAGTACAGAGCCCTAAGAGGCACTCTGCACATGCTCAGTTTGGTGTGAATTGCTAGAGAGTTTTTTTTTTTTTGGGAGGGTACATGTGATTAGCATAGGGCCCATCAGCACTGTCCAGATAGAGGGTCAGGGGTCCTGCAGCCTCATAGGACAGTCAGAGGAGAATGAATACTCCTCATACAAGCTTTAACCAGTGCTCGGCCGTGCACTGATAAAATACTTGCTATATACTGCTGAGGAGAAAAAGTATTTAGCAGTTTATATTTACTGAAATAATTGCATTTCCATGTTCTGTGTAATGTGGCAGACCAGATATAGTGAATGCAGGGTCCTGGGTTTAGTAACACTTTAATGGTTAGAAAAATAGAGATAAACAAAAGAAAAAAATATCTAAAGAGGAGGAGATAATTAGGGCTGATTCTACCTGAAGTACCTGTTGTAATCTTAAAAGCAATGAATTGGCGTGCATCCCATGCTATTACTTGCAGCATAGGAAACTCTCATATTAATAGGGAACGATGAAGCATGTTACTATATAAAAAATAAATCTAAAGGTTATTATAGTAAATGGTCCTCTGCAGTGCTTCATACTAAATATATACAGGAACTTCCTTAGATCCAATCTTTTCATATAAACAAATCAAAAACAGGTATATAATGCAATATTATTTTGCATAATTCAGTCACTTGTTGTTTCTCCAGAAATCCAGAAGGTGGCAGCAATAAAGTTGCTATAAAACAAGAAGACGCTGCTGCTGCTGCATGTTCTCCTTTCCTTTTGCTAACTGCAGAACAGAAACAACAAAAGAGCGATGCATGATGGTATTTTTTGGCTCCATCAAATCGGTTTAATTAAAAATGAAAGCAGTGATGAGATCTTTGAAGACTCCAAGCTCTGCTAGTTCCCTGGTCCATGTGTACTCTAACCTACATAGCCATCCCCATCTGTATGCTCCTTTTCTACAGATGGATGTCATTAAAGCTTTAACATTGTTTTAAATAGAATCTTTTGAAGGGATACCTGTGTTCCCTGTCACATAACGGTTGTATTACCGGTGCATGTGTCTTATTGTACATGTGGAATAGCCAGACTGTATTATTCTTTAGAATTACCCAACCTAAAAAAGCACAGCAGCAACAGCTGCAATACAATCCCCTGTGAGTTGATTTTAATGTTTAATAGTGTTTTGTAATGCTTTCTAACATAGGCCCAAAGGAAGGGGAATCTGCTTCACTCCTTACTGTAGGGTTGATTTACTAAAACTGAAGAGTGCATAATCTGGTGCAGCTGTACATGGGAGCCAATCAGCTTCTAACATCAGCTTGTTCAATTAAGCGTTCACAAAAAATTCAGGAAGCTGATTGGTTGGAGCTGCACCAGATTTTGCACTCTCCAGCTTTAGTAAATCAACCGCTATATATAGCAGGTAAAATAAGTATTGAACACCTCACCATTTTTCTAGGTAAATATATTTCTAAAGGTGCTATTGACAAAAATTTTTTACCAAATGTCGGTAACAACCCGTGTCTAAAATCAAGATGTGTATCAAGATATGTATTCTTTGAATCCCACTAGTGCGTTTTTTGATGCATTTCGCAGTTTGCAGAAATGCAGGGAAGTATTTTAACATGGGTTCCTATGGAACACGTTCACATCAATGCTTTTTTGTGCCTTTTTGGAAAGGGTCAGGGACTTTTTTTCATGCAAAAAGCAGCGTTTTGCATGTAACAGACTTCAATGGGCATGCAATAAAAATGCAAGTGCTGCGTTTTACCGCATTTTTGCCGCGCTTTGTGTTTTAAATCTGCCTAACAAAAAATTTTCCCAAAAAAATAAAATAAAATATTATAAAGAAAATTAAATATAAAAAAAGCAAAACGCAGCAAAAATGACGTAAAAACACTGTAAAAAAACATGAAAAGCACATCAAAAAGCAGTGGAAAGCAAAATACATTGATGTGAATCGAGCCTAAAGGAGAACTCCAGACAGGATAAAGGCCAGTAAGCCCACACAATATCAGATTTTTTTTCTTTTCTTAGCAGGTGTGCACTTTTACTGTCACAGCATTGTGATTAATGGGAGGGGTCATAATTGAATTGAACTGTGTGATTGTGACTACAACACTCAGAAGCAAGATCATTTTTCAGGCAGGCATTGTTTTTGCTACAAACGCTTTCTTTTAAATGGTGTTTTGAAATGTGGAAAAAATAGAGGAATTGTTATTTTCAATGCATTTTTATTACAGATTATCTCGTCTTTATGGTAGACTCTCCATAATTAGTTATTTTCAGTGCATTTTTATTACTGATTATCCATTCTTAGTTGTAGGCTCTTGTCAATGTCATTCGTATTTGTATAGTTGTAATTGTTCATCAGATAATGTTTGCAGATCTGTGGAAAGGTTTTAGAAACTAGAGGTCGTGAGTTTCCTTAAATAGCTTTATATTCATTCAAAAATTTGTATTATATAGCAATAAACCCTTTCTCCGCCAGAGCTATTTTCTGCAATTTTTTTGCACACATGTTAACATGCACATTTTAGGTCTGATAATTAGTTAAAGCCCCCAGACATTATCGCAAGAGAAAGCAGACCCTGGAGAATAAAATGGCAGTAGTTGCAATTATTCATGTCACATGCTATTATACCTACTGTTTGAAAAAAAACCCCAATATTTTCAGTAAAAAATACACTAATGTTAAAGCGGTATTAAACTCAAAACAAAAAATAATGTAATGTAATTTATTGCATAGATATTTAGATATGGTGGCTGTATTAATTTGCCTTTTTTTCCTCTATTTTAACCTGGTGATCTAGCCAGTAACACATCCCCTGTGTTAGAGTACTCCCACTCTGGATGAAGGAGCACAGGGGGCACATTTGGATAGCAGCATTGTCGGTCGGGGAGTGGAGTGTTATATGAACTAACAGAATTTTATATGCTAACACATTGAAGCCAAACTTCAGCTAATACTTTATAAGCAGCTATAGAGCAAACCTGTATATATTTAAAGTGCAGCACAACCAAATGCATGAAAACGAATCCCATAAATACATAAAACACATTTTATCTCATGATACACATAAATAAATAAATAGTCATACATCCATTAAGTTGACCATTAATACAGAATAACAGTGCCCCAATCCTTATTTCTTTAGACTGAATATAAAAATCCACAAATACTGTGCAGTTACCACAATAATAGTGATGTGGTTAACATGCGTGGTCCAAGAGAAGTAAAAAGACCCACACAATGATAGGGTCAAACACAGCTTTCCCAGATCCTTGGGTCAGAAGATTGCAGCAATCCTCTTAGATCATATAGGACAGGTCTCTCTCCACTCCACAATAATAGCCCCCCCCTCCCCCTCAGCAGGAGATATAAAAAACAAGAACTCTCATGGTGTAGTATGAAACACTCAAAAACTTTGTTCTCCAAAAAGATAAAATATTACTCACAAGGAGAGTGTATTCAATAATCCAGTGCACTAGATGAATATCACCTAATTTTTATTTTATTTTTTATTTCAAGTACTTATATAGCGCCGTCAATTTACGCAACGCTTTACATATACATTGTACATTCACATCAGTCCCTACCCTCAAGGAGCTTACAATCTAGGGTTAAATATAATATTGTTGCCCCCTTAACCAATTCAATACCGGGCACTTAGAACCCTTCCCGCCCAGACCAATTTTCAGCTTTCGGTGCTGTTGCGCTTTGAATGACAATTGCGCAGTCGTGCGACGCGGTACCCAAACACAATAGAGCTTTCTTTTGATGGTATTTGATCACCTCTGCGGTTTTTATTTTTTGCGCTACAAATAAAAAAAGGCCGAAAATTTTGTTTTTTTTGTTTCTATCACAAAACTTTGTATAAGTACATTTTCTCCAACACTGATGGGCACTGATGTGGCTACACTGATGGGTACTGATGAGGCAGTACAGATTGGCACTGATGAGGTGGGCACTGATAAGGTGGCACTGATGATGGGGCACATATATGTAGCACTGATGGGCACTGCTAGGCGGCACTGATAAGCAGCACTGACGGGCACTGATCTTCTCTCCGGTGGTCCATGGGCGGCCTCCTAATGTTGTCCCTGGGGGGGCTCCCTGGTGGTGTGTCCAGTGTGGCGATCTAGAGGGGGGCTGCACTGATAAACGTTCAGCACAGCCCCCCCCCCCCCCCCTGTCAGGAGAGCAGCTGATCGGCTCTCCATTACTCAGGTCTGCAGACCTGAGTAGAGGAAAAGCCGATAAACGGCTCTTCCTGTTTACACTGTGATCAGCCGTGATTGGTCATGGCTGATCACATGGTAAAAAGCTTCCGATGGAAGCCTTTTACCTCGATCGGTAATGCGGTGGGATAGACTGACCAACAGCACCACTGATCACCGCGGTCGTGGGTTATCCTGAGGACATCAATAGACACCCAGTCAGGATAATGAAGCCATCGCCTGGCCATCATTTGTCAATAGGCTGGGCTGGAAGTGGTTAAGCATGGACATCAGTGGAGAGGATATGTTAAAATGGCTGCTCACGGACTTCCAGGCATGACGACGTCACGTGGTTACACCTACTGACACGTTTCATCATGTAGTACAGTGACTTCTTCATAGGGAGCAGCAAAACAGTTTTATCCTTATGAGATGAAGCTTTTTCATAATAAAATAAAGGTGGTAGTTGTATGCACCCCTGTTGGCGTTAAATGGCTTCTCTCATCCTTGTAACGGATACATTTGCTGGAGGACTTGTTCTGTTGAAAAACAACTGACTTACTGGCTGAATTACCAGAAGAAAATAGAAGAAAGAAAGCCATCACCTCTACGAACTGGTAAGCTGCGATATAATAAATGCATGTTTTTGAAGTTAATACCACTTTCATTTTAATGCACACAAACACAAATTAGTACCACATTTTTTGTTAAAATCTAAAAGATATTGTGTCAAGTAAATAGATACCAAACATGTCAAGCCTAAAAACTGTGTGCCCGTCAGGGTGGATTTGATTTAAATCAAGTTGATTTAAATCCCGATTTAAATCACTAGTAAAAAGGCTTGATTTAAATTAACTTGATTTAAATCATAATTTTTAAACAGCAGCTGTCATCTCTGCCCCGCAGCGGCTCCTCCTCTAACCCGCTGTTGACTCACCGACAGTCCCTTTCACATTAATGGGACAGCTGGTCATGCGGCAGTGACACAACGAGGTGAGGGACGTGGTGGCAGCAGGTGAGTGGATGCCCGCTAACAGGCGCTGTCATGATGGATCTGAAATGACAGGTGCTCTTTAGATGTAAGGACTTATTCTTGCTGGTAGTTTAGAATCTTTAATATTTGCAAACAAAATGAAGGTTTCTTATTTAAAATAATAAGCTGTCAGGTTAGTAAAACAGCGATATCAGAACCGATTCAATCATACAGTTTGTAGTGTACATAGATTTGCAAAACAATGGGATAAAGGAATATTCCTTAACCTTGTTTTATCTCATGGTCACTGTGAAATTGTGGGAATGCATCAATGCAGTGCATGTTATCTCAGCTTGCAGAGCTTGGATTCATTGAATGAGCTTACCAAAAATGTAAATATAGCAGAATATACAGCCTCATGCTACATAACTAAGCTCCACTGAATAAACTAAATTATTAATGTATCGTAGCCTCCCTAGCGGTATTCCCGAGTGTGGATCGGGGTGAGTTTTCATTACCAAAAGCGGTAACCCAGAGCCACACTCGTGGTTGCATCGCAGGATCCAGGCAAAGTTACTTATCTTGTCCCCAGGATCCTGCGATGTCCTCCCGCTGTGTCTTCCGGTGGAATCTTTTGCCCTATGTCTCTGGGTTTCGGGCTCCGTTCCCTGTGAGCGTTATGTCGTATGGGGGCGGAGCCCGGCGGCAAATTCAAAAAGTGCAAAACACATAACACATACAGTACACTGTAATCTGTAAGATTACATTGCTGTATCAAATCATTTCACATCCCTTTTGTCCCTAGTGCTTTGTCCAGAGCCCTGTATGTACTTTTATATTATTTATAATTATTATATTATATTATTTTATATTATATTATATTATTTTACCACTTTTATTTATTATATGCCATTCTTTCTGCCTGGAAACTCGAGAATGTCCATGGCATCCAAAAAGCGCCCCTTTACATCAAAAGTGTTTTTTGATCAGCTAGAAAACAGCAATAGTAAATAAGAATCATTTGCAGAATTGAGTGATGTTGATTTGTGGGGAAATTCGTCATCAGACACTGAAAGTGACGACAGCGACAATTCTGCAACTCAGCAAATTTCAGTGTTTTTGATTACATTATTGAATAAAATTTATTATTATTATATTATTATTTTTGATAATTATTTAGTTATTTATTATATTATAATTTATGATTTCATGTTTCAAACTTTATCATACCCGAGATGTCTACTAGACTCTTGTTTGGACAGATTTAAGTGAGTTATTGCTAAGAATTACAGGCCTACAATATAAAATGCCAAATTTCTATGCGAAACAATGTACCACTTTGAGATGCAAAAATCTTACATAATCATACCGCCAGGGAGGTTAAATAGAAAACTATCCTTAGATAGATTTTTACTCCAAAACCATTTTATTAAAATAAATTTGATAACAAAAAAAAAAATCTGATTTAACCACTGCCCTACCGCTGTATTCAGAATGACGGCCGGGAAGTGGTTGAATTATCCTGACTGGGCGTCACGTGACGTCCTCAGGATAACATTCCGGCGTGCGCCCGCGGGGGGGGGGGGGAGCGTGCATTGTGGCGATCGGTGGGGGGGGGGCGCCCGCGTGCGGCCTTACAATAGGACTCCTGCAGTGCACTGCGGGTCAGTCCTATTAAGTTGGTGAAGGGCCGGCAGTAAGACTTATGTCGCCATCCCGTCACCAATTTAGTCTAAAAAAAAAAACAATAGTTTAAATAAAATTATTTTACCAAAACCTCATTTTTAGATAGATTCCTATCAAAAGATAAATTGGAGGGACCGCCATACTAATACATTCTAAAAACGTAGAGTTTCACCATGTAACAAAGCGTATCTTTAAACCGTAAAATATAACATCCGGACATTAAGAATCGTTATTGAGTGAATTTAGACAGGTTTGTTCTCAGATCATCTGTAGAGCCCATACTATTTCAAACTTTGTACTTTA